>OV725079.1:78522057-78978863 GCA_928085145.1 Nezara viridula | reverse complement strand
TATCTATTGAAGTTTTGCTAAAAGATATGCTATAATGGGGTTTTGGAATTGTTATGAGGTGTAGATAGCAAAGGTGAACGAAGCCGACTTCTGACATCAAGAACAGCGTCAAGGGTGGAGAGCAGCTAAATTAAGGACCGAGCCTGTAGCTGGACACTGGGAAATGGCTTAGAGTAAAAACTAGTAACGGCCTAAGTAACCTTTTAGGGTGTTACCAGTTATTGTGAAGTTAAGAACCAATGAGAACCATTCTTGCCCCACCCTGAATATTTCTATAAAATCTACTGAGAAGGAAGAAAATAGGTCTTATGTTGATCTCCGGCCTGGAGGAAAGGTCTTACGTTGAGTTCCGTCCTTGAGGATGGGCCTTACGTATTCTTCCGGCTTGGGGACTGAAGCCTTAGCCCTACATAGACCATGATGATCATGGTAGAACTTTGAACTATGACGAGATGACCACGGATTAGCTAGTGTTATTCCCAACAATAAATTTAGCAATGTTAGAATATTTCATGGCAATATAATTATCAAAACAGTCCATCTGAAATCATACCTTCACAGTTAATTATTAAATTCATTGATTCTTGTAACTATAATTTGTGATTATTGTAAATATAATTTGTATATATACTTTAATAAACATAGAAATAAATTAAGTTTTTTTAGTAAAAGTTATTTTATTTCTGCCACATATTTATATCATGATGATCACAGGTGCTGTGTGTAATTAGAAAGCATGATAAACACAAACCAGCCTTTGAGAAAAGAAATCCAATTAATTAATTCTGGACCAATCAATATAATATAGATCCAAATTTATTTTACTAATCTTTTATTATTAACAATTATTAAATAATTCTGGGTAATTATCCTCAATAATTATCCAGTGGCATCCCGAATAAAATTTCAACACCCCAAAACGTAATATTTCAATATATAGAGATAAGGAATGAAACAAAATAATCACTGTTTAGCTTAAAAAATAAAGAAATAATAATAAAAAGAAATAAAAAAGATAGGAACATAAGCAATAAATAAAAAATAAATTTCTATAGTAGACGAGTACCAAGTAAAAATAAGTAACTTTATATGAAATATAAAGAAATAAAGATTTCTTATTTAACCCATCTTATTTATAATTGCTATTTATCCCATACATCTTATTTAAATACTCTTTCTTGAGTAGATTTTTTACCAACATATATTTTGCTAATATTTAATCTTTAATATTTAATGGTACAAACGTTATTAGTTAGTAATATTACTTCAAGTATTATGTTGATTATCTAGTAATAATATTACATAATATAGGGTGGTTAGTAATATAGTAGTAGCGACCAGACCTGAAGGGTGGGCCGAGCTGTGGTTTTCCCCCCTCCCCTTGAATAAACCACTAAGCAAGATGATTAACCCTCGGGTGTGTAATGGTTTACCTTCGCCCCCCTCCTCCTGGGAACGGGGGCCCCTGGTCAAAGTTAGCTCATGAAATAATGAATCCATTCAACACCTCCACGTAGCGCTTCATTACTCTCAGGGGCTCCGGTTAGCCGGTCACTAACGCCTTCGGAGGTACTGTGAATAATGGATCAAATAAACAAAAAAAAAATATTTCTCTGCTTTGATTTGATTCCAACATTGAGGAATCAAGAATTCAATACAATATTTTATTATTGATAGTTAAAAGTCTAATACATTATTATTTACAATTTATGAAATTAACAATTCCTACAAAGGTTAGACATAAACGTACTCAACATGTTATTTAGTTGTTAACTGTTATTTCTCTTATGTTGGTCAACTATACCCAGTCCCTTTTCTATTCTTTTTTTCAGACAGAATGTTTATTGAGAAATATTACATTCTTTCTCAATTAAGGACATTTATAATAGACATAAGACATTCATACCATGTTTCCATATTTACAAAAGCATTAATAAAGTAATATGGTAGACATAAATAATAAGAAAATAAAATAGCATAAGGATGTACTTTAAAAAGTAAAATAAACATCTTAAACATATACTTATATATACTTTTTATAGTCAGTCAGAGAACTTCGAACCAGTCTTGTCCCTCCACGAGTGGTAAAAGCGAGGCGCAGGAAATCACAGGCCTCAACCACTGCACTGGTATTAAAAGCAAGCGGAGGTTGAGTAAGAACGCTACAGCCACCCAATTCCTTAAAGCAATTATTTATTTATTTGTTTCTTAATTCAATATACTTAGTATACTTCGGTATATTAAAAAAACGAAACTAACCACTCGTAATATGAACTATAAAAGCTAACAGATGATTCGATTTAATAAACTTCAACCATATTTATGAGATAAGGAGTTTATGTATTTTTATTTTCTGACTCTTTGAATATATTCATATATACCTGTTGGAACTGATCCCCTAAATTTGGATGTTGTATTAGTGATCAAAATTGATGTCGCATATGTCTAGGTCAGATTGTTGCTGATTTATCCTTAAAGCGGTAATATTATAGGATTTTTACATAAACATAATTTCTCCCAGATATTATATTAAATTCTTCTTCACCGCAGGACTGGCTGAAGAAAATAAAACTGAGATGTTGCTGAAAGATTAAATTATTAGAGAACGAGTGAAGGATGAATTACTTTGCTGAGAGCCGGCAGGATATTGAAATAATTTTCGCGATGTTTTGATATGAGATTACGGCTGACAAGGTGGATGAAATGAATCTCCTACATACATGGTTCAAATTAAATTAAAAATCAACAAAATGGATACTGAGATAGATTATTTTAAACTAATTACACACACGGACCTACTCAAATCAAATACGCCTCACAGATTTTCGGTTCAGCAAAAAAAAAGTTGCACTTAAAAAACTACAACCATTTTCATCCAAAATTTTAGGACTAATAACAGCAGCTCCCTGGTAAGTCTTTGCCACGAATGACATATCCCATCAGGAAGCGCCTGAAAAGGAGCTGAATGAGTGATCTCCTTTCATGAATTAAGCAAGTAAATATTGACTGGTAAGAGGTGCTGCTGGGCACTATTCTTCCTCATGCCTAATATGCGATTTTACAGATTCAAAAAAGCTCATCTGCTTATTGACAAATTCATGGCGTGCGGATTTACATCTAAAGCGAAAAAAAATAATATTTTTCACTACCTTATCTTTGAATAACCTTAAATAACGATTAGTTGATGATTTTTACTAAGAGCGATATTTATTTTTGATCATAAGTGATAAAAATCATATCCTGATCATTATTTTCGAACAAAAGTTTTATAATTAACAATAATAATAATAATTCTTGAGTAATACTTTTTAAATCAGAAATATAATTTTTCCTAATATCTATGATATATTTTGAATCTGGAGTAGTAGATGGAGAATATTTTTGTCAACTATTAGCAACATCTTTATTTCCAAAATTTATGAAAAAATTTGGCTTACAAAAAATATATATGTATACAGATATATAGTGTAGGTACCGCGTGCACAATTAAAGGGGTTTCAGAAATATAATATTAATAAATGTGTATTTTAATAACCTATATATACATATTAATAACCTATATATACATATGAATGTGATAATATTATCTTGCCTACAGTTCTTTATGGATGCGAAACTTGGCCGCTTACATTAAGGGATGAGCAGCGTCTTAAGGTTTTTGAAAATAAAGTATTGCGTAGAATATTCGGACCGAAGAAGGATGAGTTAACCGGAGAGTTCAGACGGTTACACAACGCTGAATTGCGTGAGCTGTATCCGGGTAATATAATTGAGGTAATTTCATCGCGGCGAATCAAATGGGCTTGTAAAGTTGTTGGGCTTAGTAACGAGAGAATTCCTAAAAGGTTAATATTTGCTGTGCCGAATGGTAAGCGTCCGAGGGGTAGACCGAAGCGAAGGTGGGAAGATTGCATTAAAGCCGATCTGAAGGGATTGGGTTTGGACGGCGAACGGTGGAGGGAGGTGTGTAACAAGCGATTGGTGGTGTCGGCATCGAACCTTCGGGTTCGCTAAGCCTTATTATTATTACATATACATATTAATATTTAATTTAAGTTGTGTCTAAAAGGTAATTGGTATTTTCCGATCAAAATATTTTTGATCACAATTTAATCATTATTATTTATATAAAACCGTATCACTCAGTGAATGATCATTAGTTTTAATACTATAAACAACAATCAATGATCAATTAAAATTTTTATTTATAAATCAGAAACGATTTTTAAATTAAAAACAAAATATACCAATTTTTACATGATTTAGTGAAAAAAATAATCATGGATTTCAAACCATGTTTCCAGATAATGGAAATGCGCGCATAACAGAACTTTTATTTTTCACCTTGCGTAAAGTTGAAATAAGTATTTTCATATAAAGGGAAGTGAAAGTAAAATTTATAGATAGTATAACTTTTTCATTTTAAACATTCATATAACTCAATTTAAAAATAATTGACGCCTTGTTTTTCTCCATCATTTGTACTTATATATATATTTTTACAATTATTATTATTATCAATGAATGTGATAATTTATGCTGATTAAATAAATTAACGGATTTATAGAACATGGAATACTTTATGAAACAAATGAATTAGCAATTCTTGAACATCCTGGCGATTGTTTTTGGCTCCTAGGACGTTTAGGAATCCTTTCGAGTTAATAACACACACATATATATATATATATATATATATATATATATATATATATATATATATATATATATTGCTAGAAAAATGTAAGAATTAATCTTCCTGCAGGAGAAGAAAACTTTAGTAAAAGTTGAGCCAGGCACTATATAAAAATGAAGTGATATCTGACAGTATATTGTCCCAGCATGGCTATGTGATATATGGTTCCTTTCAGTACAAGACCTACATTTTTTTTTTTTTTTTTGAAGCACTACGACAAATTAAAACGGACAATACTCATTTAGTAATTGTTCAAGTAATTAGTAAGAAGGTTTGTAGTTGATACTATCTCAAACCAAACTTAGCTTATCACTATGAACTAATGAATTAGTCACTTTACATAGAATAAGACAAAAATTTCCATGTCTGTTCGAACTTTAGTTTAATAGGTTTTCATAAATTAGTCAATAATAAAAATATTTGGAACTCTTGAAAATTTTATTGATATGTTTTTTTTCACATTTGAGCTATATTTTTAAAATCAGATCGATAATGTTTTTCCTTGTTTCTCTTCTCGAGAATATGATTTCTGTAGAAGATAGCATCTGACGTCTGTGTCTTGAATGAAGAAAAGAGTGAATACATCGTTTTTGAATGAAAAGCTCCCCTTCCATAGACTGGTGCACTTAAATTGGCCGCTTCTCAAACCTGAATATACTAAGGCCCTTTGTGCCTTCTATGAATTCTACAATTTCTGTGGTATCTCTTGGTGATTTAAGAGTTTCATACCTCATAATAAAATTTAAATAATATTATAAAATTGGAGTTTATTTAATAATTTTAAAATTTGTTGTTATTACATAAAATTATATAAATAGCTTGATGACTGGACATGCTTTCTTGGTTTAAATGTAGTCAGTAACAACGATTATAAAAAAAAAAAATGTTTTTTAGGTAATAAAGAGATTGGTAACTCTTTTTATTTATAACGATTGCTGATGTCATATTATACCAAGTATTGTATTATTGATTTTGTACGAAGTAATAAGTTAATATTTAAAAAAAAAAAAATTACAAAAATGATTTTTAATACCATTGAAATGGTTGATGGAGATGGGCTGGGATCTCCTGTAGCCTCATTTTGTATTTGTTCGGTTAGCAAATTTTTCATAATTATTTAATCAAAAAATGGACATAGTATCCTTTACCTCTGGAGCACAGAACTACCCTTAATTGAGACAGAATGTAATATTTCTCAATAAAAAATTTAATTCAGATATTTTTATTTTTTATTTATTTAGATTATAATAAATATCATGGTCACATGGATAATAATTATAGTCAATTATGAATACATTTATACCTTTCATTCACATTCATGAAAAGATAAAATTAAAAGTAAAATAATAACTAAATAATAAGCAATAACTATATACAATAAAAAATAAAATAACCTAAAAATAAGTAAATTAAAAACATAAAAACTCAGTCATACCTATATAGATTATATACAATCAGGCCGAGAACTCCAAGCCTAGCTTGTATCTCCAACTATAGAGGGAAAAGCAGGATTCCAAGAGATCCCTGCCCTACTATCTCAACCGCGTCACTGGTGCTAAATCCAGTGGATATTGAATAATTCAAATATTAAAAAAAAAAAATGTTACTATACTTCCAATACTTTTATTCACGGTATGTATAGATTCGCTTAATAGACATGTCTGAGATTTTCCTTTATGAAGATGTAGTTTACTGGATTTTAAAAAACCTGTAGGGGAGCACTGGAAATTCCTCCACAGTAGAATGATTTTAATAAGCGACTAATAGCAGATGTATATTTAAATTCATATTATTTTCTTTTCATTATTAAAAGTCCTTTCGATTTATAAATATTTAGTAAATCCTATTTATTTATTTTTTATTTATTTGGGACTTAAAATGAGTTATTTTTTGACGCAATATTGTGGAACACATCCAGACAGGCTGGTAAGTCGCTAAGTTTTTAGCGGATGGAGGACTTCTAAACTCATCTTACCACGGCGACTTAGAGCAAGTTTCCAAGTAATACTCGTCCTTCGTTTAATATAAACTTCTAGAGCAGAAACGATCTTGAAGAGTTTCGAGTTCAATTCTTGTCTTTTTCATTCATATAGATTTTATGAGTTAATATTTAGCAATTCGTAAACAGTTTGAAAAGTCCAAATATTTTATTAAAATTGACGATTTATATGGTTTTTAAATTTATACCACTACTAGTCCGTGGTACAGACACCTTTTTATCAAATTATTAACATCCGCCAAAGCCTTCGTGAATAGCTTATCTTAACCTACCACATTTTTATATATGAAAATTTTCGGAATTGGCATTTTCAATCCGGAATTCGACAAACTTTGTCTATTAAATGAGTTTTTAGTAAAAATTCATGAATACCTATTTGCTTTCTACTTGAATAATAAGATAATTTGATCACAAAATCGAGATTAAAGGTGGCCTACGAAAATATTGGACGTTTGGCCTAACCTCATCCATCCAACATGTCAGAATAAGAGTTTAAATAGGCCAAACGGCCAAATATTTTTGTAGACCACTCTTTTTGGTTTATTATTTTCAATAATGAACCATTGTAATCGATCAAACAATTCTAAAAGTTAACCCCCTCTCAAAATTTGAGGTTTTACGTTTTAGGATAACTAAAATTCGAAAAACGAATACAAATTTTTTAGTCCGTCCGTCATCCGCGCATTTTCTCTGAAACTACTTGACCGATTTTTTCAAATTTGGATTTAAAATCAGACGTCACTCGAGGATGATCCTCCTTCATCGACTTTATTCTACGCCTTTTATTTTTTAAATGGCGGTCGAAAAATCTGCGTTGCTATAGACGGTAGTGCCTAAACAAATGTACCGATTTCAATGAAAATTGACCAAAATCTTCTTCTTGGCGCCCTTTAAATTTATTTACATAACATACTTCAACGAAAAGAAGCTAGAAAAAAAGTTACCAGGGATGGTAAAATTTGATTCCGAATAACTCAAAAAGTATACACTTTTTTGTCGACATTGTGATAAAATGTTTCAAAGATATTTAAATTACTTAAAAAACGAAGAACGTTTCATCGAAATCAGAGCACTACTAGTGAAGAAACCACCATATTTTTGATTTATTATTTTCAATAATGAACTATTGTAATCGAAAAAAAGGTTACGAAACTTTTTTTAGATTTTTAAAAGATACTTTCTCTAGATTTTTTTATGTTCTAGTGTAAATCCTTTGTTTTGGATTTTGATTTTTGAATTTGTTACTGAAGTAATGTTATTTTTTTTTTTTTACCAAATTACTAATGATGAGAAAAAAATGTTTAGACAAATAATTGGAATTCACTTTTTATTTGTTACTAGAAAGGCAATGTTACTTTAGATGTGTAATGGTTGGGAAATAATAAACCATTGTGAAATAATTTGCAGGGTTTTATTGATTTGAGATCGAATTATCTTAGGATTCGAGTAGAAAGCATATGGGTATTTATGAGTAATTTGCACCTAATTCATCTGATGAGAAAACGCCCAATTTCTGAGAATTGTAGTAGATAAAAATTTTGTAGGTAAGAAGATGCCATTCAAGAAGCTTTAGGCGGATATTAATAATTTGATAAAAAGGGGTCTGGACCGCTATAACTATTAATCTTCCATACTCATTAACTAGAGACTGTTTAACTACTAAATGCTTTTGTCATAGAATTCGCAGATTTAATGATCAAATTTTACTTACAGATTACAGGATTGGATAACAAACATAATGCTTTTTATGCCTTAAATCTTGCTTTTTATTTTCCCTTTCTTTTAATGACGTTAATCAAATGATGCTCTTAAAAAGCTCTAAACACTCTAAAAATCCGTCTTTACATTTTAATTCCCGAAATCATTATCGTTTAGAATACTGATCGTATACTTTATCTTTTATTAGACATGTATATAAACATAAACATAAATATACATTGAAATATGCAGATACAGGCATTAACGCAATGATTGTGAAGAATAATTGTTACTGTAACAATTAATACTGATAAATTAACTTTTTTCATATTTTAGGCAATAAAACTTCCAATTTTCTTCATATTTTTTTATTTATACTTGTTGTCTCTTACGTTCCGGAACAATTTTCCCGAAAAAATGCAACAAGAGAATAAAATTCACATTGGAAAAAACAATAGATGACAAAATAAGATTTTTAAACATGGACATAATTTTAAAAGACGGACAAATACTAACAAAATGGACAAAAAAAGAACAAACAAGCAATAAAATACTCAATTTCACCTCTAACCACCCCAAAAACCAAATAATAAACACAGCCCGAAACCTAATAAACAATGCAATTATATTAACTGACCAGACTTACATTTCAACAATAAAAACTGAAATGTACAAAATACTAACAGAAAATGTCTACCCAATTAAACTAATTAATAAAATATGGTACAGTAGAGCACACAACAGAATACACATACAGAATTGGAACAAAAACAAAGAACAAGAAATATCAAAAACACAAATATATAATATCGAACAACAAAAAAAACCTAAACAACAATTTATTACACAGTTTTTCAAGGAGACAGACACAACAAATGACAACATCCAAAACAATAATCCACAAACAACCAAAATTCACAATAAAAGAATATTTAACAAAATGACATATACCACAACTTACAAAACAAATTCATAAAGTATTCATGAAGTATGACTTACCGGAAATCCAGTTTGGCATATATAACGACAAAAAATTAAGTAAATACTTGACAAACACAAAAGATAGAACCATTGGACAAGAAAAATGTTGTTTATAAGTTAGACTGCCAAAATTGCCAACAAATATATATACGTGAAAATTCAAAAAAACTAAAAACCAGAATAGCACAACATACATCAAACTGCAAAAATAGTAAAAATATCAACATAACAGCCCTAGCAAACCACAGTATTAAATCATTACACACTTTTGATTTCAAAAACCCAGAAATACTGGCAACAGAACCTAAAACAAATAATAGGAAACTGCTGGAAGCTATACATATAACAGGAAACAATAATAGAACAGTAAACTATAAAACAGATACAAAACATTTAGATACACACTATTGGGACATAATATCCAATATTAAAATCCAAAAACACAAAAACAACAATAGCCAAAAAAAAACACAACAAACAACCATAATAAGAAATAAGAGGATGGGAACAAAATACAGAAATAAAACTAAAAATAACTAGATGTTGATTAGTGTATCAGTGAATATGTGTAACACCAAATAATTTTTAAAAAATGTGACAAATATTTAATTTTTGACAAATGGCGCCACATCAAAAAGAATGAATGGTAAATAATTGAAAAATAGATAAATTGGAAAGATATTGTAAAATAAAAATTAATATAGAAAATGTGCATAATTTCAGTAAAAATAAAAATATTACTCTGATGATGGGAAAATTGTCCCGAAACGTAAGAGATAACAAGCATAAATAAAAAAATATGAAGAAAATTGGAAGTTTTATTGCCTAAAATATGAAAAAATTATAAACGTAAGCTTCCTAATAAAAAAAAGAAAAATAAAATGATAAATTAACCACATTAGACAACCAATATAAAAAGAATACCTATTTTCCAGTGAAAAGTTCTTCGGAAAACTGTAGACGCCTTCTTTAATATTTCTAATCTGACGTTACATTTATTTTATCACAGGAACTGTCACAAACCGTTTTTAATAATTTTCATAACAGACTGACTCTAAATTCAAATCCACTTATTCAAGCTCTTTCTTCTTTCACAATTACATATGATCCGCTGCAAGTTATAGCCGTTTATGACCCGCAAACAAAGTTCAATCTATCTTATTCTGTCCCAATCAATTTCAGTATTTTTCATGCAGAACTTTTTGCTGTTTTTAAGGCTGCAACATACCAACCTACACTATAAAAAGTGTAATATATTCTCGCAGATTTAGCCTCCGTATGCCAATGCCAACAAAATGCATACAAGACCCCAATTGCCAATTACATACTTTATAAAATTCTTAACTTAATTTGCTCATCAAGCAATAAATTTTCAGTGGTTACCAGAACATGTGGGCCTACACGAGAATGAATGTGCAGATCAAATTGCTCGAGATACTACCAATGCAATAAGAATTAATTCTAAAGTCCCCAAAAACGAACACTTTCTGTTCACTTAGTAAGACAAATATCCACAAATGGCAGAATTTTTATGACAAGGAGCCTCGAAGCAAAGGGAGAGACCAATATTTAATCCATCTAAAAATCTCTTTAAAATCCTATTTAAAGAGTTCGCCCCTATTGGAATATGCCTGGAAAGAAGTGATGTAGCAAATTTAATTAGGCTAAGAGCCAACAATGGAAATACAAATAAATTCTTAAACTCGATAAAAATAAAGGCAACACCAAATTGTGTGATATGTGACGAAGTGGAGGGACCCTCTACATCTGGCGATATCGTGTAAGCGTTTAAGCAAAGAGAGGAGGAAATATATCAAGGGATTGTCACTCTATATTCCTAAAATAATAAAGGAGCAGGGTCGTTCAGGACAAAATCAACTTAAAAAGTTCTTTAGAAAAATAAAATTACGGCTTTAATACTTAAAGAAATATAAATTTCTCGTAAAATAAGATTTCCTCTAAATTCTTAATAGCAAAAAAAGGAAATACAATATTGATCAAATTTCGTTAGAAAATGCATTTTCAGAATTGGTTAATAATAATGATGTAACATTCTACTTCGAGAGAATGTAAAAGTTACCTTCACTTATCTGATAAAAATAGATTCGTACCATTTATTTAATTTGTTTTGTTTTAAAACCATAAACCTGCATTTTCCAAACAAACCAATACATATACTATTCCTCTACATAAATACATCATTGTACATGTACCTTTGAGGTTCTAAATTCATCTTCTCATCCAGCACATTTAGGAATTCGAAAAAAAAAACTTCAAAAAAAGTTGATTTTTTTTTAACCCAATGTCCATAATGCGTGGTGTATTTAATAGGTTTATCATTTGTTGCTAAAATGTAATTAATTTATTTGTAAATCTTTGTTAAAGTAACTAATTTAATCCGTGGTAATAAATCTTAATATTTTTAAATGAGCAACTTTTTTTTTTTTTTAAATAAACTTTATCTCTTGTGCTTGTAATATATGATATAGGTGGTCCCTTCTCCATAACCCTCTTTCTCAAGGGCTTTATGATCATGTCCATACATGCATTATTCAAGAATAGAATCTGCAGTATAAGATCATTTACAACTTATAATATATTGGATCCGTAGGAAAAACGTTCACACTTTGAAAAATTCATTATACATTATTTTAAATAATCTACACATCGTTAAAAAAATATCATTCATCATTTATTACAATAAACTTAAAATGATATAAATATATTCAAAATAACAGAAGCAAATATGCTCGGTTCTGCAGGCAACAATGTTAAAAACATCAAATTAAAACAATGAAATGAAAGTACCATTTTCAACTAATTGGTGTAAATGAAATCAAGGTATTAATAATATCAACTGAAGTTTTATAACAAATATATATCCCTTATCTAATTTTATCAACTTATTTACCTAGATAATTGCAATAGTATCCTTAAGATTTTATTTTTTAGCGTTTACATATTATTATTTAAATTACTGTTAGATTAGATTTTTATTAAGTTAGCCTATTGTTTATGTTTGAATATTAAAAAAATGCTTTTTCTTAACTTACATTTTTTTTTTTTTTTTTTTTATGTGAAAACTTCTTTAAGCACGTTTTGCACTTTTTTTGTGGAGAGTTAATTGATCCGTCAGATTTCACTCGGTATTGACGCTCGGGTAAAGTCGGCTAGAG
Source organism: Nezara viridula (assembly GCA_928085145.1). Lineage (NCBI taxonomy): Eukaryota > Metazoa > Arthropoda > Insecta > Hemiptera > Pentatomidae > Nezara > Nezara viridula. Next base: position 78,966,313 of record OV725079.1, on the reverse strand, counting down.
TCGACTAATTAAAATATTTTTACATATAGTATAAAATATCTCAGAAATTAAAAATCGGACCTACATACCGTAAGCTAGGAAATCGTTCAGCATTTCATCCTCTCTGTAATAGGCTGTAATTCAAAATTGTATCTTATCGCGAAGCCGTGTTAGGGAGGCGAAAAGGAAAAAATACTGTCGAAACCAAGTGATACCGAATTTAGTTGAACATATGGATTAAAATATTTCAGATACTAAAAATCGGACCTGTATAATGTACGCGGGAGAAATGTTAAGCGTTTCATCTTTTCAATTTAAGCTATTATTCAAAATGGTGTCTTAACCCAACACCGTATTAGAGTGTAGGAGAAAGAAAAATATAGTGTCCAAAACCAAATGATAACAAATTTTATGGAAGATATGGATTAAAATACTACTTAATAATATAATCATATATCAATATATATCAAGTGATCTTTATCATTTTCGAAGTTAATTTATTGTAAAATTTAAAAGTTGAAACAAATAAACTTGAATTATCTTTGTTTTTTCGTCGATTTTCTAATTTTCGATTTCTTGGTCTCGGAAACATAAGTGTACTAAATATCAAGTCAATCCGACATTATTTACAAGCCCATGTCCACGAAAACCCGTCTTTCGTCTAACTGTGGGTTGGAGCATGGGTCCTAGAGTACTGGTTCCTTTCTGTTCGTTGTGGGTTCGATTCCCACCTATCCTAACAACTTAATATTTTAATATTAGTATATTTTATTATTCGAGCTCTGACGATCTAAATGTTTTGCGCCTACAATATCAAAACAACAAACTAACCAATTTATTAATTTTAACTTCTCTATAACAACAGAGTATTGCTTTTATGGCAGTTCAAGCGATAGAGGGAGGTGTTGGATCCCTGGTGCTGTGGATTATGAAAGTCTACCGAACCCCACAGATCATGCATGTTAGTTCCGAGGATCCATGAGAGGTTGCTAGACTTTTTCATCTATATAGAAAATTTTAAACATCATTGGATTGTACTAATTTACTTAAGATTGCTTATATGTATTTATCCACATCCTCTGATTCATCCTTCCATATCCATCATCAACAAACCACCATCTGACGGTCCAAACGGTCTGGCGCCTTACGGACTTTGGCTGGCCTCTTCGGGTCTTGGAACGTCTATCGTTAAATGCACTGTTGAGCTCGGATCGATGGATGACCAACAAACGCCAACTAATTTCAATCAAACCAACGGACGTTGATGTCCTGGCTGTTTTACGCCCCATTAAACCCAAACTAGCTAGCAACAGAGGAACATGTATGCCCTACTTAATTGATAGCATGTTACATGACAAGCATTATTGATAATGCAGAAAAAGATTCATTCATGTACAACATCACAAACGTTTTAATTTTTAATTCCTGTAAAACAATAAAATTCATTCAAAACAAATCTAAAAAAAAGTATAAATAAAAGGAGGGTCAAGAACTATCAAAATAACTTGAAAATGAGCCAACCGGCTTAAAACGTCATTAATATAGTTATAAAAATAAATAGGAGAAATAGAAAATAGCACATATTTCCTTGAAAAATTAATATTATAAAAACAAAAATATTCTATAAAAATAAATTCTTTAAAATAACAAAATATAGTTATTATTATCTTTTATATTACATCATTTAAAAAAATGTTAGTATTGCGAGTATAAGTTTGCCTTGTGAAGATAAGCTTGCCTGAAGAGGAAGGGAGGTCGCGTAATCTTTCAATTCTCAAGCTCTACCCTCCCCTCCTCACCATAGCAATCATTTCATAACAGGAACTCGTTTTTCAGTGTCCCATTTTCTTATAAATTTTAATGTCTTAAAAAAAAAAGAAAAAAATATGGTTTAAGAAATTTAAACTTGTAAAAATAATTGTAGAATACGTACGAATGAGTGAAAACAAAAGAGTGGGGGATTAACGGGAAAAAATGCTGCGCATCTCACTCCCCCTCCATCCACCGACAAACTTTTTTTTTTTGCACTTCCATTTATTTATCCGCACCTGACAATTACAACTATCGACAATCAGCAGATGTGCTGACGTAGTAATGAAAGAAAAAAAAAATGAACAAAAAGTCTTGATAGGCAAACGTATCTTAGATGGACTCTATCACAAGATATTGTTACGTGGCACAGCCTACCTATTGCGCCATTTAGAGTCGCGAAAAACTTATATCCTCGGTTTATTGGAAAATGTCACTAACAATAAGTAGCGTTTTAATGAATTTGAAGTTTCTGATTCATTAAAAAAATACTAAAATAGCAATTTGATTATACATTTTTTTGTAATTTTCAATTCTAAATATGTACTCTATCTTCGACAATTAATTAAAATACTCAACATATACATAACAAATATAAGGCCGCGCATAATGACTTTTTGCAATCTATTATAGTTAATGAAAACACGAACTTACTGTTATAACCTTGCAAGTATATAGCATTTGAGTTAGGTTTACCTCACTTAGTTAGTTTTATTAACCAATTAATTCAGGGAAAAAAGTCATTAAGTACTACCTAATGACTTTTTGCTCTGTAAAACCAGAACATCGTGCTTTCCCAATAGTGAAACTATATTTTACTTGTTAAAGGATTTGTAGTATTTTTATACACTTAATAATTTATTGTATCGATAAATATGATCGAAATTAACAACTACGTATCCTCAGGCATAAATCGACCAAAAGTGTACTTATTGACATTTTGCAATGAACCGACGATAGGCCGCAAAAATGGAAAGTTATTTATACTATGATCATTTTTTTTACCTCGGCTATGTCAGTTAGATCTACGGAAGAAGCAGAGTTGCAGGCTCAAGACCTCCAAATTATTAAACTTTTTTTTTTTCATTGGTCTATATTTTAGTCCGTGGTACAGAATCCTTTTTATCAAATTATTAACATAGGCTGAAACTTCTTAAATAGCTTCATCTCATCGTAATCTACAAATATTTTATTTACGAAAATTCTCGGAACTGGGGCGTTTTCAATCTGGAGGCCGTCAAACTTTGTCTATTTAATTAGGTAATAAAAACTCGTAAGTACCCAATTATTTTCCGCTTGAATCGTAAATTTGGCGTTGTAGGTCACACCAAATGGCTTAATATTTTTGAAGGCCACCTTTTTTCCCCTTTGTGCTCAAGTTATCTAACGATTCAAGTATAAAGCAAATGGGTATTTAGGAGTTTTCAGTACATAATTAGATAGACAAAGTTTGCCGACCTCCAGATTGAAAACGCCCCGATTCCGAGAATTTTCTTAAATAAAATATTTGTAGGTTACGATGACATGAAGCTATTTCCGAAGTTTCAGCCGGATGTTAATTATTGGTTATAAAGGGTTCTGTACCATGGGCTATTTGTTTCTGTGAGTGATCTAAATACTTAAACAAACAAAATATGTACCCTATTTTAGATTATAACGCATGTAGAATAGTTCAGCTTCCAAATGTAAACTTTTTTGCTTCCTCACTACCGAAGGTAAGGGACCATTGTATGCGTGCGAGAGGTTAAAAAAAAAATTGTTCTCAGAATAGAAAATTTCCATTCGCGTTTTACGTTTCAGACATCAGGAATCAAATTTGGTTCGGTGCATGTCTGTCTGTAGTTAAATCGATGTAACGGGTATATCACCTACTAACGATTATCCGATTTTTATGAAATTTTCAGGAATTTTGCGGGTTGGTGTCTAGATGGTCCCATATCAATTTTATTAAATTCTAACCAGCACTTCCACTTACACAAGCGCAAACGCATTTTTATAAATATGTCAATATTTCAGAAACGGCACGTTCGATTTTTCTGAAAATTGGAAAGGTAGGTATTTGTGAAAAGATAATGTAGGGTCAATTTTATTGAATTCTTTCTCTTCCTTCTCTTATATATGCGCAAACGTGTTTTTCCTGATATGTCTATATCTCTAAAACCGCAAGTTCGATTTGGAGGGAATTTCGGGATTGGTAAACGTAAAATGGAACAGGCATCAATATTACGAGTGAAAACATACCTATTAAGGATATATTACTACTATTAATGCAAAAGGTCTTATGTTAAAATTTTCAACTTTTATTCTATTTGTGCTAAAGGTGACATTTTATGTTCTGCAACTGATATAAGTAGTCTGCTACTATGGAGAATAGCGGAGGACAATAAAAAAATGAAATTATACTAATAAACCATAAGAAATAATAAGTTTTTGCAATAATGCTCTCTTGTAAAACAATCAATTTTTACATATTATTTTTACAATTTTTTGCTTCATATTTTTTATTTTTTATTATTAACTGATTAAAATTAGAAAGTAAGTTATATATTTTTTATTATTACTATTTAATTACTCTGTATTTCTCTAATTACTCTGTATTTCTGTAATTGTCTCTATAGGGTTCCTTAGGCCACATTTCTGACTTTTTGTATTATTCTAAAGGTACTCGTCCCAGAATAAATAAAATATTATTATTATTCTGTAGATAAAATTAAATCGCGATAAATAATGAAATTTTTCTTTATTTAATTTCTGTCTTCAGTTTTATGAATATTAAAGTTTTTTTTTTAAGAAGATATTACTGTTGATCATGACTGTTCTTCAGAGGGACGTGGAATTAAAGGCCAGAGGCATAAAAACAATCCCCTATAGGAGACAAATAAAGACTTCTCGAGGGAGGGAACTGAGCTGATATTAACTCCCAGCTCGGTCTCATTTCGTAATATCACTTCATCTCACTTATCTTGGTCTCTGATGGTTTCTCTCACTATTATTGGATAAGGTTTTCATTTGAAACTGCTCCATATCTAGATTGGGTATATATATATATATATATATATATATATATATATATATATAATATACAAGGTGTCTCGTAAGTAAAGAGAATGGTAATATTTAATATATGGTGATGGTAATGTGGTAATATTTAAATGGTTAATAGTAGACATGAAGATCTACAAAAAGTTCGAATAAACAATTGCCCAATTTCCAGCAGAAAAGTTTAATTTATGTTTTTTTAAGCGATAGTTTTGTTGAATAGGAAGCAATAACTAAAAAAAATATTTGATTTAAATAATTAAACATTACTCCATTGTAAACTAGCCATAATTTTCTTTAAACCAAAGTAGAGTTTGTCATTGTTAAAATTGTTTAAAGAGGACTATTGAGTCCTTTTTTTAAAAAAACTGCAAATTATTTCACAATGGTTTATTATTTCCAAACAATTATACATCTAAAGTAACGTTATCTTCCTAGTACTAAAGAAAAATAAATAAAAGGTGATTACACAATTATCGGCCTTAACATTTTTTTTTTTATCATTAGTAATTTGCTAAAAAAAAATAGCATTACTTCAGTAATACTTTCAAAAATCACCAATCAAAACAAAGGATGTAACCTTTGCTGTAGAACAAAAAAAAAAAAAAAAAATATATATATATATATATATATATATTTATATATATATGTAGAGACCATATCTTTGCTCCAAATTGTCATATTTTAACTTTTTTTATGAAATTTCTTAAACTTTTAAATAACCATATAATATCATCAAAAAATATATATACTTTATGAGTTATAAGGAAATCTAATTTTACCACCCGTCGTAACTTTTTTTCTAGCTCCTTTTCGTTGGAGTATGTTATATAGATAAATTTAAAAAGCATCAAGATGAAGAATTTAGCCAAGTTTCATTGAAATCGGTACATTCGTTTAGGCGAGACAGTCCATAGCAACACAAGTTTTTCGGCCGCTATTTAGAAAGTAAAAGGCGGATAGCAATGTCGATGGAGGGTCATCCTTGGGAGACTTTAAATGTAAATTAGAAAAAAATCGGTTTGCACATGGGATACACCTCAACTTGTGTAAAGAGATGATGTGATTTTTATCCTGTTGCCTAAAAGTAAGTAACCGTGTTTTCAGCAAAAATTACCACAATTAACTATTGCATAGCTTTTATTTCTTTTTTTTCTGTTTATTTACAGCAATGTTATAAACATAATAGCTTAAAACACATTTTATTTTTAAAAATAATGATTTTTAAATATTTCTTGTAATATGTTTATGAAATTGTGTTTTTCTCCCACATTTATGAATTAATGATTACTTATAAGTGACAAACTTAATGTTTTTAGCTCTAATATTTACATTTAAAATAAAGACACCTACTGATTGCTTCAATTATTCTCAAGAAAACGTGATGTCTACTATCAACTTTTTAAATATTACATTTTACTTACGAGACATCCTGTATATAAACAAAAAAAAAAAAAAGAAAAGTTTTTATGGATTCCTGCTGGTATAAACCTAATCTATAGTTCCGATTCAATACAGCTGCATCGGGAACGAATGGAAGTGGAACAAAAAATATTTCATTTTCCTCGCGACTGCCCTCTCGTTGACTTAAGAAAGAATAAGAGGAAGGATCCTTGTAGATAACCTTACTGGAGGAAAAGCTTTCCTGAATACTTGATCAGTTCCTCCAACCTAAATCGAATAGTCCAAGCTGCATTTAAATTCAGGGGTTCTCTGACAAACTGCTTATACTCTGTAGCTCAGCTCCAAGTGGAAACTCACCTTTGTATCGAGAAAAAAAAAAATAGGGCAACAATATGCGCTCTATAAAATCAGAAAACGTATTCTAGTAGATATTTTATAAGCGGTCAATGCATTTTATTATCACCTTCAGTATTTTAAAACTCCTCTTCTATTCCTACAACTCTGTGGAAATCAAAATTTAAAGCAACGATAACGGTTTTGTTTTTAAAATATTCTTTGGATTGCGCATCTATTCAATCAATCTATTAATCAAAATTACCAAACATTAAGATTTTTCCTGAAAGTGGAAGCGGTATTCGCTCTGGAGGAACTGACGGGAGAAGACTTCCAGCACAGTTCAGTCATTTGGTAATTTCGACAGTTCAGGTAATGCGGATATGGTTATACCATAAAATTGGCTAAAAACTATAAAATTTCCGAATTTGTTTCAGTTTTTCGCTTATAACTCCAAAACGAGGCATTTTAGAAAAAAACAAAACAAAAATAACAAAAAGAAAGCTGATTAAATTTCCTAAAATATAAAACAAGAACCAGATGTTTTCGTTTGATAGCTAGAACGCGCTAAAGATTGACCATACTTTTTAAGTTATTTCAGCCTTATCTCGCATTAAATGCCCCGTTCCATATGACAAAAACACTAACACGGATTAGCTTTTCTGGAAATTATAATATTAAATTAACGTTTAATAATATTTATTACTATTACAAACCAATATAAATTTACAAGCTTTGTAACCTAAATCAATGAACGGTGCCCGTTATGCTCACTTTATTATTTTATTTTATTTACACCCTACCCTGCCGATAAGGCAATACGGGTGTTATGCAGTAGTGAGTAGCAACGCATGCGTTACAATTCACTGCTGCATTCAGACCAATTACATTTTTTACAGCTGTGCACACAGCCTGCTCTTTTTTTTCTTTTTATCCAGCATCCTGTTCCACCCTCTCTGGCGGTCTTCCGTATACATGTTCGTTTCTTCTTCCCAATGAAAAGTGGTTTGACCCAACCAGTTCCTGCCACCCGTATACGAATGCCTTGTAATACGGGTATTTTTCCTTTGTCATAAGTTGAGGGAGATCGCTCTCCGTCAGAGCGTAGAGCCCCGTCTCCCTCAACAACTTAGCCCTCAGTGCCTCAAAGGCGGTACAGACTAGGATGATATGCTCGGCGGTCTCCGGCACTCTGCAACTTGGGCATAGGGGATCGATGTTCTTGCCATATTCAACGAGCTTTGCTCGGAAACCCCCATGCCCTGTGAGGAACTGTGAGACCCAGTAGTCCGGGAGAACCCATGTCTGTTCCATTCTTGAACCAACAGTGGGGAAGTATTTTCTTAGCGTAGCCCCTTTTGGCGTCGTCACCCACCGCTGGTTCCATTCCTTTAATGTGTTCTCCCGAAGAATCCTCTTCCATCCATTAGGGTCTTCACTGATCCTCACACGAAGATTCGCCGGTAGATCCACCAGGCCTTCTCTCTTCATCTTATGCCGGAAGTATTCTTCTCGTAGGAGAAGATCAATAGGAGTAGTTCCGGCTAAGACTTGTACCGCCTCATGAGACACTGAACGGTACGCTCTAGTGACCCGCAGCAGAGCCATCCGCTGGATTGTTGCCAACCTTTTCTTCTGTTGGTGCGAGAGATGATGACTCCACGCAGGGGACGCATATCTCAGAATGCCCAGAATAACTCCTTTATAAATAGTCAACGTGGCTGGGTACCTGAGACCCCAAAAGGCGCCCCCGATGCGACTAAGTCCATTGAGAGCCAGGGCCACCCTACTTTTCATGTAGTCCAAGTGAGGCGTAACGTTGAAATTTCTCCCAATTCTTATGCCAAGGTATGTAACAGCCTCACTTGGACGTATCCTTTCTCCTTCTATTCTGAGAGTAATAGGGTGGGCCCTGTCAGTCTTACCTCTTAAAAGAATGGACTGGGTCTTAGCAGCCGCCATCTTCATCTTTTTTCTCTCACACCATCCTCCTACGAGGTTGGCACATCGTTCAGCTTCTTCTTTTAACCTGGCTCTGCTGTTTGAGGCCACTACAACGGCCAGATCATCAACATAGGCCGTGGCGGGGAACCGCTCCTGTTCTAGTACCCCCAGCAACTCATCGAAGACTAATTTCCACAGGGCTGGTCCAAGAACCGAGCCCTGCGGACAACCTCTTTCCATCGACTCTTGTACTTCAAAGAAGCTACCTTTTATCTTCAATGTTCGGTCCTGGAGGTAGCTCCTTAAAAGATCATATAAGTTGCTGGGAGCCTCATACTTCTGCAACTGCTGGAGTACGCTCGGCCACCAGACGCTATCAAAGGCGGAAGATATGTCGAACAGGATAAGCATGACATACTTCTCCGCCTTCTCTTCAACGTCACGGCGCACTCTCAGCAGGGCATCTGCGGTTCCCCTGCCTTTAGTGGATCCGTACTGCCGTGGATGGCTAGCCCTAGAGAAGACTGGACGTAGACTCATCATCAACAGGGTCTCCAATAATTTACTCATGATAGGGAGGAGGCATATAGGCCTATAAGATTTGGCTAATTGCTTGTCCTTGCCTCCTCCCTTGTAGAGGAGTCTAACATCAGCAATTTTCCAACTCTTAGGAAAGTATCCCCTGTCTAGACAATCATTGAATAATGTCAACAGTCTCTGTTCAATATAGGGGATACTGTTCCTGAGGATTGCTGCGTCAATGGAGTCTAACCCAGGTGCACGTCCAGTCTTTTGCCTATCCACAGCAGCACGTAGATCCCATATGTCCCACGGTGGGCACAAGTCCGTACCAGGTGGGCATACCGTAGTGCGTCTTATAAATATTTCCTCTTCATTATCCTGGGACGAATCATCTCTGGGGTAGGTCTCAGCTAGGAACATCTTTGCAGTCTCTTCCAGAGTGGTTGCCTGGGAACATCCGCGCCTCAAAGCTGCAATCACTTGCTGTGGAGCAAACTTACCAAGGGCCACTCTGTAAGGTACACCCCAGGGATTCTTAGATGACTCTTGAACAATGAATTCGTCCCAAGACTTCCGCTTTCTTAACCGCACCTCGTTTCGGTATGCCCTGGCTTTAGACTTGTACTCATCACGAAGTGTAATGCGCCTCTCTTCGCAAGTACACTTCTGGTATGAACGCCGTGCCTTGTAGAGTTCTCTCTTCATAGTGGTTAAGGCAGGCGTCCACCATGGGACAGGTCGAGCTCTCGCCTTCCGGTGCTGAAGGGATTCTTCAGCGGTATCGCGGATGACATCAGTGATCCTGGATACTCGGTAATCCAGATCATCTGTTTGCTCCGTTTCCGCCTCATCCCAGTCTTCGTCGACCAGTTTTCCCTCCAGCAATGACCGGAAGGCACTCCAATTTCCTTTTCGAGTAAGGTAACCTTTTTCTATTCCGAGGAAAACTTCTGTTTTTTCCGTCAGCCTAAAGGCTATCGCTTGGTGGTCGGAACTCGTCTCAGATCGGAGGACCCAATCGATAATGCGGTTTGCCAGCACCGGTGATACCAAGGTAACATCAATCCAGCTCTGCCCCCTAGCGCTAGAGAACGTCGGGGTAGCAGAGGGATCGTTCATAACCACTAGATGGTTTCGGGCAATAAATTCACCGAGCTTAGCGCCCCTTCTATTAGTTCGATTAGATCCCCAGACCGTGTTCCAGGAGTTGGTATCTGAGCATATGATCACGTTCCTGGTGCAAGCCGTGATCATCTCCATGGCGGATATGTCTTCGTCAATATCGCCCCCGTCCGGTAAATATGATGAGACCAGCGTAAAGGCAACATGGTTCCATCTGATATGACAAGCAACACAATCCGCCATGGTAAACTGCCTCAGATCCATCACATCGAGGTTGGGGTTGTTAACCACAATAGCAGCCCTGGGCCTCCTCTCTCCACTGCTCAAGGCTATAACCCTCGATGTGAGACCAAACCCCGTGACCTTGTTTCCCCAGCAACTCGGTTCCTGGACTGCCATGATGTCGTAGCTTTGTGAGAGGGAGCGTAGCTCTTCCGCAACTAGACGCCGGCGGCCCATATTGAGCTGAAGGATGGAGATCTTATTCATAAGAAGTCCTCATCGCCATTTTTTGTGACCAATTTAAATGCACAGGACAATCACGACTGCCCGCCTTATGCTTAGTGTGTCTCGGATGGGCCTTTGCCCTCACACAGTTGATGCATGTCGGCCCTGCCTGAGCTAGTTTTTTGGGGCACTCCTTGAGAAAATGACCAGTACCTGCACACCAGATGCAGACCAGTGCATCTGTTGGACATGTGGCCTTAGAGTGCCCGTAGTCCTGACACTTGGTACAACGGGGGGCGTCGAGGTTATCTTCAAAGGTCATTGACCACCATCCTCCATTCAAGCTTGCCATGTCTAATAGATGGAATCGTAGGGTTGGGTGCACTTCCAGCACCCAGTTTTTAGTTATTCCATTCCTTGCTGTAGATGAGAAAACAGGCCGAAGTCCATCGTTCACGAGCGAAGCTGGGATCGATTTATCAATTAGCTTTGCCCGTAAAAGCGTAATTAATGCCTCCGCAGTCCACGAATTGGGCACACCTTTAATTTCAAGCCTAGGTCGTTTCTTAAGTGCAAGCTTGGCCTCTAGTCCTACTTCTCGTAGACCCTGCCACCCAATAACTTTCGCCGCTTGGGAGCTATCTTCCATCCGAACTAAGACCGAGCCTCCCTTAGTAGCACGTACTATGGAGGCATTAACTCCTATTTCAGTAGGAGATGGCAGCCCACTGATGATTTCCACGGGACTTTTACCGGGCCCACTAATTGTGACGTAGGTGGGTTTAGAGTTAGATATCTCTGCCGGCTTCAATGGCAGAGATTTTACAATATCTGCCATTGTCCGTGGCTTACTTTGTAATTGGGCTGAATCTTCAGGAGAGACATGACTGGTCGGCTCAATCAGGTTATTTAAATTACTAGCTGCCTTGTTAGCTGCTTTGGTCCTCCTGCGGCTTCTTTTACTGACTACGACTTTGTAGGGTTCAGTAGCCGCTGAGGGTCCAGCCGGGCTTGCTTCTCTGATATCTGCTTGCGCTTCACTTGAGTGACCGGCTTTGGCTAAGATTTGTGGTTGTGGTTCCACTCGAGCTGCCGTTAGTCCCTCAATAATTTTGGGCACCGTTTTTTCTATTACAAGTCGAGCAATCATCTCATGAATACTAGGAGTCTTAAGTGACTCATGAACCGCTTTTTGGATGAGCTCAGAAATGTCTTCATTTGTGTGTGCCTTTTTACTTTTATCATCTAGGGTTTCAATGATATCTATCAAGGTTAGAATTTTTCTATTTATATAATTTTGTACCTTGATATTCAACCCATTATCTGCCCGTTGAACATAAACCCTAAGATTCTCCTGGATTTGTAAGGCCGATTGTAGTAAACTTTTAGCTGCAGCCTCCTCCGAGTTTGCCTCCAAATCAAGAGAACCCTTTCTTGCCCGTTTGGCATTTCGCTTGGAAACCTTTTGGGAACTCTCCTCTTCCATATCAATAACAATTGGGTCAACCATACTGTAAGAAACTAGTAAACACTACAAATGATTTCAGTTTATAGTACACTACAGTTTAGAGGTTAACTAACTACGTTTATTAAATGAAAGTTACCTTTCTATTTATGTCCAATGAAACTTGTATACAAGTTCTCTGTTATAAGTTTTAGCTCTCGTAGGAACGATTAAAGTCCAGAAAGTCTTCAACTACGAGAAGATTACGAACTCGTAGTTCCACTTAACCTTACTTAAAACTAAAAACTTATTTACAAAAGAAAACTCAAAAAAAAGAACAAGAAAACATAATGAACAGTAAATTGGAAAACACTAGAACACGAACAATAACAAAATAAGTATATATACACCAGTCACAAGTCTAAACACAATACTTTGGAGAACCAATACGTTATCATCAATCACTATCACAATAACCTTAAGAACTCTATTCCCGTTATGCTCACTTCCGCAATACTTTCTACCTCATTCCATTAACATGACCGGGACGAATTATTTGGAATTATTCAAAACTGACAATGTAGTCTTCCTCCAGAACCTGTTTTATTACACGAGGCAATGTTGCAGATTGAGGTCCTTAATTTTCAATGAATAATGACATAACATATTTTTTCCCAAAACTTTGAAGTTTATTTACTTTTTTCTGTTTGTGGGGAAAATTTATTATTCATGTATCTAACATATTTATATGCATATCGTGTTTGATTGTATCATTTGCTATTTACTACTGACATGTTTATATATTATATACGATGCCTGTATTTATCTTTATTATTAGTGCTATTTATTACTTTTTGTCATTTTATTGCTCGCTATATTGAGATGTACTATTTTAATTATTGTATTCTATGGAGTATTATATTATATTTCATTGTTTATATTTAGGCTTACAGTCAGATGTTTGGTTGTTATCAGGAAAGGATGTTATCACTGAATCCTATTGAATTTTATTTTATATATAAGTTGTAAATGTTTTTCATATTAATTTGTTCATTGTTATCATTATAGCCAACTCCTTGCGATATACACTTATATATATATATATATATATATATATATATATATATATATATATATATATATATATATATATATATATATAAATAAATACATACAAAATTGCGAGCATACATCTTCAACGATTATAGTCGCTGCTGTCCTAATTATACGAAGTCGTTCTTCGACTATTTAATCTGTTTATCAAAATTTCACAAGAATATTTTACTCTGTATTTTTGAAACAGGCAAACAGAAAAAAAAAACTAGCGAGGTGGTTCTCCTTTTATTTTTTAGGAAAATTTATCAGCTTTCTTCTTGATACGAGAAATTTTTCTCTATGAAACGTCGTTCTGGAGTTGTTATAAGCGAAACACTGAAACAATTTCCGAAATATTATGTTTAATTCCTACTTTTATGTTGAAGCCATATCCGAATCTAGTCGATAACTGAATTTTCAGATCCAGTACCCCAAAAAATATAAAGATACATCGAAATAAAATTTTCACCAATTTTTTCCTAAAACGATTAGTTTCCGTGACTACATGATTGGACTGGCACTGTTTCAGACAATGGAAGATTTGGATATTATAGGGATACAGGGTGTTTATTGAATGTGATATAAGTAAATATTCCTAAATATTAAATTAAAATAATTTTTTTAAAGCATCATTTCGTTATTTAATATCCCTACATATTAAGATTTATTATTATTAGGTATAAGTGAATAGTTTTGTAACATTTTCAAATACTTAATTTCATACCTTTTTAGATCAATTTATAAGAAGATAATGATACATAGTTTTAAGAAGATCCTTTGAAAAGTTCCTCAAAAATTGTACTTTATGAATCAACTTAATAGTTGGGATGAATAAATAAATTGTGATATACTGATGCCACATAACCGGTGGGCAAGATGGCACGAACTCTCTGCCGATTTCGATCTTTCATTGCAGCGCAAGATATAAATTCCCGCTACAGCTCATAAATTCTTGTTCGTTTTTCTAATGAGATAAATTTTAATGTCCTGGCATCATAAATATTAATGTTTCGAATTAGACTATTTCAGTTAAATTCCGTGCCCCGGAGGCAAACAACACCGTGTCCATTTTTTTTTATTAAATAATTTTGTAACTAAGAAACACATTTTAATAGCTTGAAGTTACGAAAAATTGGTTTTCTGAACAAATACGAAAATGGACATAGTGTTATTTATCTCCAGGGTAACATAATTAATAATGGATATTTCATGATTGAATTCATTCAAACAATATTACCTTGTTTACACCATGTCAACGTTTGCTTCTTGTATATTCAGAAATACAAACCAATAAAGTTAATTAATAAAACATTTATTGTATACAGGTATGACTGTGTTTTTATGTTTTTTAATTTACTTATCTTTAGGTTATTTTATTTTTTACTGTACATTGTTTTTGATTATTATTTTACTTTTGTTAATTTTACATTTTCTGTATATCTGGTGTGAATGTGTTCATATATCACTATAATTATTGTCCACATGACAGATTATTATATTTCTAAATAAATAAATTTAAAAAAAAATTAAAACTCTTTGTCTGTCAGTCTTCACCATGCTATGATTTTTTTTTTAATCTTCATATCTTCACCCACACTTGACACAAGCAATGACAATTATCGGATATGTTGTCGGTAAGAGTACCGGTAGTGGCTTGAATGGCTTGTGGGAGAGGAGTGTCCAGTGGCATCCCTTCCTGTCTTGATTTCAGTATATTTTCAAGTGAGAAAATTTCTCATTCAGCTTCTTTTTTTATCCTAACTTAACAGCTAACTTTTTATCCCTTGAGCCTCTTAAATGTATTTTCAGGAAAGTTAAATGTAACTATACTTTGGATAAGTGTGTCCATGTAATTATTGTGAAATTTTTTGTAGTGAGCCCGTAAGTGGTCGTTAACTGTTGGTATCTGAAGGTCTTTATGTAAAGTAATAATTGTTACGTACTCTGGACTTTAATTATAGTCCAATAAAAGTTTTTGACTGAAATGTTGGTCGTTTTGGCTGTCCCGTAAATTTGTGAAGTGTTGGTCCACATGGGCTTAACTTGGTAAATGTAAGAGTTCAATTTTTGTTTCAGGTTTAATATTGAGCGTTATGTGAGAAGTGAGAAGAATAGTCGTAGTCTGAGGTTCAACATTTTCCTTTTTTTTTCTTGATATGTGGGCCTCATGTCATTCTTCTGTTGAATGTCAGTCTTAAGTATTTTACCTGTTCGAGGAATTTCGGCATTGACAAGATAAATAGGAGGGCATATTTCATATCCGTATGACAAAAAAACTACAAAAAAAAAAAATACGTTAGTTTACGCGTGTTAACAAATTATTATAATTCATAATATAATATACAAATATAATATAGGCTTTTACAACTTGACTATCGCTGTATTATTTTCTAATACGAATGATTTCAATCTGTCAGCAAAAAGGATCTCTAAAAGCCACGGAATGAATTCTTATACTACTTTTATGATAAATATTTTTGGGCCGATATTGACATAATCCGTTACAGCAGAAAAGCCTGTTTAGTACCAAAATATAATATTTATATATCTATACTATACAAGATATAGTAGTATATGCCCCTTTTCCGGCTCCCAGAAGCGATGGGTTTTGTTTAGTGAGGATATCTCGAAGAAGTAACAAATGCCTTGAAAACTTTACGACAACTGCAATAGAAGTCATAAAAAAAATATGACTTCAAGTTTACGAGTTGTCTTAGGCGATCAGCAACTTGGTGATTACGCCCTTGCGCTATGGCGTTATGTTTAATTGATCTTTACGATTGTTTAAATTAAAAATTATATTTGGAGGTTGTTACAATATTATACACACATATGCATATGCAGTTATATTCAGTATATATTTTAATAAGTAATACTATAGGTAATTTATATATATGCGAACAATAGTGCATTTTGCCACGAAAAGAAAAAAAAATTAAATAAAAGAGGCCTCAAAATTCAGATGGTTCCAAAATTCGACAAATCGAGACGGGTTGGATAGTGTTTTATAGATTTTGTTTGAAGCAGACTTCAAGACCTGGTATTGTTCCAAATGATCTATATTTTAAAGGTCTAAAGCATACCGTTTTCGAGATAAATGGTATTTTTCGCCAAAAACCTCGTAAGTGACATGGTAGCCAGATACTTTCATTTTAGTAATTAAAATAATGATGTTTATGAAAGTCTTGGTGATATTTATGAAACATTAAATAAATTGTTATTTTAGTCGTGGTAAATCATGATATTATTATATTGTATATACGAAAAAACATGTTCCGTTGGAGGGTCATTCTTATGTTATTTGACCATTCGATCCCCCCGTCCTAGGGTTTTACATCCGTTTTTCAAATGATTTTCAGGTTGAAAAACAAGTAATTACATATTTTGCTTCCTCATTACCGAAGGTAGGGAAGCATTGTGTTCGTGCGAGAGATTAAAAAATTTCTTTTTGCTCAGAATCGAAAATTTTCACTCGCGTTTTACGTTTCAGACATCAAGGATCAAATTTGGTTCGGTGGCTGTCTGTCTGTCTGTCAGTCTGTCTATCTGTAGTCAAATCGATGTAACGGGCATATCACCTAGTACCGTTCATCCCACCTTCATGAAATTTTTTGGGATTATGCTGATGGTCCTATACCAATTTTATCAAATTCCATCCAGCATTTCCGCTTACGCACGCGCAAACGTATATTTTTAGATATGCCAATATTTCAGAAAGGGCTCGTTCGATTTGGCTCAAAGTTAGATAAAAGGTAGACTTTGGTGAAAAAATAACGTAGTGTCAATTTTATTGAATTCTGTCCATCACTTTTTCTTATATATGCACTACTATTCCTCCGTCCGCGCATTTTTTTCCGAAACTACCGGACCGATTTTCTTCGAATTTGGATATAAAATCAGAGGTCACCAGAGGATGATCCACCTTCAACGACATTACAATTCGCCTTCTTGTTTCACAATTGCGGCCGAAAAACCTGCGTTGCTACAGACTGTAGCGCCTAAACGAATGTACCGATTTTAATGAAACTTCGCCAAAGTCATTTTCTCTACGCCCTTTAAATTTATTTATATAACATACTTCAACGAAAAGAAGCTCAAAAAAAGTTACGAGGGATGGTAAAATTAAATTCCGAATAACTCAAGAAGTATACACATTTTTGTTGCTATTGTATGGTTATTTAAAAGTTTACGAAATTAATAAAAAACGAAAAAAAATTAGTTAAAATCGGACAATTTAGTGCAAAGATATGGTCTCTAGTTGTTTTTTTTTTTATGTTCTACAGCAAAGGTTACATCCTTTGTTTTGGTTGCTGATTTTTTAAAGTATTACTGAAGTAATGCAATTTTTAGCAGATTACTAATGATTAAAAAAAAAGTTTAGTCCAATAATTGGAATCACCTTTCAATCGATTTTTCTTCAAAAAGTTATTTTTTTTAACCCGAATTGCTTAATTCAGAAATACTAAATGGTGAAATAATATAAGAATGACCCTAGTGTTGTTCATCGTATACCTTGAGTAGATTAGAAAGGATAACTATATAATGTGAGAGTTCTCACTGGTATGGACTAGTATAATAATATCTTATATGTATATATATATATATATGTATACTTATTTAGTTTATATCTATATCTTTATTTAGTTTATATTTATATCTTGTATCTAGGGTGTTCTTTTTTAAAAGCGAACAAATCAATCGAGGCAATTTATTACAATAAAATCTCATTTAAAGAAAATCGTTTTTTTAATGAATAACTTAAAGCACACATGCCAACTATATTGTTTACATCTTACCTCATATCCGTAATCGATTATTTTTACGGTGTATTCGAAGAAGTTAATGTATAAAAAACAGCGCCACCAAGAACATTGGTGATGCTGCTAAGAAATATGCTTTTTGTTTATATATTATATATTCTTTTTATCAAATTATTAACATTGGCCTGAAAATTTGTGAATAACTTCATCTTATCGTAAGCTACAACTATTTTACTTCCGAAAATTCTCGGAATCGGGCCGTTTTAAATCTGGAGATCGGCAAACTTTGTCTATTTAATTAGGTACTAACAACTCGTAAATACCCATTTGCTTTCCACTTGAATCGTAAGATAATTTGAACACAAAAGGTGGACACAAAAAATATTGGACCGTTTGGCGGCACCTACACCCCCAACATTTCAAAATATCCAGATTATATAGGCCAAACGGCAGAATAGTTAACCCTTTTTCTCGATTTTGTGATCCAAATTATCCTACGATTCAAGTGGAAAGCAAATAGGTATTTACGAGTTTTTGTAGTACCTACTTAAATAGACAAGGTTGGTCGATCTCAAGATTGAAAACATTCCAATTCCAAGGATTTGTCTACATGAAATAGTTGTAGGTTACGATGAGATGAAGCTATTCACTAAATTTCAGGAGGATATTAATAATTTTATAGGGTTCTGCTCCACGGACTATATTTAGACATATTAATTATAAACAAATAATTTAACATCGATAAACTAAGTAAAGGTAGCATTGATGGTTGTAAATAAACCAAAAGAAATACTACTTCATGTTAATATTGGATTGTGTTCAATGAAGAGTTGAGAAGGATATGGATTAGTTATAATTCATCAGCAATATTGGAGATATCTCAATTAGTGGATTGGGATGGGCACCACTTTCAATGAACCACAGAATCGATGACCTAACTGGAAGTATTTTCCCAGCTCTTCAATATCGGCCGGGGCCTATTTGGTTGAGTTAGGACCGAAGTACTGATTTTGCGTATCATTTCTATTTTATTCAAACTATGGAGAATTTGATATGATATAAAACTATACGTTCAGTGATTTTTTAATCTAATTTATTTTATAATAAAAAATCTTGGTGCGCGCAACACACAACTTTCACTTACCGCTCAACTTTGAATAGAAATTATTTTCTGGCAAAGTTGGGCTATTATAAAATTTTTGAAGTGCATTTTAAACGGAACTAAAGCTTAAAGCTTACAAATAACAAATCATTAAGACCATTAAAATTACAAAAAGTCTATTTATTATATCGACGGTAAGCAATAAAAATCTAATTACTCCATCTGCTTTTATAAACCACACAACTTCAGTCTCTGAACCTTTCAGTTGACAGAATGACTAACTCAATTTCAGATTTTTGAGTAAGTCATTTTAGTTGGATTGTAGGACTATTAGTTATTAAACTGTTATTTTCCATTGTAAAGTTTACTAAAATGAAATTACGAGATTTTCATTGCCTGCCATGGATAGGTCAAAAGTTGTCACACTAATTGTAAGTGGATAATGTTGGGATTTCACAAAGGAAAATTCATCAAATTATTCACTAATTTAATTTTCTAAAAGGTTACTTGATGATTTTTTGGAATAAACGGCCGATAGATACCTAATTATTTAAATATAATATCATATCTAGAGTTATTAAACTACAGTAAATGTATTTAAGGTTATAAACATATCCATGAAATATTTTTATATTTCACTTCTTCTTTCACACAAGTACAATGAAATAGTATTTTAAACAATGGCATTGGCTTGATTCGGTGGATTTTAAATACTTTTTTTTCAAACTTAGAAAAAATTTAAAAGTTTACATTTAGTACTATACTTTTCATATATAGGTAAGCGAAAGTAAAAATATATTAAAGTTATAATATTTTTAACAATTATTAGTCTCGTCAAAGCATGAGAAAAAGAATTTTTGAAATCCTACCACAATTAATCACGGTTTAATTTAAATCTATAAAGGGAATCAATTTTTATATTTGACTTGGCATTTTATAATTTTAAAAGAGAACGTAATTTTGTTTTATTAATATGTATTAGATCACAAATATAAACAAGTATAGACCCACGATAAAAAAAAAATATTTAGGGCGGGTTTTAGCTATAGTGCATCAACCATGTCAGTAAAAAGATGCTGAGATGAAGCATGAATTCTACAATCAGTTAAAAAATAAAGTGGACTAAGCTCATGAATATGATTTATATAATTTATGTTCGATTCCTTGCGGCGTCAACAGCAAGGAGCTGTAAGACATAAATTGAAAAAATACAAACAAAAATTCTAAATGAGAATAAATATGGAAGCTAATTAAAAATGTAAATATTTTTGTTGATGCGATGGAGACTTTTCCCGATATGAGCGAAGACTATCCCAGTCAAAACTTTGTCCCCGCCATTTCCTTCTATACCCCATTTTCAAGCATTTATTGACTGGACTATAGGTATATGTAGATATAGTTTTTGTCTGATTTTCATGTTTAACGATTTCGTAAAAAAAGAACGTATAGAATTTTCAGTCTTCTATCATTTTTTAAATTAAAGTTTGAAAAAAAAATGCCTTATTCGTCACATATATTGGTGATTTAACTCTTTGTATGTTCATGTCGATGAGTATTACATGATCTGAAATAAACCAGGATGTTTTAGCAATTTCCCTTTATTTCAAATAGTTCATTTAAATTTCTCTATTTCCATATTTGTTTTTAAGATTGGACATTTGACAATTTGAAATCATCTTAAGTTATTATATAAAAGTGAATATATTTCTATATTTCCCTGTATTGTAGTGGCGACCTTTGGAATCTGGCGCCCGTTAAAAATGTAAAGATGAAGCCTTGATGACCGACCGTGTTGAGGCATTGTTCTCTTTAACATCCATGTGCCTGTAGGCATCGGTTTGAAACCGGCTGGGTGGAACGAATTTCTATCTTTCCACTCTGGTTACAGTAGGTTTGGTGGTTATTGGTTTTTTGTCTCCCGTCCCTAAACATTTCTCACCTTTGCAGCGTTATGAAGTGATGTATACAATACTTTTTACTGTAGCTAGTTCGAATCCAGGGATGCTAACTAATTATACTATGCTAACTAATATGCTTCAATATTTGAAATTATAAAAACTTACATGAGTAGTGCAATAGAATAATCCACACTTGATCATCTGAATTTTTAAGTTTTGAAAACGTGACGACCCAAAATTTAAATCGAAACTTACTTGGAGACAATTATTCGAAGATTCAGATTGGAATTCGAAAATCGATATGGAAAAAAAAAGAAGAAAAATCTGGAAAGAGTTAGTAAAAAATTTCAGAAAGATACAAAGAAAATGCTGGAAGATGATTAAAGCTCTAAAAGAAGTGGATATTCTTGACGTATGGAGAAAGCACTATTTCTACGTCTTTGAAGAAATTAGAAGAGGAGGATGAAAGAAGAGGATGCAGAGACACGGGAGGAATATGATTAAAGTTTTTGGAAGGTAGAAGTGGAAGCGACTGTGGAAAGGCTATAAAAGCAGGAAAAACGAGAGAGAGAGAGATAGCGTTACATGAGAGGAGAGAGAGAGAGAGGAGAGAGAGGAGAGAGAGAGAGAGAGGAGAGAGAGGAGAGAGAGAGAGAGGAGAGAGAGAGGAGAGAGAGGAGAGAGAGAGAGGAGAGAGAGAGAGATGAGAGAGAGGAGAGAGGAGAGGAGAGAGATGAGAGAGAGAGGAGAGAGAGGAGAGAGAGGAGAGAGAGATGAGAGAGAGAGAGAGAGTGAGAGAGAGAGAGGAGAGAGAGAGAGAGAGGAGAGAGAGAGGAGAGAGAGAGAGAGAGAGAGAGTGAGAGAGAGAGAGAGGAGATGAGAGGAGAGAGAGAGGAGAGGAGAGAGAGAGAGGAGAGAGAGAGAGATGAGAGAGGAGAGAGAGAGAGAGAGGAGAGAGAGAGGAGAGAGAGAGATGAGAGAGAGAGAGGAGAGGAGAGAGGAGAGAGAGAGGAGAGAGGAGAGAGAGAGAGAGATGAGAGGAGAGAGAGAGAGGAGAGAGAGAGAGAGAGGATGAATTAATAAAATATGTAGGGCCAAGCCTGATTTGGATATTTTAAGGGCTGTTCGTGAGAGTAACACTTGTTTTCGTGCTATAGCGTACCAGTACCAGTATTCTTGAAAGTTTTCGAATTCATAAATACCATTTTGTGTTAATTTCATGATTAACTTAAGTTTATGTATTTTTAAGTGAGAGTAATTTTGTTATATACGTTTAACTTTAAGTATAAGTATTTTCTACGTTATTTTAAACAATTTGAAATTCATGTAGTCAAAATCATGAAATAACTGCTTGTATTTTCATGTTGATGTGTATAATATGATCTGAAATAAACCAGGATGTTTCAGCAGTTTTCACTTTATTTCAAATAGTACAATCGAAAATTATTAATTTAAATTTCTGTATTTCCATATTTGTTTTTGAGATAGAACATTTAACAATTTGAAACCATCTTTAGTTATTATATTAAAGTGAATATATGTTTCTAGACATCTTTGTATTGTAGTGGAGGCCTTAGGAATTTGGCACCCCAGGGCAATTACGTCATGAGTGCCTCCCATTCATTTCCGCACAATCTTCGCAAAAAAAAAAAGAAAGAAAAAAAAGTGTAATTTAGGAGGAAAAATGAGACACTTAAGAAGGACATTATATATTACTTTATGTTTGAATTGAAATCCATTTAATATGATTCTAATTTGTTGCTTTATTAAGAGGTTTCTTAATTTTTTTATTGGTGTATAAAATATATACCTAATTCATATACAAGTTCTATGTACGTATATGTAAGTCATTTACTATATCAAAATGGAGATATTGGAAACTAAAATTATATTTTGCTAGTAACAGTTTGTACGATATTTTCTCTGCTGTCACTTACAACGAAGTAGAAGACCGATTAACCAGTTCCTCTCCAGATCCACGAAGTTCCCTCTTGAAGACAGTTACAGTTTCTAAGCGGGTAGCTGCTAGTAATGTTCCCGACAACTTGACTTGGAAATCCAGTAGTTCCTTGTCCTGGCACTAACAATTGTTACTGAACGTTGTTACTGTTACAGTATTTTACCAGAATGAGAACTCAAACTTTGTTCATTCCAATGGAGTTCGTCACTGACCTTTTAAGACTGTAACGAGTACAAGAATATATCTTCATTAGAATATCTGCATAACCATTTGTATATTTTTGGTCTATGCGATTGATTATATTTCAAAATGGTGTGAGATTAGCGTAGTTATTCTTTCCAACTAATATAAACAAATTATTTTTTTTACAATTTAAATATTTTTCCATAAAACGTTATACAACTATTGTACTTCTTTCTACATCGATTGTCTTTGCTACTAGCGTCAGCCTAAAAAGTTTCGTAGTCAATATTTGTCTGGATGGTTAGTGCTCAGCTGGCTGTTCTATTGTATAACGTTAGGTTCAATGTCATTTCAAGGTTGACACATGTCGTAAGTGTCATTCAAGTTAAAATATATTTTAATCATCTTGTCTCAAGCCTGGGAATCGTAATTATTGTTGATATATAAGCACCGTTCAATGAATTAGTTAGTGAAACTGATGATTTGTTACCTATAAAAATCGGTTTTATGCAATTTGATGTTGAATAGTTTTAAAATGAATAATTGTATTAAAAATAGAATTATTTTATATATTTTTGAGTGTTTAGTGTTATTCTCCAAGTATTGTAGCTTTTGCACAACTACTGAGTTCTGCTCTAAACATGAGCGTTTCTGGATATGAGATGTATGAAATCATTTCTGTGAAGTATAAAAGTGGTCATAGAGGATGAAGAAATGTGTGATATATTGATGGAGCTTTTTCGCCGGCAAAAGTATATTGTGGTTATGAGAGGGTTTAGGAGTAACCTGTATAGGAGAAAACTGTATCCAGTAAATAGAGAGGAGGTCTTAGTGTTCTTCTTCGAGGAATACCAGCGGGTTATAGATAGAATGGATTAAGAAAATATGAGGGTATAAAAGAGAATCGGTCATTGAGGAACGATATAAGAATAAGGTGGAAGCGAGAAAATAAATTTTATTTTATTTCCATAGAGACCTGAGCGACAAACAGTATCGAACACTTTTTCATGTCGAATAATTTTTTTAACTTAATTAATGATTCTCAAACCTGTAATGCTAGATTGTAATTTTTACTGTCACTTACCTATATATATTATATTATTAATATATGTATTATTAACCTATATAAATATTATAGTAAGAAAAATATTGAAGTCTTGAAAAAATTAGAATCCGTGTTTTCAATGGAAATACACGTTTTGAGGCCTCCTGGGTAGAAATTATGATTTTCTTGGAGACGGATAAATTGATTTTGAATTAATTAAATTCAATATCGAAATGAACAATTAAGTGATCGCAGAGAAGAAGTCGCTGTGACTAGGTTGAGAATAGGTCATACAAATTTGACTCATTTATACCTTATCAACAAACAACCACCTCCAAGATGGCAATACTGCAATAGGCCTCTCACTGTCAGCCATATTTTTCAGGAATGCCCCTATTACACTACAAGATTAAATAGATTATCTCTTAGACCAGATATTTCAGTGATATTAAATAATGACGAATCAAACGTAAAAGTAGCTATAAACTTTCTTAAAACCCATAGGTTATTTAACAAAATGCACATAATTTTTTTTTTCTTTTTTTATTATATTTTTTATTTATTCATTATTATTTTCCGGGTTTTTACTTCTTTATAATTTTTTTATCTAATCATCTATATATTTTATTCATCTATTTATTTTTTTTCTAAGGGGTTTTGGGGGACTAAAAATAAACGATCTAAAGGCGTTGATTGATCCTAAGGTTTTACCCATCAAAGCCCAAATAAACAATAAGCTTATTAATAATGCCATGTATTATTACATAATAATACCATGTCTGTACTTGCATGTAACTTTTGCAAAAAGGCATCCGCTTAAACATAAGGCCAAAATAACCTTTAATCACTTTGGTAACAATAATAGATTTAAATAATTAAATATTAACTGGCTACATTTGAGCAGAAATTTGATGATTTAAGTTTTTAATTACACTGTTTTATTAAAATTTTTAATTAAGTTTTGTGACGCCACCTAAATAATTAATTAATCAAAACATGTAATATTTTTAAATTACAATATATGTATTTCATCAACTAAATGTAAGCACGTTTTAAGATAAAAGTATAAAAAAAATTATCCCTATACGCATTATTGTTCCTCTTAACACATTTTTTTCATTATTTTCTTAAAGGCCTTCAAGGACCAATTATACATTATTTTATCATGTTTTTTCTTTTTATTCCAGAGTATTTATTTTTGCTATAAATAAATAAAAATACGTTACGAAAAAATCAATCCTGGATCAGCTATTGGACACAATAGGAGACAGCGTCATAATTTGGAATAATTATATATTTGTTTATTTAGAAATATTACATTCTGTCACATCAAGGACATTTATAATAGTGTTCAGAGAAAGCACACTCACACTCTATTTACCATAAAAAAAAAAAAAAATAATAATACAGAAACTTAATAATAATAAATACAATAAAATAAAATAAAAATAAATACAATAAAATAAAATAAATGTATATAAACAAAAGAACTAACCTAATCATACACACTCGGGCTTGAGTGGTGGATCTGGCCATTGCCAAAACTCCAATAGATGCTTATTTACAAAAGGTCTCTGGGCCA
Organism: Nezara viridula; assembly: GCA_928085145.1. Taxonomy (NCBI): domain Eukaryota; kingdom Metazoa; phylum Arthropoda; class Insecta; order Hemiptera; family Pentatomidae; genus Nezara; species Nezara viridula. Next base: position 78,940,645 of record OV725079.1, on the reverse strand, counting down.
CTGCCGCTTCAACCTTCGAGGAGGATTGTAAGGATGGGTGGTGCTGGATAGAGATTGTGCAAGGGGATTTGGATGATAGGTAAGGTTCTGGTGAAATTTGGAGAATTTTTCTGGAATAAGGTCTAGGATAAATGGGATAATAAGGTCATGCTGTAGGATTTTGTTATTTACATAGAACGGAGCATCAACTAGTGTTCGAAGGACTTTAGATTGAAAGGATTGAATACGTTTGATGTTAGAAGCTTTTGCTGTCCCCCACAGTTCAAGTCCGTATGTCCATATAGGTTTCAGTATTGTCTTGTAGATCAGTAATTTGTTTTCAATAGAAAGTTTGGATTTTCTGTTTAGTAGTCTGTATAGCTGGCCGTATCGTCGGTTGAGTTCTTGTCTTTTGAGTCTAGTATGTGGGTTCCACGTTAGTCTTCGGTCTAAATGAAAGCCAAGATACCGGACTGTGTCTGAGTAAGGAGACTGGATGGAATTAAAGTGTACTGGTGGACAGGAACTGCGTCGGAGTGTAAAGGTAATATGTAATATAATAATAAGATCGCAGATATATTATTGTGTTGCAGTTGAGAAGATGCATGCAGCTACAGTTGCGTAAACTAGTCGTTGCGAATTGATTATAGTTAATATTATACACATTGCGGTTATGTCTCATGAATGAATTGGAACAAAAAGGATTAATTTAGTAACTGAATAATAAATTTGTAATGATTTTTTATACATATTTTTTTTGGTATTGATGTAGGTTTGTTTGTTGTTAAACGATTTTGTTCTATCGTTCATGTAGTTGATGAAATGTTTATTTCTCTCATTTTGAAGTCCTTGACTCTTTTGCAGTTTAGATCAGGTTAATATTTTCTAGGATGTTCCTGTCACTATTCTTTTTTTCAAGTAATGTCGGATGTACTCTGGTTTTATATATTAATCTATTTATTGAATAATAATACAATCAGCCACTGCTGGAGGACTATAAATATTAGGGCTAAGAGTTCTCATTCATACAATATATACACATAATAGAGAAATAAATATAAATATAAAAAGTTAATAAATAATACTGATGAATAAAGTAAATAAAAGAAAAAAAAGTAAACAAATAACATAAAAAAGAAACTTCTAAACACAATCATATCTATATACAATATATAAATTCGCCCAGGAATCTCCGAGCCAGGCTTTTTCCCCCACATGTGGAAGGCAAAGCAAGACTCCAGGAGATCCCAGTGCCACTTTTCCAGCCGTATCACTAGTAAGGTTTTATATATTAATGTTTTTATTTGACCGTTTTTATTATTTATTTATTTGACCGCATCCCCCGACCAATTCCTTCTCATATTAAAGTTTCTAATTGTAGTGCTGGCTGGACTTGAAGCAGATAGTACGAATACCCGTATATAACGGGATATCAAGAGATTTAAGTTTTCACCATATAATTTTAAACTGAACATTAGAAACGGCGGACCTCGTTTTGGAGAGAAGTAGGGTACGAGGGAGCAGGAAAACAGTTCCATCAGATTGATCGAGTCCTCCCAGATGACGTGAACGGAAAACCCGGCAACCTATATTTCATGCTCGAAACTAGAGAGGCGAAGATTTAAACATTAAATTCCATGTAAGATCCAAGCCGTTTTGGAAATGCTGCTATAAAATTCTATTTTATATGAAAGATGTTTATTCGAAAATATACTTACGTATATTTAGTTCATTCGTATACATTATTTAAAATTATCAAGATATTACTATTCTAAACTCGCAATCACTAGCGGAACCAGGATTCAATTTTTTTGAGGGGAGGACTTTAGCCCGAAAGCTTTTTTGTCATAAAAAAAACGATAATTACTTTGGAAAAAAAGAAAGAAAATAACTACCTATATGAAATGGTATTTAAGTGATTTCTAAAGTCCTTTTAAATTTAATTTAAATGTATTAATGCAGTGTATTTAAGAGATAATTTTTAAATATTTTTTTTCCATAAAACATGGTTTACCATTTTGGGGGGGGGGAAGGGGCTACGGCCCCAAAGCCCCCTCACCCGTAGATCCGCCCGGGCTCGCAATTGATGAAGCTTCATGGTTTACAACAACCTAATTACTAAATATTATTAGCAATTAATAGGAAATTAATTACTGAACAAATGCTTAGCTTCTTCCAGCGGAAAATTTTCCTCCAGTTTAATAGTCAAGAAATAATACACAGCTGTTCTTGAACTAACACTGATGCATTATTGTTTTCGTACAAGGCCAGTTTGTTTGGTCCAGATGAGCTTTGGTTTGTAGTTTTATTTACTAAGAGTATATATGTCTATTACTGATAGTATAAAAGCTATATCTGGGTGGTATTCGTTAAAAATATAAAAAGTTTTTAATTATCTGAAGTGCCGAAGGGATCGATCATAGAGCTATTCTCCTTTATATATCTTCAATAAATTTTTCGTTAGTCGAAGACTATCATAAATGGCAATACTTTAATTTTTAAAAGATAAGCGTGAGAGTAAGTACCGCATGGCACGAAATACAGTTAATAACAAAAATGGGGCTTTATAGGTTTTTAGAACTGAAGGGCCTTTCTTTAGATGTCCGCATCGTAATTCTCAAAATACATTTAATCCCATATCGATTTCTTAACTTACTAACGTCAGAGTTTTGAAACCTCTTACTCTTGTTAATGGCCTTTATAAAGTTGTAGTTGAAATTTATTATCGAAATTGGAATTCGTCAGTTTTCCATGAAATTCCCTATCGTTTAATATCTCCTTCATGAAACAACAAAGTCCGTAGTGCAGACCCCTTTTTATCAAATTATTAACATCCGTCTGAAACTTCGTAAATAGTTTCATCTCATCGTAACCTACAAATTTTTTATTTACGAAAATTCTCGGAATCGGGGCCCTTTTCAATCTGGAAGTCGACAAACTTTGATTAATTTGGTATTAAAAACTGATAAATGCCCATTTGCTTTCCACTTGAATCGTAAGATAACTTGAGCACAAAGTCGAGAAAAAAGGTGGCATTCATAAATATGGAGACGTTTGGCGTTGCCTACACTCTCGAGTTTTCAAAATAACGAGGTCATATAGGCCAAATAGGCCCAATATTTTTGTAGGCCACCTTTTTTTAACGATTTTGTGATCAAATTATCTTACGATTCAAGTGGAAATCAAGTAGTTATTTATGAGTTTTTAGCATCTAATTAAATATACAAAGTTTGCCGCCCTCCAGATTGAAAACACTCAAAATCCCTAGAATTTTCGTAAATAAAATATTTGTAGGTTACGAATAGGTTAAACTATTTATGAAGTTTCTGGTGGATGTTAATAATTTGATAAAAAGGATCTGTACCACGGACTAACTATTATTCCAGAGATCCGAAAAATGGATCTATATTGCCCTATTACATATAGTTTAGATTGTCTGAATCGTTTCAATTCAAGTACTTTTCGATTAAATTATGATCTGGAATTTCCTAAGCTGATTCTGTATAAATAATGTGAATTTGATTTTTGAATAACCACTAAGTGAACCAAACATTTCAAAAGGTCTATTCAATCTTCTTCGGCAGTTTTATCTTTTCTTCTTTTCTTATTGTACTTAATTTTCTGACCAGATTGCTATTTTACGACCAACGGAAAAAAAAAATCAGAATAAATTTATACTGAAAAATAGATGCATTATATTGTCGATTAACTTATCACATCTGAGTATACATTTAACTGAAATGTATCTTTACTACCTCATTGCTGTGCCTAAAGCTCTTCAACTATACTGTGACTCTCGTGACACAATCCCGTATCAAATGCTTAGCGTTTACTGTAGGGAAAAGGTTAAAAGAGTCTGTGGTTGTGTTAGCTGGAAACGACTAACTGCTACTGGAGTAATCATTGAGACCATGTAAACCGACAAGAAAGGGGTTATCGGAAAGAGTATCGAAGACGCGTATCTCATGCAAATCATGCTTAATGGGGAATCGATATTTATCTTCTTCACCGAATTCACGAAGTATATCCATTGGCATGATAGGGTTCATGAAATGTATTTGACGAGGTGGATGAAGAAGTGGATGTAGCGGTGTTAATTATGGCGTAACCATAATAGTTACTATAAAAATTGACAAATCGTGGGCCAATATCATTAAATTTCATACGGAAGAACACACTTTTATACGACACTTAGTGTTGCCCAAAATCGTTCTTGGTCTTGCATCTTGCATATTGCAAGACCAAGATTGGTCAAAAAATAAAATAAATAAGTCATTTTTGTGAATAAAAATTAAGGCAAAATATTTACTAATACATGAAAATTTTAGTTAGTGTATGTAAAGAATTGGTATAACAAATGTACTTTTGCATTTAACTTTTCCAATTTTTCATTCGGGCTTAGTTAGGTTTTCTCTATTTTTAATTTACAGGAATGTCTCTATAGTAATAAGCTAATATGTAACCGCAAGACTGTTGTGAGACTCTGAAGACTGAGTGCGCAAGACCAAGACTCGTCTTGGCCTCGTATTTGGGCAACACTAACGAGACTGGACAAGAACTTATAGCCTAAAGTCCTTTGTGTTAGTAATTAGTTAAGATATCTAAATATACTATCTTTATATTATACTATCCAAATCCAAATCAAGAGACCTAAAATTATTTCAAAAATGCTAGTAGGCCTTAAAGTAGTATTTGCTATAGGACACCTCACTACCGTGTTTTTATGATTTCTGTAAAATAAATTTTTATTACTATTGACTTTATTCAAAGAACAACGGTTTCTACTTTAAAAAGTTCACACATTAGTATTAAATGTAAAGGAAAAAAATATATATATTAAGAAAAAAATTAAAAAAAAAGATAAGAAACAGAAAGTTAAATAACAATACAATAGAAATCTTCTATTTAGGACTAAATATGTATATATATAAAAAAAGGTATATTCTTCGAGACAGTTGTTGGAACGAAACTTAAACTTTTTATTGTATATCTTTAATTAATCACGAAGTCGAATATAATACATTTTACAATGATACAAAAAAAATCGATCTGAATCTGATTGATTCTAAAAAATGGATGGAGGCGAGATCCATAAAAATAATTTGTGTTTCGATTCAATTTCACTTAAATACTGATTATTTATTAAATAAATAACCAAGAATATAAACACTGAGGAACCAACGGACATATTTATGAAATTGGGTATTATGAGCTATATCGAAATTTCTTTCGAGAATTGTATTTTGTTACAAAACTGACCTCTGTTGTTTTTAGCAAAATAAAACTCCAGTTCAGGGATCAACCTCTGAAACACAAAAAACAAAATTAATGAAAACAATTCAGAACTTCACCACCCTTTTATGGCCTCCATTTTGCTGCAAACTATTCCTGTTAAGTTAATCTTATTCACTGGTGAAGTGTGCACACATTAACGTAATCTCCTCAGAAATCACAAAGAAAGAAAATATTAGTTGCTAAACTTCAAGAGAATAGCCTGGTGGAGGAAATATGGGGAGGAAGAAGAGGTGGCCAAACCATGAAGCTCAATTTCAGACAGCGAGTCCAAATTGACAATTCAATTTCAATCAAAACAACATTCTATGCCATACTAAAAATTGTAATTTCACAATCAGTAATATGTACTTCATATGTCAAGAACCACAAAATTGTACAAAGGCACAGATTTTATTTCTTTTGTTTTATTCAATTATATGCAATATTATAATGTTCTCAATCTTTTGTTTAATTTATTCAAGTATCAAATTTCAGTGATCCAACCTTATAGAGTCCACAAGAATTTTCACAATCACCAGCGCAACATAATTCAATTACAGATCAATGGGTAACATTTGGCTCACACCAAATTACCGTAATCAAAGAACTCCTAAAGTCGGCACAGTTTAAAAAACAAAATTTTATAAAAATATAGATGAGTTTCTAATTCTTTGCCCCAAAGGTTAAGGACACAATGTCCATTTTTTTATTAAATAATTTAGTAACTAATAAACCCCATCTTCCCCCGAAAATGGTAAAATATAACCATGTTTTATGAAAAAAAATTATCTCTAAAAGTATTATTGTTCGTCTAATTACATTTAATAGGTCTTAGAGGATCAGCTAAGCACCATTTCATATATGTAGTTTGTTTGTTTCTTTCTTCCGAAGTAATTATTCTAATATATACATAAAAAAAAATTTCGGGTTGAAGCCACCTCCAAAATTAAATCCTGGATCCGGTAGTGACTCCCCCGAACAAATACGAAAATGGACTTTGGTGTTCATTAACTCTGGGGTACAGAATACCATATTTGGGTTTAATTATTTCTTGTTAATATAATTATGATTGAAAATAGACTTTAAAATATTAATAACTGAATTAAAATAATTAATTTTTATGACTCTTCTTATACTATCGCGTAATAGTAATGAAGGTTTTAGTTTTTCAGTATGGCCGCTGAGAAACTGTTTTCGAAGTCAAGTTACTTTATTTTCGGCGAAGTTGGAAGGCGAGTAACTGAATCGGTCCCTATCCTCTTACATGGTGTACACAGCTGCCTCAATTCGCAAACCCATTCTTCTTACCTCCGGTTGAATAATATCTCCTTTAGGTAGGGTTTAAGGCTTAAATTACTCGCTTAGTTATCTTAACTTAAAACATTTTAAAGTAAAAAACTGAAATATTGGACGGTATGCTATAAAAAATGTTCAAAAAATAAATAATTGAATGCATAAATTTCATGCACGTACAAAAAAAAAATTATAAATATTAATTACAAATGTTATCTGATTTTACGATAGTTTTGTAACTATGAGCAAACTGAAATTGTATCGAGATTTAGAAAAAAAAATTAATTAAGGAATATTGGCCCGTGTTTCATACTACAATAATTTCCTCAACCAACTTATTATAACATTTTTCCCCGATATAATCTTTAGTAATAAATTACCTAGAAGAAATTTGCAAAAGTTGATTTTTACTTCATTTTCTGATTCCACAACATTAGTTGTTAAGTTGTTTATCGACAATTATGAATATAAAAAATTGAAAATATCTTTACTATTTAAGAAAAATTAAGTTTGAAACCTGGATGGACTTTTATTCATACTATATACACAACAATATGCTCAGTTTATATATATGTTCTGCTGAGTTCTCTTCCAGGCTTCGCAGTGTGCACATCGTGGATGCGGCTTTGATCTCTGAGTACAATAGGTCCATTGTTATTCGATTTCTGGGAAAATAAGTTTATTTACTTTCATACAACCGGAAACTGGCGACCAGATTATTAAATTTTATTTCGTTTTAATTACTGTTATAGTTACAGACTCTGAGATAAAACTGGAAATTGTAAAAACCGAATTTACCGCTATCTACCAGTTAAGAAAATAGTGAGAGAAGCGAAATGGCAAATACGTGAGAACCTGAACCTCCTGCCATCTTTAAAAACTTTAATTCAAACAGCAAACGATGGACGAAAAAGTATCTAGATATTTGTTTTCTAGAGGACAATAAATAATTCAAGGAGAGCAGTCCTTTCAAGGTGTGCAGATTTTTAAAAAGCTACGCACCGCCGACCAATATTAAATTCACTAAAAATGGAAAAGTACTTTTAGAAGTAAACTCAGAAAAATATTTCATTAACCTGGGAAATATCAAGAATTACGAAAATAATTAGTGAAATTCTCCCTACATAGATTTTTAAACTATATCTACTCTCCAGAACAAAACGGCTGCTCGGAATCGGAACTGAAGGACGAACTACGGGGAGAGAGAGTCATCGAAGTTAAAAGAATATTCCGGAAGGCAGGTGAACAGAAAGTTCCTACGCCAACATTGATCATGACTTTTGAAAGACCAGAACTTCCAGGTAATATTAAGCTAGACTTTCTAAATATAAAAGTAAGGCCATGCATTCCTAACCTTCTCCAATGTGTTAAATGTTTTACTTTTAAACACACTTTCATAAATTGTCAATGAAGTAAAACAAAATATTTGTGGTAAATGTAGTAACCCCAAACACGAAAATAAGTGCAGCAGTGATATTAAATGTATCAACTGCTTAGGGTCACATCCAGCGTGGTCACACTCCTGCCTATATTTTTTAAAAGAAAATTAGATTCAAACAGTAAAAGTTACAGAACGGGTGCCAAGCGAATTAGAAGGTCGAAGCGATAACTCATACAGTCTCGGACTCTAGGGAAACTTATTCCCAAGTTTTAAATTCTTCCCAAAACACACAAATAGGCAAGTTAACAACAATTATAGATTCTCTGTTAAATAAAATAAATGAGCTAGAAACTAAAATATGTATGATTCCCACCATGCTCAAAGTGGCTGCCTCTGAAAATCCTTCTGTTAACATAAATAAACTTTCTCCTAAAAATCTAATCTCAACAAAATTCTGAAGAAAATAAAACTAACAATACATATCAACCGCAACACAATCAAAATCCATTTGACCTAAAACAGACGGAAAAACCAAAACACACTGAATCTGATAAATCTGGCGAAGAACTGTACAATAGTGTATCCAGAACGAATAAAAACTTAGATCCTTTCCCCACCACTAAATCCATTCCCAATCCTCTCAAGCTGAATTCCGAATCTCCAGCTCCTTAACAACAACGAAAGAGGTCAAAAGCTTTAAAACAAATCAAATCAAATAAATAAATATAAGTAGAAGCAAATAAAAACACTAAGAAAGCAAAATCAAAATTATAACTAAACATGGATTCCTATCTTTTAAAATATTAATATTAATATGACCTAATTCAGATATCATAAAAATGACTCAGAATCATTAGTAAGTAGCTATAATCCGCACAGTAATTATATGTTTACAAGAAACGTATTTACTCCCAGAACATCTTTCTGTATTTCAAAAATTTGATATATCTAGCAAAGATCACAAGTGGCCTTAAAGCATGTGGAGGTGTCGGCATTTTAGTAGGAAATGAAATCTCCTGCACCCATATCCCAATACAGTCTCCACTCCAAGCAATTGCAGTTAAAATATTCACTCCTTTCCCGATCACAATATGTTCGTTATACCTTCCTCCTCCGCCTTTTAGCCCCTCTATAGAATTATTAGACGAGCTCCCAACACCAGTACTCCTCCTTGGTGACATGAACGGTCACAGCCCACTTTGGGATTCGTCTCACGCTGATTAAAAAAAAAATTAACTTTAATTATTCATTCTATTACAGATTCCAACTCTTAGTTAAATTGTAGCATCAGTGAAATTAACCATCGATTTCTAATTTGCTTATATTAACTTAAATTTTAAGAAACTTGGAAGGTATTATTACACTGTCTTTGTTAATATGATCTTTATTTGACACTGAATATATTTACATTAAATAAAAACGTTGTGTAATATATTTGTAGTATTACACCTTCTATTTATTTGAGTGAACAGGAAATGCACTTCCTCCTTTCAAGGATTCTGAAAAATCGAATAAATGGACTAATTATGTAAGGACTATTCTTATTCCGATTCACAAGAAGGGCCCGAGGACGGATTTTAATACTATAGAGGAATTTCACTCCTTCCGGTATGTTATAAAATATTCACTTTAATCTTAACCAGTCGAATCACGTAATACGCCTAAGAAATACTAATACTCGGATACTACCAAAGCGGATTTAGACGGAATCGTTCGACTATTGATCAAATATTTTCATTACGGCAAATATTAGAGAAAAAATTAGAGTACAACGGTATTGTTCACCAGCTGTATATCAATTTCAAAAAGGCTTACGATTCTTTTGACCGCCAGAAACTGCATAATATTCTAATCGAGCAGGGAATTCCAAAAAAAAAAAAAACTAGTAAATCGAGTCAGGATGTGATTGACGGAAACACTCAATAAAGTTAGAATCGGTAATAATCTGTCCCAAAAATTTGAGGTTCGTTCGGGTTTAAAACAGGGGGATTCCCTTTCGCCTGTCCTGTTCAATTTGGCATTAGAACATGCCATTAGGAAGGTAATGCGTACCGAGAAAGGGTTGGATCTGGGTGGGAAACATCCGTGCTGGGCTATGCTGATGATCTGGCACTGTTAAGCGAAGACGTGGAAACTATAAAACTAAATACGACTACGTTAATGAAAACCGATAAAGAACTAGGGCTCGAAATAAACACGAATAAAACAAAATATATGATTAGCTGCAAAAATGGCGATACTACTGGTGATATCGATATAGATGGTAATATGTTTGAACAGGTAGAGAAATTTAGGTATCTAGGTTCTACGATAACTAGAAAAACGAAATTGAAGAAGAGATTAAGGTTAGACTGAAGGTGGGAAATGTTTGTAATTTTTCTGTGACAAAACTACTTAGCTCGCCCCTCTTGTTCCGGAACTTACAAATTAGAATCTATAAAACCATTATCTTACCTATAGTTCTTTATGGATGCGAAACTTGGCCGCTTACATTAAGGGATGAGCAGCGTCTTAAGGTTTTTGAAAATAAAGTATTGCGTAGAATATTCGGACCGAAGAAGGATGACAACCGGAGAGTTAAGACGATTACACAACGCCGAATTGCGTGAACTGTATCCGAGTAATATAATTGAGGTAATTTCATCACGGCGAATCAAATGGGCTTGTAAAATTGTTGGGCTTAGTAACGAGAGAATTTCTAAAAGGTTAATATTTGCTGTACCGTAATGGTAAACGTCCGAGGGGTAGATCGAAGCGAAGGTGGGAAGATTGTAATAAAGGCGATCTGAAGGGACTGGGTTTGGACGGCGAACGGTGGAGAGAGGTGTGTAATAAGCGATTGGTCGTGTCGGCATCGAACCTTCGGTTTTGCTAAGGCTTTTATCATTATTATTATAATTGTGTATGTAAAAAGTTTTAATATGATTAACAAGTTATTTTTGTCAACATATGTTTCTTAATATTTTTCGTTTTTCTTTTTTCACAGTGCCAATTGAAATCTTTTTATAAGTCACATATCGCTACTGTTTGTGCTAAAGGTCATGTGGTCGGTCTATTGCAAAAAGTCACTAAGTGCACTTTTGATATAGGTTAACTTTCAAATATGTTTTTGTGAATTTCGACTTTATTAATCGACAGAAATATTATTTAAAAAATAAATAAAGCAAAAACCACTACAAACCATGAAGGGTCTTGTGTTCAGTACTATGTGAGGAAGTACTGTAACAAGGCCAACGGTTGTGCAGAGAGGTGATTGGGCCGATATCACGCTCGACCGCCAGGTTTTCCCTCTTAATTAATTATTTAATTAGGAGTACCCACTTTATAGAGCCCCACATGAATCTCCTGACCCCACGGTCTATCCACGGCTAATGAAAAATTACTAGTCATTAGCCAGATTCGAACCTGAAACCTTGAGCTCTGGAAGTCAGTGCTCACCCACTGAGCTACCTCGCTCCCTGGAAAAATTATAATGGCATGAAAATGAAACAAACTCTTTTATAAATCATATCCAGTTAAAACAAACGAACATTTTTTTTATTTCAAGAATGAAAATAATTTAGTTATATTTTTAAAAAATAACAAACAAATTTTCAAGTTAAAATCGCATGTGATTTCTTAATATATTAATATTTTCAATGTTAGTAATAGCGAAAATTTATTCCAAACTGGACCAGGTTGATATCGTTTTAAAAACGAAAATGTGCCATAGTGTGAAAAAAAAAAAAATGAAGAGGCGGTACATGCTGTTGCAGATTGCCTGGTCGTTAATAAAACCTTAATCTGCTGAGCACATTTCTTAAATCAGCACCCTAAACGAATATTGGACACCATGTTTAAATAAACAAAATAACAATCAAATAAGTACAGATTTTGACAACCGTTTTCTGTGAAACTGAAATTCAAATACAGAGAATAAATGTTAATTACGAATAAAAAGTTGTAGTGCTGATTTTAAAACCATTATTAATATACCAGCATTTTATATGATAACTTTTTAATATTTTTAATCTGATATTTTTCAAAAAAAGTTGTGATTTGGAACATTACAAAAAATTGTAATTATATTTATAAGTTTCTATTTCTCTATGTATTATTGCTACTTTATTAATATAATATATTAATCGTTGCTTATTAAATTCTTCATAAAATTTACAATTCTGTTATCAAATCGTAAAAAAATAACCAATATTAGATAACTTAAAATAGAACAATGCATAGGAAATTAATTATTATTTTATGATTATTTGTTTTTTACCGTCTATTTTCAAGGTTGAGGCAAAATAGTATTTGCATTTAAAAAAAAAAAAATAAAACATTATGTGGGTAGAGTTAGTTAACAATAATATCAATTTTATTGAACTCCATAAGCTACTTTCGTTTAAGCGTGTAAGTGTACTTTCTTAAACACGCCAATATTCCAATAATGATTTGTTTGATTGGATTAAAAGTTAGAGGCAAGTTGGGGGACTAGTGAAAAAATGATGCTATATTGATTTACCTTATTGTAAGTGTATTTTACTAGATATACCTATTTCTCGAACGCACGTTTGATTTTGTCCAAAGTTGATAGAAATTCGGGAAATAGTTGCCGTGTTAAAATCGTTTATCTTCAATCTTATTAAAGTCCCTTACAATTGAAATAAATATACTTGATTGTTGGAAATATGATGGCTGTGGAAATGTGGTGGGCAGTGAAGATATGGAAAGGAAGTTATAGAGGTTATTAAAGGCATGCCTTTTTGTAGTCGGATACATGTGATTCTATAACAAGGAATGGAGATGTGGAAAGGCTGGTTATATATATACAAATTATATTTATGCGTGGTTATAAGATTTTACACTGATTAGAAAATTTAATTTAAACTGTATTCTTATGCCAGGCATAAAAACTACTGGCGTTGAAATTTTCAAGGACTGTGAAGATTTGAACCTAAATTGTCAAATACCGATTTTGTCAATTATCTCCAACTTACTTTTTTTTTTCATGTGCATATATACAAAAACTGTTTTTTTTATTTTTTTCTCAAACAACAATTCATAGACCTTACAATTATGTAATTAATAGAAATATTTAGAGAGGTATACTGGTTCTGCTGGGCAAACTTTTTTCTTTTCATTTTATTTTAACTGATTGTTCCGGATGAATATATCCTCTAGTTCTCGTTTAATCTTAGAGCATACAAATTACAACAGGCTGTTCCTTTGCCAATAACCAGTCGAATTAGAATTTTTTTTTTTCATCTTCCGAAAAATTTCAATTTATTACCATAAATTAAATACTTTTTGAGTTTTTCGCAAATAAAAGAGGCGAAAACGAAATCTTTATAACTAATAACTGGATTTTCTTGGGAATGTGCTTATTTTTTTGCACCTGGAAGAAAAGATGACCTTCAAAATAATGGCTTAAGCATCCTATATATCATTTCTAAAAGGTGTTTTTTTTTGTCGGTACGCAATAACTTCGTCAATTCTTCAACAAATCCAATGATTGACCACTCATGAAGATTGAAGATATTCTTCTCCTTCACATGCAAAAATATTTCTATTCCTCCGAAATTTCTGGAAAAAAAATTTATGAAGGAAAAGAAACTTTATAACTTATAGGCGAATGACTCAAAAAGTATGCATTTTTTGTTCTGAACCTGGATTGTGCCGATGATAATTAAAAAGATTACTAAATTACCTACAAAATAAAAAAAATCTGACAATTATTAATAAAAAATACAGCCCATTAGTTTTGTTATACTTGATAATGTCTTCATCTCTAAAGATATTGCATTTACTATCCTACTACACTTTTTTTTCTGGCGGATATATCAACTTTATTATTTCTTAAAGGCATTTGTTTGTTCTTACATTTTATTTTTTTAATAATTTATAAATCCCATGATCGGGGGATTATTTCGTCTTTATTACTTTTATTATCTTTCCTGTCAGCGTTCAAAATTGGTCCTAGCAAAGCAATTTGTACAAATATTTTGGTCTATTATGTTAAATGGAATATTGTAATCGACCAAGGAAAAAATATTAATTCCTTCCTTACATAATACATAGGATCTACTTATTTCCATATTGTTTTGCAATTACTTCACTAAACAAAATTTTCTGCGAATTATTCGCACGGGCCAACTAATTGGATTTGATGAAGAATTGATGGAATGAAGAATTGATGAGGATATGGTGTACCGGCAAAAAAACTTTCGAAAAAAAAAAATGTGATGAATAGTGGACTTTTGGACTGGAATTTTTTTTCAAATAATCAAAAACTATACATTTGGAATAATATAGTTTTTAATTACAGGAATATTTGTATTGTCTCTGAGCTCTGCTGAATAAAATAAACCGAAAATAAGTGTGGAAATATATAAATGTATATAGGTTCCCTAAAGACCTCAGAACTATCTTTTGAATATATTTTTAATTTTTCGTAGCCTAATAAATAGCAATATTTTAATTTTTAAAAGCCTAAACAATACTTGATAAGTAACCCGATCCGGCAACCTGGTATCTAGGAGACATTCGGAATATACCAAGCTTAAACTCAACAACAGTACAATTTTTGGCTTTAAAATCCAGGAAATCAATGAAACGCAATTTGTTCCATCTCGATCCATCGACATCGACAAACGTCGGTGTTTTCAAATCTCCCAATTATTTTATTGACTTATTAAAATTTTAATCAGAATTCGAATTGGGGGAATTGAAATTGGATTTCGAAACTTTTCCATGAAATTTCCTTTCGTTTGATACTCTATTTATCCAATACAAAACCATTAATCCAAAATCAATCATTTCTGGGAGCCAGAAAAGATATTTATAATAACATATTATGTATAGCATAGATTATTTTTGAGATAAGCAGTGATTAGTACTTATTTTGGTAAGAAGCGTTTTATAAAAGAATTTAGCCTATACAATGAATTAAAACTAATATTAAGTATTTCTAAGATATTTTGAGACAATGATTGCGCAGATACATAATAAATTTATATTTCATTTTTTGTTTTGTTTTTCGTAAAGATTCTAGTAATTTACTGAAGCTATTCACATCGTTAACCCACTAAACGTTCTACATCGATTTAACAAAAAATCAATGCTCTTTATAGCTAACTTATTATAATGGGTTGAGCTAAAAGCTTAGAAAGAGAAGTTGTAATTATCAAATGCAGCTTCGAGATGCTCCATGGATTGTAATAAGCATTTATTAAAAATTACTTATATATTAATTTACATTTTTAAAGAATGTAAATACGACTATAAGTTTGCTAACTATCTATTTATCCGTCCACTATCTTTACCTATGTCTGTTCGTATACAAATGCTAGTAAGCACAGGCAGATCTACGGAGGGGAGGAGGGGGAGGGCTTTCGGGCTGAAGCCCCTCCCAAAATGATAAAATATAGCCATGTTTTAAAGAAAAAAATATTAAAAACTCTTAAGTAATCTCTTAAAGAATTCTTGTTCGTGTAATTACATTTAATAGGACTTCAAGAACCACTTAAACACCATTTCATACAGGTAGCTAATCTCTTTCTTTTTTTCTAATGAATTATCGTTATATATATATATATATATATATATATATATATATATATATATATATATATATATATTTATATATGAAAAAAAAATCTTTCGGGCTGAAGCCCCCTCCCCAAAATTAAATCCTGGATCCGCTAGTGCTAGTAAGGAAAGAAATATTGTAGATATGCAGCGCGGTTCAGTTTTTTTGCAATCACGAATGTATGGAGCAGCTGTACGGTAAAATACTTTATAAGGATAGAAGTAAGATAAAAGTTTCAAAAGTTTTTTCTTCTTTAAAACTAAGGAGATACCACTGTCCGTCTGACGGCGGACCAACCCCCATTTTAACTGTTCATTTAATTGTATTACTCATTGCTTGTATTACTTTAATTTAAATGTATTCTATAGCTCAGATTGTATTATTTTTACTTTCACATACCTTTATATGTAATAAATAGTAAGGGAAAGTAGTGCAATCTTGAAAATTTTCGAATCTGATATTTTGATCGAAATACACGTTTTCATATCCCCTGAGTCTAAATAACCAAGTCCCACAAAATGTTCTGTCTGTGTGTGTGTGTGTTTATGAGATAAGTCAAGCTCAAAAACGATAACAGTTTCGTGCGAAACTGATATTATGTATTTAAGATAGGTATATATCTTGGATGTAAAAACAAATTTTTCGTTAAATTAACTGTGGCACTTTATATCAAAGGTTATACACATTCTTACAATTTCCTCAAAAACGGCTTGAACGATTTTGATTAAACTCGGTGTATCATTGTAATCAAGTGGTCTTTATTCCCATTGATGTCACTTTACAGGGCTTAAATGTTCAACATGTCTTCCTCTAATGTGCCTTTAATTTGGTTTATTTTAAATAATTAACTTTCTCTCATTATTAAGAGTTAAGAAACAATGCTAAATATAACATTTAAAGATTTGGTAAATGAAACATGGATAAAAAAAGGAAAATATTTAGTTAGGTCAAAAATGAATTTCCGGGAATACTAGTCAGAAGATATGCGTGTAATAAAGCGGAGAATTTTAGAAAAAAACAACCTTAAATAAATAAATTGGGAGTCTTTCTCGACGTTGAACAGGCGTTTGATAGAGTCTGGCATCCGGGACTGATGTACAAACTCCGTGAATTCCTACCACCTACATACTTCCTCATTATACGTTCCTACCTTACTGACAGATACTTCAAAGTCAATCATAACAATGCTTATTCATCTCTTTTTACTCAGTCTGCCGGTGTTCCTCAAGGTAGTATCCTAGGTCCTATCCTTTACACAGTTTATACAGCTGACATCCCAACCCAATCCAACACTGTCATCACCACCTATGCCGATGACACGTGTATCCTATCAGTTAATAACGATCCTTTAATTGCATCCCAAACTCTTCAATCACATATCACAAGCCTTGAAGAATGGTGTAAAAATTGGAGAATAAAAATAAATTCCAACAAATCCCATCAAATCACTTTTACCCTCCGTCGTAAACCTATGACCTCTTGTCCTACAGTATCCTTCAATAATACTCCACTTATTCCTGTTGAGCAAATCCGCTACTTAGGACTCCACCTTGACAAACGACTCACTTGGAACCCCCATACCAGACTGAAACGACTAGAAACCGCCGGACGTTTTCGACTACTGCAGCACTTACTAGACAAACGATCTAAGCTTTCAATCAATTATAAACGACTCGTATATATGACAATAATAAGACCTATTTGGACTTACGGAATTGAGCTTTGGGGCTCCACTAAACCATCGAATTCCTCTCGTATCCAATCCTTACAATCCAAAATCCTTCGTAAAATCCTCAACGCTCCTTACTTTGTCACAAATAAAATCATCCATAAAGACCTTAATGTTCCATATGTTTCCGATCTGGCCCAATCCAGATACCTTTCCTTCCACAACAAACTGCAGAACCATCCGAATCCTCTCGTTTCAAACCTTGCTTCATCCTCGATCCCTGATAATCCTCCGAGGCGTCTGAAAAGAAGATGGCCTCGGGATCTTCTAATATAGAACTTTAATTTGAGTTCTACCAATGGGTAGTTTCTCTTCATGTTGCACATGCCATGTTACAAATTTCTCATTTACTTATTGTATTCTCTATGTAATACAGTTGTAAATTCCATTGAAATAAAAAAAAAAAATAAAAATAAATAAATTACCTTAAATACATTTACTGTAGTTTAATATTTCTAGATCTGATATTATTTTTAAATAATTAGATATCATCGTCCGTTTATTCCGAAAAATCGTCATGTAATCTTTTATAAAATTAAATTAGTGAATAATTTCATGAACTTTCCTTTGTGAAATCCAAACACTAACCACTTAAAATTAGTGTGACAACTTTTGACCTATCTATGGCAGCCAATGAAAATCTCGTAATTTTATTTTAGCCAACGGATACAATTAGTACAAATGGAGAACCGAGGTTTTTATTGTCTACCATTGATATAATTAATAGGGTTTTTATGATTTTAGTTGCCTTAATAATTTGTTAGCTGTAAGCCACTTAAAAAATTTTATAATTGCTCAACATTGCCAGAAAATAATTTCTATTCATAGTAGAGAGGTAGGTGAAAGTTGTGGGTTGTGTAAACCAGATTTTTTTTTTCAATATAGTGTAAAAAAAAAGTTTAAGTCTTTATCCTAGCATTCTAATTTGTTATTATTCTATCTTATATGTAAAATAAAATATTACACGGCCACTAATTTTTACTTTCCTACCTATACTAGGTAAGGAAAGTATTGCAATCGGGTTAAATTTCCGATATGCGGTTTTCGACGGATCTATACGTTTCAGAGCCGTGTGAGTTCCCTACAAAACTATATAAAAATCGTTCATTTTGGACAACTATTAACGAAGTTACAGCTATTCAATTTCCAATGTAAGATTACGGGTTCATATCCTGGTGTCAGAAAGGGGTGAATGAGAGAATAAAGATGACTAAGTGAAAGTAAGTCGCACAATCTTCACTATTCCCTCTACTTTTAACAAAAAAAATTGTTTGACAATACTAAGTTATGGCTAAAAGTTTTTTATCAGCAATATTAGTGAGTATTGAAATTTTTACACTGATCTACCTTAAGCCGGTTCACATTGCTTTAGTTTATCAAATAAATCGTACTCAAATCTTTTCTTTGATCAATTTTCAGGAAAATAAATCTAGTTCAATTCTTTTTTGTTTCTTCATGAACATTTGTAAAGATATAAACACATTTCTGAAATAGGTAGGAAAGACGTGTGAGTGGACACACCAATTTTTTTTTTTATATAATACAGGGAAATTATGACGTGTCTTAAAAAATCTGTATAACTTATATGTTTCATGCAATATTTTCTATGACAATAATTCAGTATAATTTATGCCTACAGAATAGTAGACTAAAATTAAAATTCATTTTGCCGAATCAGGAATTCATCCAGGCTCGCTGCTCTGCGCCTAGACCTAATGGAGATAAAATGATGGATTCAATTTTTGGAAATGGATGTAATAGCTTGAGAGGATAAGGTCGGGAGAAACCGTTTGACAAATAAATGTATCGACCTGTTGTCGTGGCCTTCCATCAGCCACACTAGTGTGTTCCTCCCGCTTCCCTTAGGCTTAGCGAACTCAAATATCATTTTTGTACTTTTTTTATTTTAGCGTTTAAAAATAAAATAAATTGACTTTATTCAAAAAGAAAATAGTTATATTAATATTATTAAGAATAGAAGAAAAAAATAATCACGTTCGCTTGATTATCTATTGGCATTTAATAAAAATATTTCAAAATACTAAAATATTTATTTATGTAAAATTTCAACCCTCCTTATATATATATATATATATATATATATATATATATATATATATATATATATATAACATTTTATGCAGGTCAATGCAGGATATATCATCCGCATTTTCGTTTTTTTTATTATTAACAAAACGAACATTATACTCACAAAAAAAATTTCTTTTTTTTTCTGTGCCCTGAGGGTCATTAGCATTTCTTATATTTCTGTACTCGGTAGTAAAACTTGATTTCTAAGGATTTATTGATAAACTAACCTATTTTATATTTTGAAAAATTATACTTGGGCGTTACTTCACATAAAAGTATATTTTTAATAATTGGTATCAATGTTCTCTGTTAATTATTTTTGTAATATTTAGTAATCCTTGGAATTAAAAATTAAATATTCAAGGGCCAAGTTTCAAGTTCATAAATTAAATAGCGAGCCAATCGATGTTAAGATCTTGAAATAATTTGAACTAAACGAAATAAATAGGCATTAATGGTAACGCAAATCTTACGGGAAATACTAACGTAAATAAAACACAAGCAATTTCTCATGAAACACACATTAATGGCTTATAAATAATTTTTTTATTATATATGAGTCATTATCAGAAACTGCTTAATTTTTGTTTGTAAATAATAATTCTGAAATCACTAACGTAATCATCTACATTCAAAACACTCCTATTCCAATTCCTGTCCCAAAAACAGTCAGATACCCGCTAACCTTTTATGTAAAATTACATATTGTTCATAATAATGTTTTTACATATAGCTCATAAATACTTATTAAATACTTAAATACTTATTATCAGATTCGACTTTCTCTTTTTCAACAGAAACACAGAGTTTACTGCTAAGAAGAATGTAATGTATTTTTTATTTTTTCGAAAAGTGTATGTTTATATTTTACCATTGTGAATAATTTTAAGTGTCTGGGCAAGGTTTCAAGAGTTTTGTATATAGATTATTTTATTTTATTTTGTATATAGTGTGTATAACTAATATTTTCTTTACTTATTTATCTTTGTCTTTACTTTTTATGTTTGTTTTTATTTGGCCAGATATAACATTTTAATTTTGTACTTTTTTGTTATTCTAAAGGGACTTGGTCCCAGAATAAAATTATTTTCTATTCCATTCTATTCTAAAGTACTGTTGATTCCTCATTATCGAAGCTTTGTATGCACGCGGGAGTTAAAATTAGAGATCAGAATAAAAAAGTCTTACGATTTACACTTCAAGAAACAAATTGGTTCCCTGTGTCTGTCTCTAGTCAAATCTATATGAAGGACAAATCACTAACTATCGTTTATCTAATTATAATAACATATTCGGTGACTTTGCAGTTTAGCGACTAAATGTTGCCATATAAATTTTATCTAATTCCATCCTGCGTTTACGCGCAAACGTATTTTTTTTTAGATATGCCAGTATTTCAAAAACGGCTCGTTCGATTTGGATCAAAGTTGGACAAAAGGTAGGTAAAAAATTAATATAGTGTCAATTTTATTTAATTCTGTCCACTCCTTTCTCTTACATGTATTCAAACGTTTTTTCCTTAATACGTCTAAAGTTCAAAAACCGCACGTTCGATCTGGATCAAATTTGGAGAGAAGTTAAACTGATAATCAATTTCATCGAATTCCATTCAATAAAATTATATGCCAAGATTTTAGAAACAACTAATTCGATTATACACTACTTTTTAATGCGATAGGCAGTGAACATATGTAAAGGGAGGTTCAATTTATTCTATAGTTTTATGAGGTTATATAAAACTGTATTCTTCATGTAATGTGTCATTTTCATGTAAAATTACGTAAATATCGAATTCATAAATTCTGAAATACATTCTGTAAATACATTTTATGCAGGCCAACAAAGACGAGAACACAGATTATCTTAAGCTTATTATTATTTGTTTGCATTATGTTGTCTACTTGTATATACATAACTGATATATATGTTTGTCAATTCCAATTAATTTTTTATCAAAGATTGTCAAAAGTAACGTCTTATTTGGGAATTTGTTTTTTTCTTTTGAAGTTCAACTAACCCGGATATCCACTCTGCAAATGTTGAGAGATAACCGTATTTCGATAACAGCTTCTCTCGAAGATTTTATTCTGAAACGAAAAACTACATGACATTGAATTATAGATGATTGTGCAACTAATGAAATTCGTGAGGAAACTAAACTGAACTTACTTGGAGGAGGTAATTAAAAAATTACAATCTCAAGAATTTATATATTAATGTAATGTCTGAAATAGTCTATTTTCGTAAAATTATTTGTTTTTTTTTCAGAATGGTATTACAAAAAAAAAACTAGTTTTTGTTTGTTTGTTTGTTTCGATGTCTAGGCGCAAAACATCCAGGTCATAAGCGCCCGATCAACTAAATAACATCATTTAATACTATTTGGATGATTGGTACAAAAAAAAAAAAATAAAAAAAAATAAAAAAAATAAAATAAAATAAAATAAATAAAGAAATGGATTGATAGAATAAAATAAATAAATAAGGATAATAATAGACATTTATAGGTAATAAGATGTATAAAAAATGTATAAATAAATAAACTTTAAAAAATAGCAGTAGAATCAATAAATGAATTGAGATTAATAAACAAATGAATTTAAAATCAAATCAAATCAAGTGAAAAAAAAATAATAAAAAGAGAAAATATAATAAAAATAAATAGATAAAAAGAAAATTAATAAATAAAAAAATAAATAAAAAAAAGCCTGTCAAATGTGTTTTTTAAGTCTTTCACTATCCAGAAACTTGATGAATTTGGTAACTATTTCTTCTTGATTTCCCAGGGATGCTGATATATTCTGGGGTATTCCAAAATCTTTTAATCTTGCGGTGTAAAAAGGGCATTCTTCCAAAATATGTTTTATAGTTAGTGATTGGTTACACTTTTGACATCGGTTTTTAATAACTTCAATATATAATGATTTTATGATTCTGCATATCTTAGATATATAAGTCAAATAAGGTGAATATAAGGCAACAATACTATTTTTTTCCTTTTAATCAAAATAAAAACCCAGTGCAAAAACAAAAGGTAAATTGAAGTTACAAACAAAAAGTTACAATAATCTTTCACACATTCACTATTTATTATTTAATGCGACAAGAATTTCGGTTTGGTTACCAATAGTTTATCGAAAAGTACTTTATTTTTTAAATGTAAGTATTATTTCCGGTTGTATATCTAAGTAAGAATATCGTGTATCATCCGTTTCATCTAAAAATATCATAAAATTGCAGAATCAGCAATTCATTTCTCTTTCGATTGAAAAAACAAAAAATGATTTTTTATCCAGATCTGCTTTAAATACAACATGTATTTCATTGGTACGGTATTCTTTTATCATTAGAGGCCGCAATAATTCTTTATATTTTACCGTTGCTACTTTTATATATCATTAAATACACACACTCCACATACATACGATACATTCAACTTAATTTATATTAATTTCCTAATTATCATTATTTCTATTAATTCTATTCTATTCCAAATTATTATTAATTCTAGCACTAGATTAATAAATATCGCACAACAACGTTTGTAGGCCGTAGCTACGTCACAAAGTTATGTTATAGTTATGTTATTGTTTAGAAATGTGTGGTAATTCTAAGCTGGGCTAGTTTCGGCTGCTCAAACAAATAGATATAGCGTCCACATTTTCGTTTCTTTATTATATATAAAACGAAAATTATACTCACAAAAAAAAATTTCTTTTTTTATTGTGGTAATGGCTCTGCCCTGAGGGTCATTAGCATTTCTTATATTTCTATACTCGGTGGTAAAACTTGATTTCTAAGGATTTATTGATTAACTAACCTATTTTTTATTTTGAAAAATTATACTTGTGCGTTACTTCACATAAAAGTATATTTTTAATAATTGATATTAATGCTCTCAGTTGATTACTTTTGTAATCCTTGGAATCAAAAATTAAATATTCAAAGTCCAAGTTTCAAGTTCATAAATTAAAAATCGATGCCAATGAAGGAATAAGTTCTTGAAATAAATTTGAATTAAACGAAATAAATAGGCATTGATAATAAAGCAAATCTAACGGGAAATACTAACGTAAATAAAACACAAGCAATTTCTCATGAAACACACATTAATGGCTTTTAAATAATTTTTTTATTATTATTTTTTTTTACGAATATGGCTTTGTACTCTATTTGAGACGATAGAATTATATATAACTTATCTAGATTCAGGTGATAAACGCACATGTATGTTTCAGAATAGCCGTTTTTCGAAAATTGAAATGTAATTGTTATAAAAGAAAACTGAAAAAAAGATAATATGTTAATGAAAATATATTAAAAGTTTTTGGATGATGTATTTCCTCAAAAGGAATAACTTTTTATTTATATATTTACTTAGGACTTCTTTCAGCCGCCGTGACCGACTTACAAACGCGAACCCAAGTTGCTGGGCGCCTACAAAGTCCTTGCCCTAGCTTTTTCGCAGCCATCGACTTCCGAAGTTGATTACGATCTTCCCGTTTGAAGTTCTTTGCCTTTGTGAAGGCTCCTACTCCTTTTATGTCGGAAAAATTATTTTATCCTCTTTTGGGATATTTAGTTACCTTTTTATCTTCTTTACATTTTATTGGCTTGATTCACTTCGGTCTCTTAAAAATATTTTTTATTATATGTACAATAATATCACTATGCTTTTTTATTAACTTCATTTCTTGCTGACTTTAAAGGTTATACCTCTTTAAATGTGATTTTGATACATGATTTCAGTGCTATGATAAAAAAAAATTAAAACATTCCTAACGAAAATGTAATTTTAAAATTGCTATTTATCGAGCTTTGGGGCTCTACTAAACCATCAAATTCCTCTCGTATCCAATCCCTACAATCCAAAATCCTTCGTAAAATCCTTAATGCTCTCTACTTTGTCACAAATAAAATCATCCATAATGACCTTAATGTACCATATGTTTCCGACTTAGCTCAATCCAGATACCTGTCCTTTCATAATAAACTTCTAAACAATCCGAACCCTCTCGTTTCCAACCTTGCTTCCTCTTCTATTCCTGATAACCCTCCGAGGCTTCTAAAAAGAAGATGGCCTCGGGACCATCTAATATAGAAATATAATTGGAGTGCTACCAATGGGTAGTTTCTCCTCATGTTCTCAGGTATCTGGATTGAGCTAAGTCGAAAACATATGGTACATTAAGGTCATTATGGATGATTTTATTTGTGACAAAGTAGAGAGCATTAAGAATTTTACGAAGGATTTTAGATTGTAGGGATTGGATACGAGAGGAATTTGATGGTTTAGTAGAGCCCCAAAGCTCGATAAATAGCAATTTTAAAATTGCTTTTTCGTTAGGAATGTTTTAATTTTTTTTTATCAAAGCACTGAAATAATGTATCAAAATCAGATTTAAAGAGGTATAACCTTTAAAGTCAGCAAGAAATGAAGTTCATAAAAAAGCATAGTGATATTATTGTACATATAATAAAAAATACTTTTAAGAGACCGAAGTGAATCAAGCCAATAAAATGTAAAGAAGATAAAAAGGTAACTAAATATCCCAAAAGAGGATAAAATAATTTTTCCGATAAGCTGAGGGTAATGAAAAGTGTGTAGAATTATGGAACGACAACCTTTTTAAAAGATAATTAGGCAAAAGAGGCTAACAATACCATCACTCCTTAACAGGCCAGTATTAATAATCAATATTAACAAGCATTTCACTCAGACTTTCCTTTTAACAACAAATCTGAATCATTAGGAAATGAAAATATGCTGTAGATTAAGATAAAGTCATGGACTATGCAATAGCTATTTACATCTTATATGAGATTCGAATTGGGTCCAATGTGAAAATTGTTTAAATCATGAAACAGTATATTACATTGTAATACAATGTGAGGCTTCCGAATCTCATAGAAGAAAACTTTTGCAATCCCTAAACAATAGCAATATTACTTATAAACAAATGCTAACTATGAGCAGTGATGAACAGGTAACAGCGTGGTAAAATATTTTAAAACAATTAGACAATAATTTTAGTTTAATCTGCACTAAAATCTTCAAATTTAATTTCTAGCTGGCTGTACGTATGTAACCAACGCCATTAAAAAAAAATAAATAAAAAAACCTTGATACGTAGACAAACTGATACATGTCTCAGCGACAATAATCATGCAACATGTCTACTAAAGTCGCATGAACGCAGTATGGAGGCGCCATAACTTTTTAGCAATAAATTTTAATCTATTAATAAATCAACTCAATTTGATACATATTGACTGAAATAACATTAAAATATTACCTATAATAAAATAATTTAGGAAATAAATTATATTGTTTGAGGAGAAGGAGAGAGGGAGAGAGGGAGATTCTGTCATTTGGCCGGGGTCTCCAAATGTGGAAGACCGGCACTGCATGAACTGGTTACAATGCGCCGTTTAATCCAAATTAAAGTTGCACACATTGTTCGAAAACAATGCATATCAAATTGCAAGATAATCCTCGAATCAGTACCTCTTTTTATTCTTCCCTTTGAACCTCCTCTTTCTTCCTGATCATCGTTAGCTTATATTGATCTTAGTCTACACATTTTCTACCCTGCGCAAAAGGGATAGCTTCAGTGATCTGTAAAATCTACCTGGGTGGTTTGGAATTGTGAAAGCTTTGGAACGTATACTAGAAGTAGGACAAACAAGCTGAAAATTTCCTTCAATTTAAAATAGTTACCTTTTCACCGAATTCACTATTTTCCAGGTCAACTATCAAATGTTTGCTTATTCCATTTTTTTTTATCCTTTTGATTCAAATATTATAGTTTTTGGAGGAATCTTTATTAATAGTCCCGAACATTGCCAAATATTTTAAGAACTTAAAATCAATTCTCAATTCTCAATATGTTATATATTTTGGATTCTACAACAGTATTGCGATTATCAGTTCTCTCATTTATATGTCACATCCCTCGTAATTCCAAAATGCATTTACAGTAGGACCGAAATTCCATAATGCCAATCTTATTGCCACTATAGATCTATAAAGATCTTAAACCAAAAGTATGTTTATTGGACTAACTCCAATTATGGATTGTGCCCTCAAGTATATTGCAACAAAATCGAGGTCTGAGGAGTTGTCTTGTTTGAGACTTCACCTGAACAAAAGATATATGAAATTCACGTTACACTGATAAGAAAATAAATGAGCAAACGGTTCAAACTATTATGCAGGTTACTTGACTGACGCTCCAAATCAAATTATCCTTAACTTACCGACTTACTATCTGCAAAGTACTAAAAATGACCTCAAGTACATATGTCATTGAATTATTCCATTCTGATTAATGGGATAGAGCTAACTCACTCAAAACCTCAAATAGCCAAGGGATTCAATCTTTCCAGTAAAGCATACCGGAAAATAGTGGTGGCACCATTTGATGTGACAGAAGTCTTTTATATAGGGACATACTAACAGCCTCAATTGCTGCTACAGAATACTACTATAACTTCGGCCACTGACAGATTTACATCAACACTTTAGCACATAGACTTAAATCCACTAGGGATCCATGCATAACATTCTGTCGACTTTAAGGCAGTGGTCAAGTGATGGTTAACCACTTTCCGGATGCACACAAACTTGTCTATCGCAAAAAGCAAAAAATAAGTAGTAAAAAACAAATGTACCTGTATATAATAATAACATAAATTAGTAGTCATTACTATTTTTATTGTTGTTATTATTTTGTGCTGAAATTACTTGCTACATAAAAGTAAATTGCATTTGTAAAAGGCGTTTGCTCATTGAAGAGTTTAACCTAATTCAGAGCTAAACTATTTCATAATTAAAAAGTCGTTTAGTCTCGCAGTAAACCGGTCCTCTGTTATTTTTATTTTTTAGATAAGTCTCTCTCGAGACTTCCTCAATTAAAGGCTGTGTAGCCACCCATTGTTTGGATATCTACTCCATCGTGGGTAATTAAAATAAAAAATCAGTAAAACATTTTATGTATTCTCATAAAATGTATTCTCTGCATATAATAAAAAAAACAGATAGAATATTTTATATTGCTTTTATAACCTCAAGACCAAAGCTCATTGCTGCCATTATTTAAACTTGTATATTCGCCGACATAAGTGATTGGTGGTGTGGGTTATAGGAGTAGGCTTTCCATTCTGGCTGGGTGACGAAAAAAAAAATCTCGGGCTTTTATAAAACTTCTAAAAATGATGAGCGATAATTAACATAATCAATACAATTATTATAAAACGAACAATATAATAGTATATAAAAATAAATTTAGGTACGTATTAGTTTTTTTTTTTGTGTGTGTAAATATGTTTGAAAATATGTTAACAAACCAACTGAGTATATCACATGTTTTTACTTTTACTTACGTATATAAGTAATATATAGTAAGGAAAAGTATTGTGATCGTGACAATGTTCTAATCTGAGATTTCAACGGAAATACACGTTTTGAGGTCTCCGAGTCCGATTACCCAAGTCACACAAAATGGTCTGTGAGTGTATGTCTATGTAAACAGATCAGCTCAAAAATGAAAAGTCGTACGAAACTGAAATTGCATGTTTAAGATATATATATATATATATATATATATATATATATATATATATATATATATAAATTTAAACTTAACTATTCAATTGATAAACTCCAATAAATCCCACCAAATTACCTTTACCCTTCGTCGTAAATCAACGACTTCCTGCCTTACAGTTTCCTTTAACAATACTCCACTTATCCCTGTTGAGCAAATCCGATACCTAGGACTCCACCTGGACAAACGACTAACTTGGAGTCCTCATACTAGACTGAAACGACAAGAAACCGCTCGACGTTTCCGATTACTTCAGCACTTACTAGACAAACGCTCTAAAGTTCCCATTAATTACAAAAGACTCATATACTTGACTATTATAAGGCCTATTTGGACTTACGGAGTTGAGCTATGGGGCTCCACTAAACCATCGAATTCCTCTCGCATCCAATCCTTACAATCCAAAATCCTTCGTAAAATCCTCAATGCTCCTTACTTTGTCACTAATAAAATTATCCATAAAGATCTTAATGTTCCTTATGTTTCAGATCTGGCCCAATCCAGATACCTATCCTTCCGTAATAAACTTCAGAATCACCCCAACCCTCTCGTTTCTAACCTTGCTTCCTCTTCAATTCCTGATAACCCTCCGAGGCGTCTGAAAAGAAGATGGCCCCGTGATCTCCTAATGTAGTCATATCATTAGAGTGCTACCATTGGGTAGTTACTCAGCAAGTGTATTCATGTCATTATATCAATTATGTCCAAATTTACTTGATGTATTTATGTAATACAGTTGTAAATGTCATAAAGAAAGAAAAAAAAAAAAAACTATTCAATTGGGAATAAGGTCACTTATTAATAGTTTAATAAACTATTGGATGTTCATTTCTTTTGTTTATTGATGTTTCGATCCCTGTATTTTCTTTTTATTAGTCAGCGATGGGATCCTCTTCAAAGCTAGCATTTTAAAAAATATAGCTTCGATCAGGCCAGGGACACACCGACAGTCTGAGCACCGTCCACCAGCACATATATTAAGCTACTTTTAATATATGTACAGCTTAATACTGAGTAGCTTAATATATGTGCTGGTGGACGGTGCTGAGACTGTCGGTGTGTCCCTGGCCTGATTGAAGCTCTATTTTTTAAAATTCTAGCTTTGAAGAGGATCCCATCGTTGACTAATAAAAAGAAAATACCGGGATCGAAACGTCAATAAACAGAAGAAATGAACATCCAATAGTTTATTAAATTATTAATAAGTGACCTTATTCCCAATTAAATAGTTAACTTTAAATTTAAAACTCAAAGGTCGATTAAGGAAAAGTTGTATATATATATATATATATATATATATATATATATATATATATATATATATATATATATATGCCGATTTTAAGGAAAAAGTTGCTGTCACATCTAACTTAGGTGTGACAGCAACTTTTCCCTTAAAATCCGCTAACCGGAAGTGCCACTTTATTTCAACGGTAAAATACATTTTTACAATTTTCTCAAAAACGGCTGTAACGATTTTGATTAAACTTGGTGTATCATTGTATAATGAAGTTGTCTTTAATATCAATCAGGTCTTATTCCCATTGATATCACTTTACCGGGCTTCAATGCCTTAGTCACCTCAAAAATTGAAACAAAAACATCTAAATCAAACTAATATAATTGAATATTTACTAGTTGACCGTTGCATTATAAAGGAAGGAGATAGTCCGGGGTTGTGGTCATAAAAAGGCTAAATAGTGGTAAAACTATTTTATTGAAAGCCAACGTTTCGACCCGACTTTGCAGGTCTTCATCAGGGAGGTGTGTTCCTCCAGGTGTTTCACTTAGAACTGAAACTCGAGTTCTAAATTCCACCTATGTATGACACAAGATTGCATTAAGCGTATCAAACTCCACTTTTGTGGCACCCATTTCATGATCTCTGGAAGCAAAAACTCCAAGGAAAAGTTTGATAATTCTTCTAAATTTTGTATATGTTGATTGAAGTTAAGGAGGAAAATATGTTATATATTTCTCTCGATCCTTACTCCGGTCGGAAAACCTCTTGGCGATGACGCAGCGCCTATTAACCCTTTAGGAAAACCCCCTGAAAGTTGTCTACCTCACTAAAAAGAGGTTTGCGTGCCATTGCTTTCGTGACAGCTCTAAATAATTGACAAATGGGATAGCATTGCTATGCACATATTCTTGGAACAGGCTTGAAAATGGTCGTTAGAATGCTCTTTTTCTAATCAACAGTATAATTTTAACATATATCTTATAAAACATATCATTATGCAATTAAAGGTTAAAAACTAGGACAATACGTCAATGGATGAAAGTCTGGATACCGAAAAAGTTTTGTACTCTACAATTCAGGATTTTATTTATGTTAATTACTAATTGTATCCATTATTATTATTTTTTTATTTATTATTATATGATATTTACAACTGTATATAAAAAAAAATACATCTAGTAAATTCGTACATAGATGACATGAAACACATGTTGAGAAACTACCCATTGGTAACACTCTAATAATATGTCTATATTAGGTGATCACGAAGCCATCTTATTTTCAGACGCCTCGGAGGGTTATCAGGAATTGAATAGAAAGCAAGGCTAGAAACAAGAGGGATGGTTATGAAGTTTATTATGGAAGGATAGATATCTGGATTTATTTTGTTAATTATTGAATTAAAGGTTATGGTTATAAATTAATTTTTTTTCTGATACTTTTGGTGGTACAGTGTTTGACATTTACTGGTACATATAAATTTAGTAATTTACATCCTGGTGAACAGAATTGAATGATTTGAAAGGAAACTCGTCCGCACATTAGCCGAAATGACCTTGGATCAGCTGTACTAACGCATTGAGTTGAAAAACCAATAAGAAGCTAATTGCAGAAACTGGTCAGTCAATACCCGATGATGGAAGGTCATGAATTCGTAACACATATAAATCGTACAATAGAAAACGTAGAATTCATAACACGTCTCAGCTGTTGCAGAGCTTAATCCATTAGTTTACAAACTATACAAGTATTGCCCCCAGATTACGATATGCTATATTTAATCATTTAGCGTGCTACCAACTAGTCACTTTTTAATATGAATAACTGAATCATAAAATACGCCGTTCAGCGATTTTAACAATTTTGGGAGTAATCTGTATTCCGTGTCGAAATTGCACCATTATCGAAGTCGGAAAAAAAAATATATAGGAATTCTATCAAACAATTCAGAACAGCAGGTGTCAATAATCAACACATCTCAAATGTTTTCCACTCATCACAATGCCTTAAATCGAAACAGGAACATTAAAATTTTGGGCCATTGTTTAGTCAGGTGGCCCTCTGAAGGTTGCTGGTTTGCTTGTGGCGGAGGTAGGTAGCTTCAGAAGGTATTATTTAATACAACAGCAGAACCTTGGTTTCGGGCAAGAGCTTTTAAAAATTGAGAGGCATTCCGCTACCTTTTAAACAGGATCCGATTTTCAAGAGAAAACTCTTAAAAATTAAGTCAAACGTAAGACTTTAAATAGCCCTTGAAGCTGAATCTAAATTACTTCATTAGTAGTTGTCTACTTAACGAAATAAGCGGAACTAACTTACATATATTGTCAATCAAACAACTCTTATTAATGAAGATATAACCAATAATAATTATTTCAATAATCGAAATTAACTATAAGAGTCTCCGAACTCCTTCAGACAGAGGTAGATGAAATGCTCCTTTTGGTTTATTGTTTTCAATAATGAACCATTGTGATCGACCAACAAAATTTAAAAACTTTACCCCCTCTCAAAATTTGAGGTTTCACTTTTCAGGATACGTAGCATCCGACAAACGAATAAAAATGTTTTTGTCCGTCCGCCGTCTGCGCATTTTCTCCGAAACTACTGGACCGATCTTTTTCAAATTTGGACATAAAATCAGTGGTCACTCGAGGATGATCCTTCTTTATTGACATTACTATCCGCCTTTTGCTTTCAAAATGGCGGACGAAAAAATTGTGTTGCTATAGACTGTAGCGCCTAAACGAATGTTCCGATTTCAATGAAACTTCGCTAAAGTCATTTCCTCGATGCCCTTTAGATTTATCTATAAACATACTTGAACGAAAAGAAGCTGGAAAAAAAGTTACGGAAAATAACTTAAAAAGTATACACTTTTTTGTTAAAAGTTTACGGAATCTTAATGAATATATTTTACCATTCGGGAGAGGGGAGACTTAAGCCCGAAAGCCCCTGTTGATTCGTCTGTGCTGAATACCGAGTACCGAATATTTTACTCAAATTGTATCATTATTGGGAATTCAATCACTACTTAAGTTAATCGTTTGAGATCAACTAAATTAGTAATTAAATTCTTTGGAACTCAAAAAAGGTCATTATTTGAGTAAAACACCAGGTACTCAGTACTCAGATTAGCATTTGCCCATCTCTACCTTACTTAATATTTACTATGGTGGTAAGAAGCTTTAATCAGTTTGTCGTTTTTAATGAATATTACATTGGTGCTATTTTTACAACAACAGATGTTAATTTTTTTGTAAATAGTTTAAAGCTAACTTTTCTAAAAGTCTTAGAGTTTATGTTAATTTTTTTACAAAACTTTAAACTTGTATTTTTCCATAAAATAATATTTTATCATGTTATCCTTAACAAAATATCTAATCTTCTGTCTCTATTAATTTGACAACTTTTCTATTTCACCTCATTAATTTTTAGAGGTAGACCTTCTGTAGACTTACACCGTTTTAATTAATATTTTTTCTAAAGAAATCATTTAAAAGTTTGTCATTTTCATACAGAAATCAATTCAATTTTGAATGATAATTAAGAAAATAATTCAATTTTGAGATAAAAGTATTGTTTAATGTAATAGAAACATTGCAAATAATTCAATCACTTTCGCAAATAAGTAAAATCGAAACACTGTTTTTGTTTTTCTCATTTATTTATAGAATGTTTTTATTATTTATATTACGTAATCTGTAAATTATGAGCCTAATTCTTTTTATAACAAATAAGATAATTTTATGTGATAACAAATAAGATAATTATTCTGATATATTTTCATTAAATCTTATCTCTTTTTTTTCATGATGTTTTTGTAGAATTGAAAGATTTAGACGGACGAATAGTTTATTTGAATATAGCAGTACTAAATTAATTTTTCAAAATTTTATATATTTTGATTTAAATAACAGCAATAAAATACTTGACACTACTCAAGATTTTCACGGAAACTAAAGTTTTAATGAAATTAAAGTTTATAATGAGAGAAGAGATGATCTGGGGTGGGGGACATAAATAATTTGGAATAATGTAAACTATTTTAAGATTCTATAAAACAGTTTACACAATTTCAAGTTATTTATGACCATCATCCCAGTCCATCTGTACTCTCATTATATACGTAATCAACTATTATTTAATCCAATATAATAACCAAATGAAAAAATAGTTTAAAAGTAGTATGTTAAAATTAAATAAACATATTGATTTGTTTTTGACTTGTTTTGATTTGTTTATATATTATGAAAACTGTTTGTTACCCTTAGCCTTCCAGAAAGTAGACCGAAAATGTTCGAAGACAGAAACAAGACAGTTTGTAGAATGATCACTTAATGATATTTTCATTGGTTACACTTCAAAGTACAGTCTGATTTATAAGTTAGTTACTCGTGTATCATTCGTACCGGATTCATTTGGAAACCCGCTTGTTGACAATGGTTAAGTGACCGTAGAATACGTACAATTTAAGTTTTGTTTTTATAAATATTCATCGAGGACATCGTTTCAGAGACGGACCCATTGCCAATATGAGCATAGCGCTGAGTTGAAGTACTTGCCTTGTCCAAGTTTTGCAAAATAGCCTAGCTGGTCTTGGAATTTTATAGTAAGTTTTTTGTTTTTTTTTTGATAAAATCGACCAACTGGCACTTTTTATCGATTTTACAATTTTTTCAAAAAAGATCTAACGGTTTCGAAAAAAATCGTTATATCAATATAAAATAAAATGGGTTATAAATTCACTTATTTTCAATTGGCTAATGTTTTTCCATCATTTTAGTGCAGCAAAAATATTTGAACACGATTTTGAAGATTCGTCGAAAATGATTTGTCATGAGAAAAATTTGATTTCTTCGGAGCCATTAGGCCTACACAGATTTATAAGTTCAAGATGACCTTAGTAAAATTTACTTACTATGTTAGGATAATCCATGTAGAAATAACAGCTTTAATAATATTTCTCGGAATACATTCACAAATGTCGGTGTTTTTCAGTGAAATGTGTTTCTTTTTTTAAGATCATCGGTAATTATTTAATTTCTACTATTTTATTAGAGCTCAAATGTACTCTACTATAAGGAAGATATGAAAATAAGTTATCATGCTGTATATTTTTCATGAGATTTATTATGGAATGAAGACAACTGAAATTTTTCAATTTTTTTAAATTTAATTAGAAATAAGGAACTTACTTAAAAAAATTAAGATGGATAAACACAAATTTCTGTTAGTAGCCTGAAAAACACGGCCATGTAAAATATCAAAACTCTATTAAAAGATTTCAGGTAGAAACTCAATAGTATATTAATATTAAAACTGTTTGATACCTAAAGATCATATAATAACACATGAGCCCGGGATTATCACGTGACGTTTCAATGTTATTATCTCTTTGTTTAAAATAATCTGAGCTATCTTGACTTATGTAATGTTGAACTGATGTATAACAACTATATTCAGAGAAGGAGGACACCAGGAAGTAGGAAATCATTAGCAAACTTCAAACAACAGCACTTGACTGAGCTGCTCAAATATGGCTACACAATATCCATGCTTGATGATCTCAAGTTACTTCATAATTTAATCTTGATATCCAAGCATCTTATCTGCTCTGGATGTGAACTTTAATTTCTAAAGTTATCAGATATATGACAATAATAAGACCTATTTGGACTTACGGAATTGAGCTTTGGGGCTCCACTAAACCATCGAATTCCTCTCGTATCCAATCTTTACAATCCAAAATCCTTCGTAAAATCCTCAACGCTTCTTACTTTGTCACAAATAAAATCATCCATAAAGACCTTAATGTTCCATATGTTTCCGATCTGGCCCAATCCAGATACCTTTCCTTCCATAACAAACTGCAGAACCATCCGAATCCTCTCGTTTCAAACCTTGCTTCCTCCTCGATCCCTGATAACCCTCCGAGGCGTCTGAAAAGAAGATGGCCTCGGGATCTTCTAATATAGAACTTTAATTTGAGTTCTACCAATGGGTAGTTTCTCTTCATTTTGTACATGCCATGTTACAAATTTCTCATTTACTTATTGTATTCTCTATGTAATACAGTTGTAAATTCCATTAAAATAACAAAAAAAAAAAAAAGTTATCAGTGTCATTAATAATATTTATATATTCCGTAATATGAATAAGATAATATTCCACTTTATTCCATGATAATATACATTAACCAAAGATATAAAGTTGAAGTTATTTTAATTTCCTCATTGGAGTGAATTTTTGATTACTTCATTAAATTTGAAAATTTACAATTTAAGAAGGCACTTAAGTAATACATGTTAATTCTTATATATTAATTCATTGATGCATACAATATAACAAATTTATCTAATGGTCACAGCCTTTATATTCCTGAAATAGTCAATTGTTTAAAAGATAATTATTATTTGAGAAGGAGTTAGTCGAGGGTGCGGTCAATTAAATAAAAAAATTAAAATATATAAATTATTTTAATTTTTGCCGACGTTTCGACCCACTTTGCAGGTCGTCTTCAGGGCGTAGGATGTGGCACTGCGGGAGGCAGTTGAAACACTGCTGAAACACTGCTCGATAATTATTATTTATGAAATGACCTAGAGACATATTTTTCTAAATCGGATACAAGTTTTTACTTTGGCAGATTTTTTGAGGCAGATTTCAGATTTTCTTTTTGATGTAAAAAACGTCTTTAGACGCCTTTTGCACTTTTTTTATGGAGGGTGAATTATATTGAGCCGTCAGATCTCCGATGTGTAACGCTCGGGTATTGTCGGCTGGATTCGAATAATTGAAGTGTTTTTGCGAATAGATTAAAATATCTCAAAAACTAAAAAATCGGACCTGGTATATCTTTAGCGAGAAAAATATTTCTATTCTCATTGTAATGAGCTATTATTAAAAAAATTATATTATACGACGCCGTGTTAGAGGGGGAAAAGAGAAAAAATAGTTTCGAAAACCAAATGATAACGAGTTTTATTGAATATATAGCTTAAAAACTAAAAACTGTTGGCAAGTCAATTGTTCAGCATTTCATCCTCTCTGTAATGGGCTATTATTCAAAATTGTATCTTAAGGCGACGCCGTGTCAAGGTATTAATATTATCAACTGAAGTTTTATAGCAAATATATATCCCTTATCTAATTTTATTAGTTTATTTACCTCGATAATTGCAATGGTATCTTTAAGGTTTTATTACTTTCGTACCTATTGAAGGAAAGGAAAATATTGCGATCGCGTCAAATTTCCGATATGCGGTTTTCGACGGATCTATACGTTTCAGAGCCTCCTGAATCTGAAAAAAAACTTTTTTAGTCATTGGTCTGTCTGTCTGTCTTTGCCAAGATTTTCTCGGGAACTACTGAACCG
The DNA here is from genome assembly GCA_928085145.1 of Nezara viridula. Classification (NCBI taxonomy): domain Eukaryota; kingdom Metazoa; phylum Arthropoda; class Insecta; order Hemiptera; family Pentatomidae; genus Nezara; species Nezara viridula. The sequence continues at coordinate 78,904,101 of OV725079.1, read as the reverse complement.
ATTTTGTTGCTTCTTATTTATTTTGTAGGGTTTTGACTACTGATTCCTGTGACAGAAATTCGGTGCTCCATGCGCAATAGCTTGCGCGCAATAAAAGAAAAACATGTTAGATTTTTGTTTGTTTGAAAGTAGATGAAATTCCCTACAGAACTGTACAAAAATCGTTTATTTTGGACAAATATTAGCGAAATTACAGCTATTAAATTTCCAATGTAAGATTATGGCTTCACATCCTGGTGTCAGAAAGGAGTGAATGAGAGAATAAAGATGACTAAGTGAAAGTAAGAAAAAGAAGAAAAGCCCGCATCACACAAGCTTCACTTTCCTGTACTTTCAACAGAAATTATTGTTTGACAAAATTAAGTTATGGAAAAAAGTTTTTGATCAGCAATATTAGAGAGTATTGAAATTTTTACACTGATCTACCTTAAGCCGGTTTACATTACATTGGTTTATCAAATAAATCTTACTCAAATCTTTTCATTGATCAATTTTCAGGAAAATATATCTAATTAAATTTTTTTTTGTTTCTTCATGAACATATCTTTATTAAATTAAATTATTGTTAGATTAGATTTTTTATTAAGTTAGCCCACTTTCTTAATATAAAAAAAAAAATGATTTTTCTTTACTTACTTTTATTTTTGGAGTGAAAACTTCTTTAGGCGCGTTTTGCACTTTATGTGGAGAGAGAATTGACCCATCAGATTTCACTCGGTATTAACGGTCGGGTAAAGTCGGCTAGAGTTGACTGATTAAAACATATGGAATAAAATATCTCCGAAACTAAAAATCGGGCCTCCATACTGTAAGCGAGAAAATTGTTCAACATTTCAACCTCTCTGTAATAGGCTATAATTCAAAATTGTATCTTAACGCAACGCCGTAAGTTAGGGAGGCGAAAAGGAAAAACATAGTGTCGAAAACCAAATGATAATGAGTGTTATAGAAGATATGGATTAAAATATCTCAAAAACTAAAAATTGGATCGGTATACTGTAAGCGAGGAAAATGTTTGGGAAGGGAAAATTTCATCCTCTTTATAATGAGCTATTATTTATAATTTATATTTCATATTATTATTGTCGCCATGTTGATTTTTTCGCTTTTTTCGTTTGCTATAAAACGCACACCTTAGTTTTTTAAAATTTATTTTATCTGGGATTCTATTAATAAAATATTATGTCATTGGCCATTTCATAAAATGATTAGAGTTTATCTGTCTATACGCTTTAATTTTCCTGGCCTCATCCACTGTGAAATATGGGCAGCTTAGGAAGAATATTAACTCGTGAATGGAACTTTTTCAGCCATCACCATTAGTTTGTGTTCTTGTCCCCTTCCACTCCCTCTATCTTCATAATTAAAATTTACGGCCGATTTTCGACGGAACCTAGAGGGAAAAAAAGCTAAACTTTATCAAAGTTAAAATCTCTTCAAAGAGCCTTGTTAAGGGACTGGCTTTTAGAAGCCTGGTTTCTTTATCATACCAACATTGTATTTCATAAAATAATATTTTTTAATAGAAAGAAAAAAAAAAACCTTATCATTTCAATGGTATGTATTAATATAAATGATTTAATAAATCATAAATTAATGAAAAAGAATTGCCTGTCCTTATTTGTGACAGATTGTAACATCTCTCAATAAATATAGTTAAAAAAAAAAATTAATATTCGTATTTTAATAAAATACCACAAGAAATCACTCTTCTTCTAATACATATAATATTTTAATGTATGTTACGTTGAATAGCTGAAATATCTTAATGAATTCTAGAAACAACCTTTTTCAAGGCCAGCTCGTGATAGGCATTCTTTGAATATTGTTTAAAAGCGGAAAATTTGTCTGAACTACGGGATAAACTAAGGCATTTTAAGGTATCCCAAATGAATAGTTAAGTTTATTTTAAACTGTTATCCATAAAAATTACTTATACAGTTAGGGGATGTTTTTTTTTTTTTCTCACAAAACCCAAAGATCAATTCTGTGAACCATTATATCCGTTATTTATTTGTTTTTCTATGAATTTTAAGGTCTTGTCTTAATAAATATAAAACTATAATATAGTGACGTTTAGATACAAATAGAACTAGTATAAAAACTTTAAAATTAGTAATATTTAATCATTACTTTCCTTGTACATAATTTAGTTATAATCTTCCAAAATAACTTACTAAATTTACAAAATTGGTATTCACTTTGGAAAATTATATTAAATCATGACTAATAACAACACATAACATTTACACTTCGACGAGACACATGCACACCAGTTTATATCGGCGACAACCAAATTCCTCAGACTGACACAGTACTTTATCTCGGGCTATTATTCGACAGAACGATGACCTGGGGCCCACATGTCAAAATGAAACGAAATACTTTGAACAAACGACTGAAAATACTATACTCCCTTTTTTCCAAATCAAAATTGAAAATCAGACAAAAACTAAATACATACACTTACCGACTCAAACCCATATGGACATACGCCTCACAAATTTACGGTTCTGCAAAAAAGACGCACTTACAAAAACTACAGTAATTTCAATCCAAAATTTTAAGACTAATATCAGCTGCTCCTTGGTACTTAAACAACAAAACTTTACATACCGACTTACAACAACCGACTATCGACCAACACATACGTACTCTCTACTCCCGATTTCATCATAAACTATACGGACATCACAACGGGCTTATCGACGACATGGCCACAGCTGACGTGCTCATCAGGAGCTGGATGAGAGATCTCCTTTCCTAAATTATAAAGTAGACCAAGACCAGGAAGAGGCACTGCTGGGTATTAATCTTCGTCATGCCTAAAATGTCAATTTTCTGTACAATGAGATCGCATCTGCTTATTGTCAAGATTATGACAGGTGTGGATAGAGTATGAAGAGAGAAAAAAATCTTTTAACAATAAGAGTTTCATTGTTAAACGTTTTTGTGTTTAAAAATTATTTTTGTTTACATTTTCTATGTACCTATATTTTTTTGTAAGATAGTTATATGCGAATAATAAAGAATTAAAATGTCACCAGAATATAGTTGTATATTTATTAAAACTGAACCTCAAAATCCTTAAAAATATATATTATTTAAAAGTCTAGAAATGAAAATATAGTGATTAAATAGAATGAAAAGAAACTGGCTTGTTCTATTAGCGAGCTCCTTTAATTTTAAAGGATTACATAAAAAAAAAATCTAGGCTTCTTATCAACTGAAATAAAGCCAAAACTGTCGCATATATTTCATTAAAAGATAACACAATTTTATTCTAGTACATTTAGTTCTCGAAGAACAATAATATGTATTTACATTGAAAACAGCATTTGCCTGGCTGCATTGATAAAAAATAAATAAAATTATGGATTAAAGACAAACTAATGCATGATGTATAAGTAAAAAAAAAACTTCGATGAAAATGTAGTGAGTGAGAGACGATACAACAGAAAAAAACGTCTGCCAAGTGAGCCCAGTATAGTTTCCTCACCATTTTCACTGGTTCCACACTTACTTATATCTCAAAGTCTGTCATTTTTCGTTTTTGAATAAATTAAATTATCAATTCCTAACTTCTCTTCAAATTTGGGGCCAATCAAACGGTTTTCAACATGAAGGTCTTTCAAGGAAAATACGTTTTCATATATATAAGAGGAAGTAGAGGACGGAATCCAATATAATCTCTTTATCCAATATAATAAAATTTTCTTTCAACTTTGAGACAAATCGAACCAGCTGTTTCTGAAACACTTTCTGAAAAGATTTATATCTAAAGAAATATATATATATATATATATATATATATATATAATATATATATATATATATATATATATATATATATATATATATATATATTGCATTTACGTAGAAATTTCTTCTTTTCATCTGCGCGGAAGACTGTTAGTCAGGAGAAATATATGATTTTTGAATGATGTTAACGAAAGTGACGTAGCTTGATTGACTTAAAGTGAACTTAACGAATTGGTGCATTTAGGGAATTCCAAAACTAAGTCGCTTGAATCACAAAGGATTTTTCACAAAAAACTGTTCTGTGAGAGTGCATATACAAATCGGAGGTTGTGATATTGTATTTAAGAAGTGAATAAAAGAACGCATGGTGTAATGGTCAATACTATAGTTCTTTGCGATCGGAATAGGAAGGCACCAAGCGTTGTCTTCGGATATTAGAAAATAACCAGCCTTGCGTGGAATACCTATAGTTACGGAATGGACTTTATCCGTACCAAATAATAAAATTAATTTAACTTATATTTTATTTAATCATTTAATGATGCATTGACCTTTCTCATGACTTTTAACAAAGCATAAAAGTACAAAGCCCTAGATAGCCAGGTCAAACTATCTCTGATAGCTTAGAAATAGTTATCTAGAATGTACTGACTGGACAGAAAACACTTATCAAGACTTAGGGAACATAACCGTTTTCAACAAACGAGCACTTTCTCACAGACTTCATATCAATTCTAAAAAGATAAGGAATTCTTAATAGTTATAACTTCATTTACACTCTTCCTATACCGTCTAGAATTGATTCATCCCCTCTACTATTCCTGAGTATATAACCCCCATGATCCTCAGACCAAATCACTCATGTAGTTAATTCTCTTGATGTCATACTCTTTACTGCAGGAGACCTGGAGTGAACTCATGTAGTCAACTCATATATCCATACTATATTAGTCTGTATTTTAGATGCCATTTGTAACTTTATGAATAAAAGCATTACTTATAAAGTCTCCACTGCCTCCGATTCGTTAACTCTATGATTAAACTATGCAGTCTTCCTAGTTTTTAGTAGTTATAAAATATTTTTCGTAGGTTTTATAGCTTACTTAAAGTGATAATTAAAAACATAAAATGCTGTATCTATGTGAAAAATGCATATTTACGTATACTTTTTGTGCTCTATGAACCTGTGACCTGCGATTTCCTTCTCAATCCTTTCCCGGTGGCGTGTTGTCCTGCACGCGAGCTATCAACCTATTCCCAATTCCATTTTTCAATCACTGTTCAGCGACCCCTGTGATTGCAAACATACCCAGGTTCTTCTCATGGTTCGTTAACTCCAGGATAGTCCCTTAAAAACGTTTTCCAGACAGTTTACACAATGAGACGAGACGTCGAACACAACGAATAGCAAATAGCCTGTTCGTATAATGTTCTCGGTTCACAACGTCAAGACGGTTCTTATTATAAATAGCTTGTAAGGAATACTAACTTATGAATTATAATGGGTTTACCAGTGAGTTGGGTTAGACTCCCATTAAAATTTAGTTTGTAACTAAAATGGGATCACATTTTTTTTTTCCAGATACGTGGGACTATTGGGATTTTTGATAATTTAATTTATTTTCATGACTTTAAATCTATCTATCATCTATTACGAAGCAATGATTATTAGATATAATGTCAAAATTGTGCAACTCAGTTAATCATTTAAAATAATCTCGAGGAGAGATAAAATAAAAATTAAATTAGATAGAAAAGTAAAATTTAACATCCAATCTCTGTTTGATTCCTGCCTTATAAGTTCATGCTTTTAATACTTGTTTGTTTAATATCTTTCTTGTCGCTTCCTGATCTGGCCCAGAGGCACGCCCGGCACACCTTGAACCCCAAGGCTGACGTTCGAGGAATCAGTAATGTATCGGTTCAAGAAATCGCTACTTTTACTGTTAATGATTTTATAATAACAGCTCTAAACAATTCACTTTCCAATTATATTCTTGAAACTGTATAAATGTATTTATTTTTATTTGTGTCAATATTATAGACCCTGATTTTATGCACCTAATAACATATCCGAATCAAACAAATGCCTATTCTTTGCTGACCTTGAATTGAATAAAGAATCAGACAAAAATAGAAGAATCAGGAAAGACAAAAATAAAGCAATATAAAACATCTTTCTTTGTATACCAATATTTAATTATGAATTAAATACAGTAAAAATTATTTGTACAGATAAAATTAGTTATGTTATATTAAGTTAGTATTATAAAATTATATATTTTATATTAAGTAATTCCTCTCGTATCCAATCCTTACAATCCAAAACCCTTCGTAAAATCCTCACAGCTCCTTACTTTGTCACAAACAAAATCATCCATAACGACCTTAATGTTCCTTATGTTTCTGACCTGGCCCAATCCAGATACCTTTCCTTCCATAACAAACTTCAGAACCATCCTAACCCTCTCGTTTCTAACCTTGCTTCCTTTTCGATCCCTGACAACCCTCCGAGGCGTCTGAAAAGAACATGGCCTCGAGATCTCCTTTTGTAAATACATTTTTAGAGTGCTACCAGTGGGTAGTTTCTCAACAAATGATTTCATGCTATTATATTCTTTTGTTCACATTTACTAAATGTATTTTTACTTTTAATACAGTTGTAAATATCATCAATAAATAAAAATAAATAAATAAAAATATTAAGTTAGTATTATAAAATTATAGTTATAAAATTAAGTTAGTATTTTTAGAGCTAGGGACTCACGTAAATAACATGATTACCTACAATAAATATTGCCTGTGTGAGGTCATACGTAATTACATTAACATTGACTGTAATTATAAGTACTCAATAAAATATATGATACCTCAAATAAAAATCTTCTTGTAATCAAGAGGATATTTATTTAGATATTTTATAAGTTTTTAAAAAATGAATCAATTCTTCTAAAAAAATGGGAAATTTGTGTTTGATATAAAATTTTCAAGGACAACTTTGTAGGCACCAATAACCTTTGGTAATTAAGGAGATGCAAATAATCAGAAACTATTATAAAAATTTAAATATATTTACAATTATAAATTAAAAATTCAATTCGTGAAAAACTAACGTAAATTATTAAATTTAAAACTATGTGTGTAAATGCCAAACAAATCTCGTAGATATTCGAACTTTTTTTATCACTAGTAGATAAAAATATTTTTGAAACTTCATTTCGGTATGATATTGAAAGTAACCAAACTTAATATATTACATACTTCAATTATGATTAATATTGTTATTTTTAAAATACTGTACAATCTATTGTTCTAAATATCTTTTCAATCCATTACAATTGTCTTTATTATAAATATTATTTGGCTAACCATTGTATACCTTCAATCAAATGTTTATGTTAATTTCATTACTAGCAAATATTCACAATTCTGTGACCATAAGATACAACGCAATCTTATACAAATCTTGAATATTTAGTCAGCAAATTATTTACATTCAACAAACAGAAATATTACCTCCTCCCTCTCCTCTAGCTATGTTTTCCTACCTTTTGTTATCTGAAAAAGGACAACTGGAACACGCCCTTTCACTTACCTACCAAATGTGTTAGTATTTGAAAGCCTTCTGTGCTGGAACCACGGCTAATAAGACAAACTATTACAAATTTTTATAAATGGATTATATACATATTTTTAGTTTTTATAACTTTTTACATATTACATTTTTAATATTGTGTATTGTAATAATAGTTAAGATTTATACCCCATCAATCACTATAGTTTATTATTTACCATTATCGATTTATAATATTATATCTATAATATTAGATTGTATTTAAAAATTTTCAGCCCTGATGATGACCCACATGTTTGGGTTGAAACGTCGGCACAAATAAAAAAAAATGTTAAAATGACTGAATATTTATCACCCATAAGCAAACTTGTATTTAAAATGTTAGTATTGTTAAATTAGGAAGTTAAGTATAGAAAAGTCAACATTCGTACGAGGGCAATTTTTTTTGAGACAGTGAATCAAGGAAAGGGCACAGCTGATGTGAACTAGAGTGTTATGAAATATTGTGGCATCTGCGAACAAAAAGTTGTATTCTCCTGTCCACTTCTCCCTGGGGAAATATGGCTCTTATTTTCAGTTATATTGGAATGCTTGAACCCTTGGTTCCTATATTGGAGTGCTACTTTGAAAATTACTGAAGTAACTCTGGGAGAGTTACTGGAGTCTGTTTTTATTAGTAAGGATAATTTAAGTTACTAGGTTTCACTCATTGGACGCAATTTTACCATAATAATTATTGAAAATTTTAGGAAAACGTAAATGAATTTGCATGTTACCAATATTTTTGTCTACTCTTTATGTATTCGTACATAAACTTTTATATGCAGTTATAATACGAAGCAGTTCGATACCATTTGTGTTCTTAATGATTTGACTGGGAATACAAATTTTTTTTCAGCCTCTTTACGGGGAAATATATCACGTAAATGAATTAAAAGGGCCGTAATTCAAGTACATAAAAACAATTCTGTATTCGAGTGAAACGTATCAAAATTTCAAAGAAATCGACGACGAACTTTTCGAGATTAGCTATATTGAAGAAAATAACATTTAGCGAGTTATAACACGCCAGTGTTTATAAACACCAGTTATAACCAGGTGGTTTAGTGATGAACTTTAAATGTGAATAATAAGCTTCCTCGTTGATTTAAAGTTTTCAAATTTTTTTATAATGAAGAACAATACCTTCTATTGACAACTGTATGATTAAAGTTTCCAAAAGAAAATTTTAAAATGCCTATCATTGTTGTTTCTAAGGTGCTCTTAAGATCAGCGTTTTTCATACCTTCCTACTGACAGTTTTGAGTCAGTTCAGCTAAGAGTAAGTTCAACATTTATCTTAGAATTTTTCCAGTTATGTCTATGTAGTACCGATCCCCTGTCCATTGCTAGAACAATTGAATTTCGAGGTGTCCATGACTATTTCAAAAAGGCATTTTTTTAAAATAGAGATTATACCACCAAAAAAAAAAAAACTGGTGCGCCGCTGTTTATTTATATGCACTGTATCCGGTTTGTTTTGATTGATAACACTACAGCTGTTTAATAAAAACCAAAATAAAAAAGTACTGAAGTTGTTTGGCTCTGCCAATTTACATAATAGTTAACATTTGACATATGAGGCTTTTAGTTTACAGAATAATTAACTCCGATTTCCATATTCTTATCATTAATTTTAGGGATATTTCTCGTGGGAAAATGTATACCTTTCTTTATTCACAGTTATATTTTAAAACACTACAATAACCTAGTCTGGAATTAACTTACCCACTGTCTGTACAGATATTATAAATCTTCCAACCAGAAATATACCACTAAATTAACTTTACTCAAAAATGTTGAAATTGGAGTTAGTCATTCTGTCAACTGAATGGCTCAGGAACTGAACTTGTGTGGTTTATAAAAGCAGATGGAGTAACTAGACTTTTATTGCCTACCTTCGATATAATAAATATACTTTTTGTAATTGTAATGGTCTTAATGATTTGTTATCTGTAAGCTTTAAGCTAAAGCTCCGTTAAAAGTGTAAATTTTATAATAGTCCAAGATGGCCAGAAAATAATTTCTATTCAAAGTAGAGCGGTAAGTTAAAGTTGTGTGTTGCGCGCACCAGATTTTAATTTACAAGGTGGTATTATAAAAGTGTAGGCACCGATTTCAATGAATACTTTTTGGTATACTAGGCAAAAAAATAGGTCTATTTGATTGAAATCGGTGATCCTAAGTAGGGATGGGCAGTACTCGATTACTTTCATGATTTGAGTAATTTTATTAGGAAAAAGTATCGAGTAGTTTCTGTACTCGGCCTGACATCGGCGAGTACTGAGAGTACTCACGCAGCGTTAATCATGATTTAGTTAAGTACAGAAAATACTCGCGCTGTTATATCGAATTGCAGAAAGTACTCAGCCGAATTCCTACAAAAAGTACTTTTTATTTTTCAACTACTCCATCATTATTATAAAGAGTAAAAATGTTTTCTTTTATTTCCTTCAATAATAGCGGCCATATTCGACCTGACCAACCCTAACCCCCCATTAATCGATATTAGACTAACCATCATCTTTTGGGGGGCCCTTTTTATAAAGATATACTATCGGAAGAATGATATCATTCAATTCGATGTCATTTTCATAAAAAGCTACCCCCAAAACATAAGAGTCGATCCTGATATCGATTTAATCCAAAAAGTTAAAAAAAGTCGGGACCCGGGGGGCCCAATCTCAAATTTGATATCATTTTCATAAAAATCGCCTCCCAAAACATAAGAGTCGACCCTGATATCGATTTAATCCAAAAAGTTAAAAAAAGTTGGGATCCTGGGGACCCAATCTCACATCCGACATCATATTCATAAAAAGCGCCCCCCAAAACCTAATAGTTGACCCTGATGTCGATATAATCCGAAAAGTTACAAAACGTTGGGCCCCGGGGGCACTATCTCAAATCCGACAGCATTATCATAAACGTCAGGTGGTGTAGAAAAAAAAAATGGTCCCCAAAGTTGATTAAATCCAAAATATTTTAATAATTCTTTATTTTATTGATTTACATTAATATCGATTCTATTTTAAAAAACTATACCCCCATAATATAATAATGGACTTAAATATGGAAGAAATATTAAATATTCTACTCCTGTAATTTTTATATTGAAATACTCAATTACTTTGAAAAGTACTCAGAGTAAAATATTGCTGAGTAGATTTGAAAATAGAAAGTACTCACGAGGCCAGCTGATTACTTTTTGTACTCGTCAATCATGAGGTCGAGTAGTGATTAAAGTACTTGGTACTCGAACCGGGCCAGTATTTGAGTAAATTACTCTGTAATAGTACTTTTTACTCAGAGTACAATTTTGCCCATCTCTAATCCTAAGTCCGTTTCTTTTTAATACTTTGAATTATTATTAATATTAATAAAATTACCTTTTTGGAAAAAAAAATGAAAACGTGTTTTGTCTGTAATTTTTTTTTAATGTTTTATTATTATTTATAGTTATTCAGTCATTCTATAAACTGAAAGGCTCATTTCATTCTTGAAATTTTGCAGGCTGTTGCTCATTTTATTCAATTACTATCAATACAGCTAAGATTTTTTATCGACTTTATCATTATTCTCGCATTGGTTGGTTTTGCTACTTACGTTTCTACTCTACTTATGTTAAAATATTTGTAATACCATATAGCATACCGATTATGTCACAGTATTTAATCAATAAATAAAAGAATTTTAAAATGAATTGCATAAGGACAATAGTTTATGTTAATGATTTCGGATTTCTTGTATTTGAATGAATAATGAACTCTGTAATGTCTCTTTTCACTTACTTTTAGCTGTGAAGTGGGATCAGAATGAGGAATAAAAGGGCTCCCTCCATTGCAGTGGCAAGCCGTCGACGCCCGCCAGTCTGATAAGTCAAACGGACGTTACTATTGATAAGGGCGATAGTGGAAATTCTGGCTTCCAGGTGCCCAGGACAAAAACAACTGACAGCGGTTCTAGGATGCGGAAAACACTACTGTTAGTTTATCCTGGATAGTTGCAGTAGAAACCTATTCACAAAACCGGAAAGTGGATTCTGCTAACTTAACAAAAATATTGACCTTAAAAATAATTAAGGAAAGAGATGGTCCGGAGTGGCGGTCATAAATAGAACCGATTTTGCAGGTCTTCTTCAGGGCTAGAACGGACAAGATACAAACAGATATAGAGAATTGTGGAACAATACAACGGTCAAGTATTCAATTAAAAAGAATTGTAATTCACTAGTTTTTATTAACGCTTTTTTAAGAGTGAGCAATTTTAATCATGCGAGCAATTAGCAATATTGGATATCTTAAAGAACTGGGATAGTTAGCTGTTTCCGAGCCCTGCCAGCACTGATGTATTATTTTCTTTTATATCATACCTGGGTGAACAATAGGAATAACCTGGTGGCTTTCTCTGGCCACTTGCGACATATAAACTCTACAAATAAACTTTGATATTGAAACGGTACCTCTCCTTATAAGCATTAAAGCCAAGACAACATAGTTTTTATAGCGTAACCACTCCAATGCAATGTAAACGCACTTCTAGAGCTTTTTTTTTTATTAACGAAATTTGCAACTGTAATTAATAATAAATACAACAAGTAAATGTGAACAAGTAATATGACATGTACAACATGTGGAGAAACTACCCATTGGTAGCACTCCAATTATATTTCTATATTAGAAGGTCCCGAGGCCATCTTCTATTCAGACGCCTCGGAGGGTTATCAGGAATAGAAGAGGAAGCAAGGTTGGAAACGAGAGGGTTCGGATTGAGCTAAATCGGAAACATGTGGTACATTAAGGTCATTATGGGTGTTCATTTGTGACAAAGTATGTGACAAAGCATTAAGGATTTTACGAAAGGTTTTGGATTGTAGGGATTGGATACGAGAGGAATTTGATGGTTTAGTAGAGCCCCAAAGCTCGATCCTGTAAGTCCAAATAGGCCTTATTATAGTAATATATATGAGTCTTTTGTAAATAGTTGGCAGTTTTGAGCGTTTGTCTAGTAAGTGCTGGAGTAGTCGGAAACGTTGGGCGGTTTCTAGTCGTTTCAGTCTGGTATTCTGGTAATCTGGGGGTTCCAAGTGAGTCGTTTGTCAAGGTGGAGTCCTAGGTATCGGATTTGGTCAACAGGGATAAGTGGGGTATTGTTAAAGGATACTGTAGGACAGGAAGTCATAGGTTTACGACTCTAGTGCTTTTAAATCCCTTTAAGGAACGTAACCATATTTATTCTTACCTAATAGATATTTTAATTCACAAAAATTTTCAAACTTCCTGGCAGAAACTAAACAGCTCGTAATTATGCTTACCATAAATAAAACAAACAATAGGAGTGGGCAGTTAGGAAATATTGGATAGTTGACGATGACTAGTGTAACATGAGAACTGTATTCAATGGATGGAACGAGAGAGGGAGGAGAATAGAACGCCACACTTAAAGAGAAGCTAAGTGATCAGTTTATAGCTCTAATATTATATACTTATTACCTATACTATTTGCTATGAAATTATCAAGAGTTATTTTTAAGTAAATGAGTGAAATAATGTAGTAGTTGATTTCCCATTACAAAATATGGGAGGGGGGAGGAGGTCCCTTTTACATTTGGTTATGCACTCCCTCCCGCATGTTCGACGTCCCAGTGAGTTGGATTCCAAGAATTAAAACTGACCATACTTCAACCTGGCTAATCACAATGATTTCCAATCGGCTTCTTGTTTAAAAAAAAACAAAAACGTCGAAGTGGCAAAGGCATGCTCAAGAAAATATGACGGCATATTAATAGCACTTCATGGTACAAGGGAGGGGATTTCGGGAAGGAAGTCTCTCCCTCAAATGGTAAAATATAACCATGTTTTATGAAAAAAATAATCTCTAAAATTATTATTGTCCGTGCAATTACATTTAATGGAACAACAGGAATCACTTAATCATATTGGTAGTTAGGGTTTTAACATACACTGGCACATAGGGTTTTAATATACAATGAATGTACGCTTTTATTTTTATTTAATTTTTTTTCAGAATATTGATAGTAAAATATATATACTGATAATATAATACTGAACCCTGCCGATTCTATCAAAGGTCGCATCCAACCTCCTTTTCTCCATCAAACCTCCTCAAAACATAGCTTTTGTTTCGTCCAATGGGAATTTGTTGTCATTACTGTAGCTTCGAATAAGTTTAATCTAAGATCTTAATAACTGAGATTATCCATTAAAGTTTGTTTGCGAAGAATCGAATGCATAAAAGAGTATCTTACATTCATAGAACCTATACTTGTCCTTAAATCGATATGCCTTTGTATTAAAGATATAATCACTTTTTAGATAATAGAAGCTATTTTAATTCATTATGCTGGTTAGTTTATATGAGCGATCAATGGGCCTCATTATGCCTTATAAATACCTTTGGAGCGACGAATGATTAGTTAAGCAAAACCAATCAAGATTCAATTACTAATAATTGGATGATACACTAACAGTTACCTGAGAGCACGGCTTCATTAGGGGTATTGTATGAGATAGTGCTATCAACATGCAGTTTAGTAACATATGAACCTTCCAGTAGCTAGAATGGCTAACTCCAATTTCAAGATTGTTTATTATTAATTTTAGTGATATTTCTACTGGGGAAATTTATACCTTTATTCACATCTGTATTTCAACACTGCAATTACCTACTCTGGAATCAATCCACTCACTGCCTCTAGAGATGCAATTTTTCCAAATAGAAATATCACTAAAATGACTACTACTTTTTTATTGATTTTATTTGTTACATTAACACATCTACAGCAATGACATAAATTTACTCAATCTGATATAGATAACAAGTAGTAACTAAGAACGGAAAATATATATATTTTTTTTCCAATATATAAATTAAACTGTCAAAACTGCCCCAAAATCTACATTGGTGAAACATCCAAACAATTAGGAACTAGAATCTCACAACAAATCACCAACTGTAAAAATCCAAAAAACATAAACACAACAGCCTTAGCACATCACAGCATAAAACTAACTTGCATAAATTTTACTTGGCATATGGCATTAAAGCATAAATTTAACTTTAACAAACCACAGATAATAAGCACAGAACCAAAAAACACTAATAGAAAATTACTTGAAGCAATACACATTACAAAAAACAACAGAACAACAGTCAACTAAAAAACTGACACTAAACATTTAGGAACCCATTATACGGACATATTGAACAAAATTAAAATTTAATAGAAGTGAAATCACGGACACATAAAATAAACATTAACAGCAACAATAAAAATAGTCAGATAAAACAGTCAGATCCAAAGGTCAATTTTTTCACTATGGCAGAAACCCAATTATTGGTCAAAAGCAGGATGTTGCTCTAGATGATACATTTTAGAACATGAATTAGAAATTTGACGATGGAGCACATTATTATTATTATTAAATTTAAGGTAATTATAAATTTATTGTAACAAACAGAATTCCAATATGTAATGTAACAAGCACAATATTATAACTTAAAAACATTTTAGCCTTGCATCCACAAGAGTATTGGGATTGTAGTTCTGAAGATGGAAATAAATGTCCCGAAACGTCAACTAACCTGTTAACATGTAACGTTGATAATAAAATATACTCAATTATTACCAACTGAAAGTTATTATTGCCAAACAACTAAAATAAATACTTTTCATGTATTTTGAAAACGTTGCAATCCATATTCTAGAAGGCCAAAAGCAAGAGAACATTGCAATATAATACAAACAGAGCGAAGTCCTCACTATTAGTATTGCCTAAATGTAAAGCTACGTGTCTCGATATTGGTCTTGCACAAGAGTTTCCAGTTACCTATTAGTTGATTGCCATTTATTAAGCATATTAATTTAGATCTTAGAAAAAAAACTGTAAAAAAAACTATAGAATAAATACGCAGATGTTTTACCTATATAAACATAGTCAAGTCCAACTAAATTAATATAATTACATTGACAGTACTATTGACAATTTATAGACATTGTCAAGGAAAGTAGTGATAGGCCTCCACCTTGTTATGGAAGAGTTTTAGAGTAAAGATTGTCCATACAATGTCACCAATTATTTTTTTAATTTCTTAATGATATTTATAACTGTATTAAAGAAACACATTTAGTAAATTTGAACATATGGATATAATGACGTGAAAACACCCAATGGTAGCACTCTAATGATATGTCTACATTAGGAGAAATCACGGGACCATCTTCTTTTCAGACGCCTCGGAGGGTTATCAGGAATTGAAGAGGAAGCAAGGTTAGAAACGAGAGGGTTGGGATGATTCTAAAGTTTATTATAGAAGTATTATTATTATTATTATTAAAACACTTTATTCAGAAATATTACAATTTGTCACAGTTAAGGACACTTATAATAGAGTTCAGAGATTGCGTTATAGAAGTATAGGTATCCGGGATTGGGCCAGATCTGAAACATAAGGAACATTAAGGTGATTATTTGTAACAAAGCAGGGAGCATTGAGGATTTTACGAAGGATTTTGGATTGTAAGGATTGGATACGAGAGAAATATGATGGTTTAGTAGAGCCCCAAAGCTCAACTCCGTAAGTCCAAATAGGCCTTATTATAGTCATGTATATGAGTCTTTTGTAATTAATTGGAAGTTTAGAGCGTTTGTATAGTAAGTGCTGAAGTAATCGTAAACGTTGAGGGGTTTCAGTCTGGTATGAGGAACCAATTATTTAAATAAAAAATCTGTTGTGTCCACTCACGTGGTTTTCCTACCGTTTTTTTTTAAATTTTAAATAAGTTGATTAAATTAACACAATTGAATTAGACCAATTTTCCTGAGATCCGATCAGAGAAATCATTAGAGAATGATTTCTTTGATGAGCTGAAGAAATGTAAATGGGTAGGTGAACAAATATTAAAATAAGTTTATGAAATTCAATTCACTTTAGTGTTGCTAAAACTAATCCGATCAGACGATTTTTTTTTATAATGAATACTTGATGGTTGAGCGTTGTATATTATTGAGTAAGGAGATGGCCCGAGGTGGCTGGCGGTCATAAAAATACAAAATTGTTAAAAAAGTAATGACCAATTTACTTAATCTGTAGTAAAGATAAAAAGTAGTAGCTTAGTATGGAAAGTGATTATTTTCCTAAATGTAGACATAAAAAAATAGTTTTATTTCAGTTTTTTTATTGTTTTGTTGGAAATTTAATAACCTATTACAAAATGTTTCCGCTACATACTATAGAGATATTACTGTCATTTTTCAGAATGGGGAAACTTAACTGAAGCCCGAGTGAAAAATTCGAAGAGTTAAATGCAAAAGTATATTGGTTTTACTAATTCTTTATTTTTTTTTTTATTTGCAGGTCTAGTGTTGGTCTTGGTCTTGCAACAATAAGATGGTCTTGGTCTTGGGTATCATTAATAATCATAAACTTTATTTATTTATATGATATTTACAACTGTATACAAAAAATACATCTAGTAAATTTGCACCTGGATATAATGACATGAATCACATGTTGAGAAACTACCCATTGGTAGCACTATAATCATAAACTTACCTCCACTAATGATTATTGAGGAAACCGTCTAGTATTAATTCTAGTGTTGCAAAGGGTGGATCGTATGGAAAAATGTAAAAACAAATACGGTCAAATCTACATATTTCGAACGTGAAGGTTCTTTGGAAAACAAATTGTACGTTATTAATTAATTATTTGGTATTTAGAATGATTGGTATATTTTCCTTCTTCTCTCACTTAAAAAATAAACCTGGACAATTAAAATTCATGAAGAGTTTTGGATTCAATACTCTGTAAGTATTGCTTCCTCACTACCGAAGGTAGGGAAGCATTGTGTTCGTGCGAGAAATTAAAAAAAATTTTTTGCTCAGAATCGAAAATTTTCACTCGCGTTTTACGTTTCAGACATCAAGGATCAAATTTGGTTCGGTGTCTGTCTGTCTGTCTGTCTGTCTGTCAGTCTGTCTGTCTGTCTGTCTGTAGTCAAATCGATGTGACGGGCATATCACCTAGTACCGTTCATCCAATCTTCATGAAATTTTCAGGGAATATGCTGATCGGTGGCTAGATGGTCCCATATCAATTTTATCAAATTCCACCCAGCACTTCCGCTTACGCACGCGCAAACGTATATTTTTAGATATGCCAATATTTCAGAAAGGGCTCGTTCGATTTGGCTCAAAGTTAGATAAAAGGTAGAATTTGGTGAAAAAATAATGTAGTGTCGATTTCATTGAATTGCGTCCAACACTTTCTCTTATATGTGCACTACTAGTCCGCCGTCCGCGCATTTTTTCTGAAACTACTAGACCGATTTTTTTCGAATTTGGTTATAAAATCAGAAGTCACCCGAGGATCATCCTCCTTCAACGACATTACTATTCGCCTTCTAGTTTCAAAATGGCGGCCGAAAAACCTGCGTTGCTATAGACTGTAGCGCCTAAACGAATTAACCGATTTTGATAAAACTTCGCTAAAGTCATTTTCTCTACGCCCTCTAAATTTATCTATACTACATACTTCAACTAAAAGAAGCTCAAAAAAAGTTACGAGGGATGGTAAAATTAAATTCCGAATAACTCAAGAAGTATACACATTTATGTCAATATTGCGATAAGATGTTTCAAAGGTATTAAAATTTCCTAAAAAATGAAGAAAGTTTCAGCGAAATCGAAGCACTAATAGTAGAGATATCGCGATTTTAAAATATTTTGCTTCCTCACTACCGAAGGTAGGGAAGCATTGTGTTCGTGCGAGAAATTAAAAAAAAAATTTTGGCTCAGAATCGAAAATTTTCACTCGCGTTTTACGTTTCAGACATCAAGGATCAAATTTGGTTCGGTGTCTGTCTGTCTGTCTGTCTGTCTGTCTGTCTGTCTGTCTGTCTGTCTGTCTGTCTGTCTGTAGTCAAATCGATGTGACGGGCATATCACCTAGTACCGTTCATCCAATCTTCATGAAATTTTCAGGGAATATGCTGATCGGTGGCTAGATGGTCCCATATCAATTTTATCAAATTCCACCCAGCACTTCCGCTTACGCACGCGCAAACGTATATTTTTAGATATGCCAATATTTCAGAAAGGGCTCGTTCGATTTGGCTCAAAGTTAGATAAAAGGTAGAATTTGGTGAAAAAATAATGTAGTGTCAATTCCATTGAATTGCGTCCAACACTTTCTCTTATATGTGCATTACTAGTCCGCCGTCCGCCGTCCGCGCATTTTTTCTGAAACTACTAGACCGATTTTTTTCGAATTTGGTTATAAAATCAGAAGTCACCCGAGGATCATCCTCCTTCAACGACATTACTATTCGCCTTCTAGTTTCAAAATGGCGGCCGAAAAACCTGCGTTGCTATAGACTGTAGCGCCTAAACGAATTAACCGATTTTGATGAAACTTCGCTAAAGTCATTTTCTCTACGCCCTCTAAATTTATCTATACTACATACTTCAACGAAAAGAAGCTCAAAAAAAGTTACGAGGGATGGTAAAATTAAATTCCGAATAACTCAAGAAGTATACACATTTATGTCAATATTGCGATAAGATGTTTCAAAGGTATTAAAATTTCCTAAAAAATGAAGAAAGTTTCAGCGAAATCGAAGCACTAATAGTAGAGATATCGCGATTTTAAAATATTTTGCTTCCTCACTACCGAAGGTAGGGAAGCATTGTGTTCGTGCGAGAAATTAAAAAAAAATTTTTGGCGCAGAATCGAAAATTTTCACTCGCGTTTTACGTTTCAGACATCAAGGATCAAATTTGGTTCGGTGTCTGTCTGTCTGTCTGTCTGTCTGTCTGTCTGTCTGTCTGTCTGTCTGTAGTCAAATCGATGTGACGGGCATATCACCTAGTACCGTTCATCCAATCTTCATGAAATTTTCAGGGAATATGCTGATCGGTGGCTAGATGGTCCCATATCAATTTTATCAAATTCCACCCAGCACTTCCGCTTACGCACGCGCAAACGTATATTTTTAGATATGCCAATATTTCAGAAAGGGCTCGTTCGATTTGGCTCAAAGTTAGATAAAAGGTAGAATTTGGTGAAAAAATAATGTAGTGTCAATTCCATTGAATTGCGTCCAACACTTTCTCTTATATGTGCATTACTAGTCCGCCGTCCGCCGTCCGCGCATTTTTTCTGAAACTACTAGACCGATTTTTTTCGAATTTGGTTATAAAATCAGAAGTCACCCGAGGATCATCCTCCTTCAACGACATTACTATTCGCCTTCTAGTTTCAAAATGGCGGCCGAAAAACCTGCGTTGCTATAGACTGTAGCGCCTAAACGAATTAACCGATTTTGATGAAACTTCGCTAAAGTCATTTTCTCTACGCCCTCTAAATTTATCTATACTACATACTTCAACGAAAAGAAGCTCAAAAAAAGTTACGAGGGATGGTAAAATTAAATTCCGAATAACTCAAGAAGTATACACATTTATGTCAATATTGCGATAAGATGTTTCAAAGGTATTAAAATTTCCTAAAAAATGAAGAAAGTTTCAGCGAAATCGAAGCACTAATAGTAGAGATATCGCGATTTTAAAATATTTTGCTTCCTCACTACCGAAGGTAGGGAAGCATTGTGTTCGTGCGAGAAATTAAAAAAAAATTTTTGGCTCAGAATCGAAAATTTTCACTCGCGTTTTACGTTTCAGACATCAAGGATCAAATTTGGTTCGGTGTCTGTCTGTCTGTCTGTCTGTCTGTCTGTCTGTCTGTCTGTCTGTCTGTAGTCAAATCGATGTGACGGGCATATCACCTAGTACCGTTCATCCAATCTTCATGAAATTTTCAGGGAATATGCTGATCGGTGCCTAGATGGTCCCATATCAATTTTATCAAATTCCACCCAGCACTTCCGCTTACTAACACCCCTAAAATTAAATTCCGAATAACTCAAGAAGTATACACATTTATGTCAATATGGTATATGGTTTTTTTTAAGTTTACGGAATTTCCTATAAAACAAAAAAAAATCGTCAAAATCGGACAATTAGGAGCAAAGATATGGTCCCTAGTTTTTTTTAGATGTGCTATTGCAAAAGGTTGATCTTTTTTTTTTTTTATTTCTGAATGTGTTACTGAAGTAATGCTATTTTTTTTAGCATATTACTAATGATTAAAGAAAATTTTATTCCAATAATTAGAATCACCTTTTATTTATTTTTCTTTATAACTAGGAATTTAATGTTACTTTATATGTATAATTGTTTGAAAATAATATATCAAAAAGAAATAATTTGCAGTGGTTTTGTTCAAATTAATTATCGTTTTATATATATATATATATATATATATATATATATATATATAAATCTTTCGTGCTGAAGCCCCTCCTCCAAAATTAAATCTTGATTCGGTAATGTATATACTATTATTAGAGCATAAGTTCGTATGTAATAATTTTCAACTTTAATTCTATGTGTATTAAAGGTGATATTTTGTAGTCTGCAACTGATATAAGTAGTCTGCTACTATGGAAAATAGCAGATGAAAATAAAATATGAAATTATTCTAATAAAGCATAAAGAAATATTGAGTTTTTATGCACTCTTGTAAAACAATAAATAAATTTATACATAAGATCATTTGAACTAACAGTATTGAAATTCATGTTCAGTATGCATTTTTTTTTATTTATTTATTTTTTTATTAAGCATAATCAAGTATGGAATGTTCAAATACGACCCTCTTTTGTTGAATGTTGAAGGGTAACCGTTATCGGCTATTCCGATTCTGCTTCTCTCAGAGATTTTATTCTCATACGAAAAATTGTATACCTTGTAATATACAACGGAAACGGTGAGGAAGCTATACTGGCCTTACTTGGAAGACGTTTTTTTTCAAGGCGAACGGTAGTACGGTTGTATTGGGGCGAGATCGTGCTCGATCACCAGGTATTTCACCTTAATCATCCAATTAATTAAGAGTATCCACTTTATAGAGACTCGATGTACCGGAAATTATGTGCTGCAACCGGACTCGAACCTGGGTTCTTGATAATTGAAGCACAGTACCTTGGCTTAATAACCGAGTTAACCCGTTAGACTCCTTTTCATTTTAAGAATAGTTAAAATTATTTTTGAGGTATTAAGTTTTAAAACTGTTTCTGAATAAAACTGAATTTTTTAAACTTTCAAAGTATTTAAATCACTTCCGATTTCCACCAAAACTTTCAACTGTTTTAATAACCAAGTCATGGTTTTTGTAAATTGTTGATAACCTACTTGTTCTAACTTTTATTTCCACTTCTTTATTTTTCTGGCAATCTTTTACATATTTTCTTAAGAATTTTTTTTTCTAAATTAAAGATCTTTGGTATCCAGGTGTACAACAAGAAAGAGAAATTTAACCTGAAATAAAAATAAAAATTTCAATCTATTTCGGGAAAGAGTAAGGGAATCTCACTCCCTTCGGGAACATAACCGCTTCTTTATGATTAAACAAGATCTTCTCAAAATTTCCATCGACTTATGAAACAAGAACAAAAGTTTTTTGTTTCTCATTTAATTATTGGTTATAGTTATGAACATAAAATAAGTGCCGTATAAGAAGATAATGTTTTCTTAAATCGAAGACGACACTTCAAAGTCAATCATAACAATGCCTGTTCATCACTTTTTACTCAATCTGCCGATGTTCCTCAAGGCAGTATCCTAGGTCCTATCCTTTACACAGTTTATACAGCTGACATCCCAACCCAATCCAACACTGTCATCACCACCTATGCCCATGACACGTGTATCCTATCAGTTAATAACGATCCATCTATTGCTTCCCAAACGCTTCAATCAGACATCACAAGACTTGAAAAATGGTGTCAGAACTGGAGATTAAAATGAATTCGAATAAATCCCATCAAATTACCTTCACTCTTCGCCGTAAACCTGTGACTTCCTGTCCTACAGTATCCTTCAACAATAGCCCTCTTGTCCCTGTCGAACAAATCCGATACTTAGGACTCAACCTTGACAAACGACTCACTTGGAACCCCCATACCAGACTGAAACGACTTGAAACCGCCCGACGTTTTCGACTACTGCAGCACTTACTAGACAAACGCTCTAAGCTCACAATCAATTACAAACGACTCATATACATGACAATAATAAGACCTATTTGGACTTACGGAATTAATTTTTGGGGCTCCACTAAACCATCGAATTCCTCTCGTATCCAATCCTTACAATCCAAAATCCTTCGTAAAATCCTCAACGCTCCTTACTTCGTCACAAATAAAATCATCCATAAAGACCTTAATGTTCCATATGTTTCCGATTTGGCCCAATCCAGATATCTATCCTTCCATAACAAACTGGAGAACCATCCGAATCCTATCGTTTCAAACCTTACTTCCTCCTCGATCCCTGATAATCCTCCGAGGCGCCTGAAAAGAAGATGGCCTCGGGACCTTCTAATATAGAACTTTATTTGAGTTCTACCAATGGGTAGTTTCTCTTCATGTTGTACATGTCATGTTACCAATGTCACATTCACTTATTGTATTTTCCATGTAATACAGTTGTAAATCTCAGTAAAATAAAAAAAATTGAAGACAACTATTATAAAGAATAATTGGATATTTAAAATACATAAGCAGTTTCTAATAAAAAATTAACGACCCTGAACAGAGATTGATGTAAAAAAAAAATAATTTCTTTATGAATTTACAGAGGTTCTTACAGAGGCACAACCGTTGGTCTTGTAACAGCACTTCTCATATTACTGAACTTAAGAGGTTCTCAACAACACTCGTATATCCAAAGAACATAAACAAAGTTATGTTTTTTGTTCATATGAACGATTATTTTTTTTTTATTTATGTATTATTTGTTAATCTACAAGTTTTAACTTCAAGAGTATTTTGCATAAAATGAAACATTTTTTTACAAAAATTTCTTTTATTTTATTTTACGTTTTGTTATTTCATATAAAGTAAACATATTTACTTCACATACTTAATTTTTTCATTTCATTGTGAAAGGAGGAGATTTGTCTGAGATCACGCTCAAACACAGGTTATTTTCTCTTAATTAGTTATTTTATTAAGCGTATCCGCTTATAGAGGCTAGATTTATGAGGAGGGTGTCCCGATACCAGTGTCGATGTATATGGAATAAACTACCTGTACCTGACACGGTTTAACTTGTCCCTGCGACTTGAAGCATTTTATGATCTTATTAATAACGCAATGACTCATTGGTCTACTCCGCTCCTTATTCAATTATAAGCGACGGAAAAATGCTCATTTTTTATCTATAATCTGATTTTATTAATTAGAAACACAATTAGTAATAAATGGTTGAGGTTATCCTCTCAAAGAACCTCAGGTCCAACAAAATAATGACAGGAGAAAACCGAAACTGAATACTAATGGTTTCCAAAAGAAAATATAAAAGTCAGGAGCGAGTAATTTATTCCGCGTAACATGAACTCTGATTTAAAAATATGGAATATTAATTCTCATTATTAATAACTGATGACACATACGGCGGTTTACTAAAACAAAAACATCTCACGAAATTCCTTCATGGAATAGACCTCTTCTCGAAGTTAATTTTGCCTAAATTGAATTATGGGCTATATCTTCGTTTGCTTCCCGTCAAGAATCTTCCGCAGGATTTATGGCATAATCCGGTGAACGTTCCGACTGCTTTGCTATCTTGATAGCCAGGAGCTCAGAATTAATTAGCTTAACTTCGGAAACTATTTTCTCAGATAACGAATAATTTACGACTTGCACTAAAACCTCACATATTGGCATTCAAAGAATCAACTCACGAACTTACTGATTAACTGATGGTGTAGATAAAAATATACATCAGTGTAAACAAATTCTTTCTTAAAAAGAGTTTGATTTGCTTTTTGATTGCTATTTCTTGACTTACGGTTACGCAAAAAGGCTATTTGGTCAAACAGCGAGGTTCTTCATTTTTAAAAGTTCATCTATCGACTTCATGGAGTTTAGTAGTGTCCCAAGAGTACATTCTGGGATTCGAATCAATCCACGATTGGTGGATCAAAAGTAATACATGCATGTATACAAAGTAGGATACGTCTTATAGTAACTAAGTAATATTTAATAATAAGATATCATCGTAAGTGTACTATGAGAAATATTATTTTCCAAACCTTAAAGTTTCAGAACAGCCTCGTTGTTATTGTTATTAGCTATTCGATAATTGTCGGTAAGAGATTGTAGATAACCTTTTTATTTTGGAAAAAAAAAAAAATTTAAGTACAATTCCTATAAAGGTAACGCGTATTAACATACATTGCCTTAAATTATAACATCTATATAGATAAAAAGTCATGATGACTACTAAAAAGCAGAAAAAAACAGATTTAGTGGGCTTACCTCAAAATAGTGAAGCTACACACCATGAACTGGCAAACCTACTATTTGTAGACCAGGTTGATATGTGTGAAAAATAAAATGTTATGACATCTAATATCTGCCGAGTAAAGAACTTTTCTGATCATAACATTATCATATATATTATACATTATCATAACCGAGAATGGAGTCATGAAAAATAAACAAAGAATTTTTGACCTTACAGTAAAGCAGTAGATACTTCGCTTTCAACTATTGGAATTTCGCTGTTGTGGGAGTTAAATCAAACAAATAAAATAAAATATCTTTCTTCAAATAACACCTTTCTTTGCATCACCTACCTGTCAAACAACCATTTTCTTTTTTAGATTAAACGTTATAGGACGTTTTAATTTCTCTAACAGTTATAAGAAAACTAATCAGAATTCTTCCAATATTATGCAAGTTTATAATGCGTGTAATACTCAAACATTTTTATGGAATTTGTAAATTAATCGTACTCTATACATATTTTTTTCAACAAGAGAAAATTACATCAGGAATTTCGGACAACAGAAAATGAAATGACCAAGATTAATTGATTTGCGTTTGATATCAACAAGGCTTTTTACTTATTAAAATTTTGAGAATTACAAGTATTTTTTGAACAATTTAAACGGATTATTTTGATGCTGTATACACATTAATTACTTTTAAAAATTACACTTAGCCTAGCCTTCATGTTCTGCAAACTCCTCTTCTTTAAGAGTTATCGACAGAAGCCTAGCTTTTAACTTTTACGGACTACCTTGGAACTTTCTTCGCAGTTAGTGATGAGTTAATGTTGTCTTGTCATGTAAGATGGCCTTTTAGGAGTTGACCCTTGCCTTATATACTACCCTTTCTAATCTTCCTTCACCTCTCAGGGATTACTAAAATTCATTCATTGGTACCACGTTTACAACAATGTTTATATTTGTTAAATAATGATATACTGAATAATTATTTTTTTACTTTTAAAGGAGTATTATTTTGCACAGACGGATCTACGCGACGACGGGTGAGGAGGGAGGGCTTTCGGGCTGAGGTCCCCTAAAATGGTAAAATATAACCATATTTTATGAAGAAAATTATCTCTAAAAGTATTATTGTTCATCTAATTACATTTAATAGGACTTAAAAAATCACTTAAACACATTTCCATATAGGAAGTTAGTATCTTTCTTTCTTCCGAAGTAATTATTGTGATATATACATACAATAAAAATTTTTTCCGGGCTGAAGCCTTCCTCCAAAATGAAATTCTGGATCCGTTAGTGTTTTATTGCAGTTTCATTGATCCAATATTATTTAATATGTATGTCAGACCTATGGCGACACAACACTCTACTGGTTACGATCCTTACCTGAGATAAAAATCCTGTTCGAGCATCAATCATTAATCAATTTCATTTATTTGGACGGTATCGCTTATTGGGCCACAAGGTGGAAAATTAAAATAAATGTTTGGAATTTACTTTTCCAGCGGCTAAATAAATTCAGTCAAAATTTCGAAATTTTCAATTGCTTTCTTGCGGATTTCTGCGTGTTTTTCACACATCTACAGCATGTCAAAATTGAATTGTTTATACATGAGTTAATGAACTTTTCACCACCTTACTTTGAAATACATATTAGTTTATTTGATCATTTCACCTCTACCGCTAACGTTCATAACAGATTAAGTTACACTATGATAAAATATAAAATAAATTTATAAAATAAACATATAAAGCATTTTATATGAGTTAATTATAAAGTTTATATCTATTAAACTTTATTATGTTAGTTTATTTCCAGGGCAAGCAAATCCCTTGTCAGACTCATTAATTTAGATTCAAAAGAGAGAAAACCCGGTTTTAATTGGATCTCACAAAAAAAAAAAAATAATAAAAAAAAAATTATAGTTGCAAATAATTATGTTGAAGACGACCTTTTTGAAGAGCTAAAACCAAGTTACATACTTACTAATAAAAACATAATTATCGAAAAAGTGAAGAATCGTCTCTATTCTATAGACATTGACGGAGCTCTCGACTGTAAATACAACCCACTTTACAGAACTATTTGTACCTTCAATAGTTCTCAGTCGCAAGAATATTTAACTTAACATAATATAAATAAAGTGGAATTCGTTAGCCATTTAAGAATTTCTGATACTGAAAAATTTAAACATTTTCATAAAAATACTACTTGTATTATAAACATAGTGGAAAAATGTAGATGGTGTCAAGAATATATCACCCAAAACTTAGAACACTTGTTACTGCAATGTCCCAAACAGAGCATTGACAGGAAAAATTATCTGGGAAATTATATTGTTCAAAACAGTAAACAACCATCCTTAGAAAATCTTCTAAATATTGATACTATGGATAAACTAAATAAGATCTATCTCTTTTTGTTAAAACCTAGATATACTTAAAGTAACAACAAATCTAAATAGTTAGGTTTAACCGATTACTACTTGATAAATACCAAAAACAGGAGCATGGTCAAGGGCGAAACTTGAAACGTTAATTCATTATATTTTTAAATTATATTAAGATGTACACTTTTTTATGTTGTCTTAGGAATAAATATTTAATTATCTATATAGTATTAGGAATAACTATTTAATTATTTATTAGGAATATAAATTTAATTCGTTGTATCATTAAATTAAATTATATAAATGTATTATTAAATTAGTAAGCAATAGGAATTTACCTATGTATACGTATTTATATCTGCTTATATATACTTTTATTGGCATTGAATACTAACAAGAACTACTAACACCAAATGGGCCAAATTCCATGGGTAAAAGATGTATATATTAACCAATAAACTATCTATCTAGTTTATTTCCAGAAACGAAGCCTGAATGTAGAAGCTGTCTACGATTGTCTTTTATTTTCAAGGAAAGGTAATTGCTCCAATATTCAATGTTATGTTTAATTAAAAATCAGAGCATGAAATATGCTATTAACTAAACAAACCTAACCTCGTTTTCATAATAAACATAAACTTTGGTAATTGTCGTTAAACTGGGGCTTTTGTTTTGTTTTGCATAAATGAATATTCCGCAAGGTTATTCGTAACATTTAAAGGGCTGTTATTTACATTTGATTTAACTGTTCTGATATATGGGCTATCCCAGAGTGTGCCAATTTCACTGATTGGATGTTTGTCCTCTTGAAATATTTACCGTTGAATTATGTTTACTGTTTCCCGGGTGGAATATGATTTGGCAACGCTATCGAATAACGTTGGGAGAATGCTCTTGATTTTACTATTGAAAAAGATAATGCATAATTAATTAAGTGGTTAAAAAGAAAAAGTTTAAATAAAAAAAATGCCACTTGACACTGGTTTAAATTATCGAAGATACCTCGAACTGAATATATAATTACATTGATATCTATAGATATATATTTACACATATTTTGATCCACAGATATCCATCCCAAAGCCGGCATTTAGCGCCCTCAGGCAATTACCCCATTTATACCAAAAAATTAAATTTATTTCTTAAGCTAATTTATATTAAATAATGTTTGGATTGTATTTTATTTGATAAATATCTAATTTAGTTTCTATATTAATAGGCTATAGTTAATTATTCTCATACCATTTGTAATTCCTAACAAGTAGCGGTAGCCCTTGGCTCTCACACACAGAAGACGAACTACGATGTACTAACATCGCTAGTTGAGGTAGAACTATTTAATTTTTTTTTTACTTTTAATTTTAGGTTATTTTATTCTTATTTATTGTATACATGTTATTTTTCTGTATAATTTATTTTATTTACTGTACATAGAGTGTGAATGTGATCTGTGAACACTATTATAAATTTCCTTGAGACAGATTGTAATATTTTTCAATGAATAAGATTAAAAAAAATTGGTGCAATTTATGTAGAGATCCCATTCTGTTTGTTTGAGTCTCAATATCTGTACAAGCTTGTAGCAGGCATATTACAGGTAAAGTGAATGACGTTATAAAATATCATTATACTATTATAATCATTGAAATTATAATGACAATTATGAACTCCGGCACTGATCTATCAGGTATATCTTATCAATCAATTATATAGATTGTAAGTTGATGAAACATCCGTCATTAAAAAAAAGATGAAATGTGCTTCTCATAATTTCTGTTCATAAGCTGGATAGGCACATATACATCCGCCACCTGTTGTATGTCCGAATTTTGGTCCATCTTACGTCTTATGGTATCCAAACTATCGGAATTTTCTCTCCCCTTAAGCATAGGTCACCATTTTGTTTCTCGGGCTTAAGGCATGATTTTTATTTACCATTTTGTTATTGCAGGTGTTTGGAATTCCGTGTGTCATGCACTTAGAAGTCGACGCTCCTTTATTTTAACTGTAACTATATTTAGCTAATCCTGATGCCAATAGTTCGGATGCAGCCTCTATTGGTTTAGGTGTTTACTGTATTTTTTACTGTATTTTATACCAATATTTTGCTTACTGTATTCTAATTCTTTCTCCGAACATGTGGCGCATCTTTATCTACGTCAGCTGATACAATTTTCGGCTTTTATTGGTGTTTGGTTTATTTTTCTATTTCTTTCAAATATTGGGTTTTTTTTTTTATGTATATAAATTTATTTTATTTGTCTCTTTGTTTAATATATTTATATTTTATTTAATTGTCCACATTATTGGTCTAAAGGCTCTCACCAGAGGTGCCCATTCCACCCAAGGTCAATGGCGCAAGAACCTACCTCCCTCTCCTCCTCCCAAGATATTTTATTATATAATTTTTCTTAAAAACAAAGCAAGTGAAGGTAAAATTAGAAAAATCGTAGATCATACACAATGACACTAGCGGCGGTCTGTTCCATCATGTTTTATCCTTGTCCCTTAGTATGAAACTTTTCATTCCAAAAATACATGACCTTTTTCCGCTTCAAAAATCCAAAATATGCCCCTTAAACATTTTGAAGGTGCAACTTGAGCCATAAACCTCCCTTTTGGCCACACTTGGCTCTCACACACAGAATCGCGATCTACGATATAATAACATAGCTAGTTGTGGTAGAATTATTTATATTTGTTTGACTTTGTAAGTGCAATTTATGCAGAGATCCCATTCTGTTTGTTTGAGCCTCAATATCTGTACAAGCTTATAGTAGGCATATTACATGGACAGTGAATGAAATTATGAAATATCATTATAAAATTATAATGAAAATTATAAAGTCCTCCTATGTAGAGTTACAGTGCCCAAAAAACATTGAAAAATGATGATCTTCACACAATATATATGATAAAACAATGGAATAGATATAAAATTACTTTTAACTAGTTTTGTTTATAAGTAGAATAGTATTACTATTTTGTTGCTTATTTCTGTGCCAATTATAATGTATAAGATTCCAATTTAACTTTTTTCCTGATTTTGAATTTTGAAATCGTTCCCGATGGTGAAGATACAAGGTTACTTCGTCATTAACTAAGAAAAATTGTAATTTTTCAGATTTTAAAATATAAATTCGATATTTTTTAGCTATATTCTTTTATTACATTTCGATGTTTATGTGACTATACTAGTTTTTTTTATTGGGATTTGCTATAGTCATTATTAACAATTATGACGGTTTAATATATATATAATTTCATTAAATTCTCGTTTCAATCTGAATATATTGCAAAACATAAATTGTTTTTATACTAAAAGACTTATGAAATAGGGAAATTAAAGACAAAGACATTTATGATAAATTATGAAACATTTCTTACAAACTAAAGTTAAAGGTGGAAAAACTGAAAGTAGTGATTTTGATCAATATTTCTTTTGGTATGGTGTGATTGTCACTGTCACTGTCACCATTATGAAAGATTGCGACAGAACGCAAAATTGTTAAAGAAAAAGAAAAAAAAAAAAAATATATATATATATATATATATATATATATATATAATATATATATATATATATATATATATATATATATATATATATAATATATATATATATATATATATATATATATATATATATATATATATATAATATATATATATACTTAAATCATCGGATCAGTTTAAGCTAAAAATAGTAAATTTAGTTTAACTTCGGAGACACTATCACAATTTAAAGTTTAACTAACAGAAAAAGGCAAAATTATAGAATGTAGAAATGAGTATTTATGTTGTTTATTTCAATGTCCATTTTTCCGCTATAGTCACAAAACATGTTTATTCACATTACTCATTCATAATCATATCAGTTAATAGATTAGTTTATAAGTTAACAGAAATATCAAATAAAAGTAAAAGTTTTTTTAAATATAATTCAGGCGCTTTAAAGTTTCTCAATTTGAAAATGTCAAGTAAAGCGGCGACTTTATCTTTTTAATTAGCGTTGGTGCTTTTTTGCTTAATTGCTTTAAAAGCTTCAGTGCTATCATTCCCTGAAATAATGACATATAATTAAGACCATATTTGAAAATGTTCCTAACTAATCAACAGTATATTTTCAGAATGTTGCTTAAGTTTACACGCTTTTTAATAAATAATAACAGAGAAACATTCTATCACATTTATGATTTGTATTTTATCCCTTAATATATGAAAAAGAAGAATGATTACTTTAATTTTAAGAAAACAAAAAAATTAAATGATGATATTCCTCATTAAGTTTCGCGAAGGGCATAACAACCTCGTAAACAAATTGCCTCAAAAAGGAGGGAAAATAAAAAAAAGATGCAAAAATGATACTCAATTTATTTTAAGTAGAGGGTGTCCTTTTTTTAGAGATTTATTTCTTCTAAAATATTTAAATACTAGTAATCAATCTGTCGACAAGATGAATGATAGAAAGACATAAGTTTGATATTATTTATATTTTTTTTTTACCATACATACTACATTAAATATTTTATATGAAAAATTGTTTAGTAAATGTGAAATATTACATTCACAATAGCACATTGTACACTATTGCAGCACTGTAATATTCTCGTATAAAATAATTATAATTAGGAACGAATTTACAAATTATATATTTTTAAAGAAATTTTCTGTCATTTTCAACTTCTATTTCTGAACGCAAACTTCCAATTTCTTGTTAATTTACCCAACTGATATAAGTTTGGTTTTTCAATTAATTAATTAATTAAATTTTTTCAAGATTACTTTGATCTGATGGGTTCTCTTTTTATTGCATATTAACCATAGAAATAATATTAGCATATATTAATTTTTGAAATACCAAAATACGTTATCAGTAGTTATATTATTTAAATATAATATATAATTTATTTTTCACAAACTATATGATTTTTAAATGAGGATAAAATTCTGTAATTTAGAATTAGAATTTAGCCTGTACTTTTGCGAATCAGAAGTTACATTGACCTTTGTGTTAAAAACTATTTTAATCATGCCAGGGTAAACCTATGTCCTATTTGTCCTTTAATAAAACCCCACTTATCCCTGTTGAACAAATTCGATACCTTGGACTCCACTTAGACAAACGTCTAACTTGGAATACTCATACCAGACTGTAACGACAAGAAACAGCTCGACGTTTCCGACTACTCCAGCACTTACTAGAAAAACGGTCTAAGCTCGAAGTCAATTACAAAAGACTATATACATGACTACAATAAGACCTATTTGGACTTACGGAGTTGAGCTCTGTGTCTCCACTAACCCATCGAATTTCTCCCGTATCCAATCCTTACAATCCAAAAGCCTTCGTAAATTCCTCACTACTCCTTACTTTGTCACAAACAAAATCATCCATAACAACCAAAATGTTCCTTATGTTTCTGACCTGGCCCAATCCAGATACCTATCCTTCCATAACAAACTTCAGAACCATCGAAACCCTCTCGTTTCTAACCTTGCTTCCTCTTCGATCCCTGACAACCCTCCGAGGCGTCTGTAAAGAAGATGGCCTCGAGATCTCCTTTTGTAAATGCATTTTTAGAGTGCTACCAGTGGGTAGTTTCTCATCAAGTGAATTCATGTTATTATAGTCTTTTGTTCACATTTACTGAATGTATTTTTATTTGTAATACAGTTGTAAATATCATCAATAAAAAAAAAAATAAAAAAAAAATAGAGGAAAAGATGGTGATTTACTCACTAGATACTTCTTATTTGTTGTTTGTTTATTGTAATTTTCTTAATTATATTTTTTCATTTTACTATAATTTATTCTGAAAAGATGATGATGGCGTTCCAATTGGGTTTCCCAATTTTTTTATGATACAAAAAGCATCCTCTTTCGGATGTACATTTCGTTCACGGAATCGCTACTTGTCCAACTGACAAATTGAACCGCATGAGCAGCACTATTTCCTCTTGGACGGCCGCCTGCCACAATACGGTTAGCCGGTACTGGTACAATACCAGAAGGGCCCAACGCTGGGCCAAATTGACCCCTGTTCGCTGGATTCGTGCAATCGGCCGGGTCGATCTGTCACTCCATGGGGGTCCACTTTCAATTCAATAGCGATAGGAAATTGGATTGAACATGTAAATTGGTTTGCTTATCATTCGAGTCCTATCTAGACGAATGAAAAGATTTTCTATCAAGTTCTCCGGGACCGTTTTAGCATTGCCCTCTTAGAATAGATTACTGTATTATAAACGCTTGAGCCCAACACGATAAAAATATAATAATAAATGAATTGACATTTTGTATTCTATTAAGCTAGTTGACACAACTGACCTATGCCAAGTCCGGTCATTCCATGGCATACATTTATGACATCAATTAAATACTAAAGCATTTTATTTATTTAGAAATGAGAAAGTTTTCGTAATGTAATTTAAATAAATGTACTTAATAAGCATCAGTAACTAATATTTACTGATTCCATTCTTTTTTGAGCTGGACCTTTTTTATTTTACTCTAATACATGCTTGCAAAATATCATGTGCCTGCTGTATGTTGTAGACTAGTTTGAAAGTTTGTTAGTGACTTACTGACTTTCAGAAACTCTTAAGCTATTTAATCCGCAAGGTAATAAATTCATACAGCTCTGCTGCTGCCGAGTTAATATAAGGTAACGGTCACCAAAATTTATTTATTCCTATATCAATATTTATTGTATATTTTACAATAAATTTTGTTTATATTTGAACAGAAAAATTTTAACGGAGCTTAAATGAAATTTGTAATTTCTTTCTCTAATGTATTTCTAGTTTCGATTATTATAAAATATCCAGTATCATAGAATTATTGTTAGGACAAATACGAAATGAATCAATATGAACTATGTAGAAACTTGATAAATTAAGTAACGTAGAAAATGGATGAAATAGGAGACCGAAAACAAATTTACGTTAATTAGGCGTATGATGGATATGTAGTATACCTTTGTTGCTTTAGAAAATGAATACAAGGTCGAACAGGTAATGAAGTCTTTTAACTATTATAATTAATAATGTATAAATTTATATTAATTAATGGGAAATAAATGTTTTCATAGATTCTAAATAGAATTTTCATAGACAATGTACGAAAAACAAGTTTTATTTTCTGCTAGATAAATCAAATATATTTTGTGTTGAGAAGTATCATAATTTTTATTATAAAACTAACGACGATGATTTATTAAGAAGCTTTCATTTGTTTTTCTAAGACCTGAGATGTATTGTAGTTTATTACCCACAAAAATACACTTTTTATTCATAAAAATAATACTTTTATTATAATATATCAAATCAAGTCATAATACAAAAATATTTTTTCTCAGATCTATATTACTAGAATTTATTTTTATAGTATTAAGTGATAAACTAAATGTCCTTGATCCTGATATTTACGTTTTCATGAAAATAATTCCTATTTAAACCTAATAATTTGTTTAACATTTGTAGAAAAACCTCACCTAGTTTTTAATATAAAAAAAAATCAATTTTCTGTCAATCCACCTCTTCCCGCCCGACATCAAAACCCGACTCGGAAAACTTATGGACTTTTTACTAGTTATTATGGAGAGGGGCGGAACAATGAACAATCGATGCTTAACCTTTTGGTCTCGATTATTTGATAACTAGTAGGCCCGTGCGCAAAAATTCGCACAGCATATTGTTATCAAATGCCAAATTAATCAGAAAATGCAACTTATCAAAAGATTAAGAC
Source organism: Nezara viridula (assembly GCA_928085145.1). Lineage (NCBI taxonomy): Eukaryota > Metazoa > Arthropoda > Insecta > Hemiptera > Pentatomidae > Nezara > Nezara viridula. The sequence goes on along the minus strand of OV725079.1, from coordinate 78,869,201 downwards.
ATCAAATGTTACTTTATCGATTAATATAATTCACAAAGCAAACAAAAATTAATTTAAATCTTCATTTTTGTTTGGAACCAACATGTATACAAATTTCAGTAAGCTGTATCTTTGCTAAAAATTGTCCGATTGCGATGATTTTTTTTTCCTTTTGTAGGGAATTTAGTAATCTTTTATATAATATGGGCATAACCAAGGGAAAAGTGTGTAATTTTTCAGTTATTCGCAAATAAAGTTTATTTTCTTTCATAACTTGTTTGCCTGAATTTTCTGGGTGATTGGACTATTTTGCCAGCCTGAAGGAGAAGGAAGCCTTCGAAATTGGTGGCTCAATCTTGAGATTTGGTGAAAAATTTACGATGATATGGCTTGCCGATCAAAAACACCATCGATGAATAATATAAACTCCCCCTCTCTCGATCATAGAGACGAAATGAGACATGTATTCAATGACAGTACTACAATTAATGTAAGGTTATGTGGATGCGAACCCTATGCCTTGCGTTGTCTCGAAAATAGTACTTTTTTCGGCTTAAAAACGCAGGATCCGATAGTTCCGAAGGAACTATCCGGGTCTTTATGTACGCATCAAAATCTTTAAATTCAATTTGTCCCGTATCGATCTACAGACCTACCACTATTCCAGTATCGAAGCCTAGCAAAATGTTTGTATCGACTTTATTTATTTTAGAAAGAAAAACAAAAGTGGAGAATACGATTCGCCAACCCCCCGTGAAATTCTGAATCCAACGGTACTCCATTCGTGGTATTTGAGCATGAAAGGAGCTTATATTTGGTACAAAACCGATTTCGAGCCGTACTGTAATAATATATGTACGGATGGTCATTAACTTTCCGAAATATAACGAATATATACAAAACAGATATATTTTTTTTTTACATCACACTTGATTTTGAGCGTGAAATTAAATGCGCTTGGAGACAATGGCGCGACGCAAGTTCACTCGGTCAAATGTTGATCGTATTCTAGGAACCTTGAGGTCAACATCGATAATACTCTGTGAGTGATTCGATATTAAAGTTTCTAAAAATAAATGAGCATATATATATATATATAAAATATATATTTAATATGTACCTATTTATCAGTTACGTTAATAACGTAACAATATGGGCCATGCCAAGGAACAGGCCACCACAGACTGTTTCTCGGAATTTCTCGAATATTTTGTACAAAATATGATTCAGAATAGTGATGTAACTTCATCAACTGTTAAGAGAGTGGTTGAAGCAGATAAGCGGATATATTTGTGATGTTGAACAATATTTTAAAAATAATGAAAGTCTTGCGGCCACTTGTCTTGCTTCCCCGAATGTTGACACTTCCGCGGATTGTTTTTGGACGGCAAGTGTTTAAAATCGCCAATTGATCCTGTCTGCTTGACTTTCTCAACCACTCCCTTCACAGATGATGAAGTTAAATCACTAATCCGATCATATTGTGTGTGGCCGCAAGAAGTACATTATTTTAAAAATATTTTTCAACAATTTAAACACACTTTTCGTTCTTATATCGCTCCATTTTTCAATGGACCCCATTCAACCCTAAACTATCAGCTGTTAAATTGACAAAGGAAAAGGAAACAAAAGAAGACAGAATTGTGGTTTAGATTTAATTTAAATTTAACGTTAATTGTGGGACACGCTATATAAGTTAGACATGTTTATCCACTGGACTCCCATCCTAGTGATGCGGCTGAGAGAGAAGTGCTGGGATCTCTTGGAGTCTTGCCTTGTCCTCCACACGTGGGGGAAAAGGCCCGACTCGGAGCTCCATCGGTTGACTGTAAATATTGTTAATAAGTTTGAATGTGTTTTTATTTTTATTTTATTTTTTTTTATTTTAGTTTTTATTTAATGTTGTGTCATGTTTGATTTATTCTGTTACTCCAAGTTTTATTTTATTTTATTTTCTTATAATCTTGTTGTTCTTTTATTGTATATATGGTATGATTGTACTTCATTCATCATAAATACTCAATGCCCTTAATTGAGGCAAAATGTATTTTTTTTCTCAATAAAAATTGTTATACATGAGACAGGTTTAAAATTTGCCATCCATAGTGTTTTTACGATTATCAAATTATAATGATTATCAAATCACATTCCAGGTTAACTAAGAAAATCTATGACCACCGCCTCAAAAGTCGTGAAGATGGGGTGTACGGTGAAATTAAGTGCTTGGGATTATGGGTTTGTGTTGTAAGTCCGACTCTGATGGATGTTTTTATCTAAGGATGTTAGAGGCTTTTGCGGTTCCCCATAGTTTGTTTAGTAAGTTTATAAAGGTTTTAAAAGTAATTAATAGACGGTAAGTTCGTCAGTAAAGGGTAATTTGAATGGTCTATAAAATAAACACGACAATAATTCATATCATCTGTCCAGTGTAGTATGAGTTCTCCATGTCAGTCTCTTGCCCAAATGAAGTTCCTAATATCGTATTTCTTCAGTTCTATAGGAATATCAACGTTATTATACCCACGGAAATGTTCCATTGTTTAGTGTAAAAACAATGACTACACTTTTGGATTCATTCATTTTTACCTTCCACTTAGTAGTCCGATTCGAAATGTCATCTAGATGGTTTTGTAAGACGAAAGGAGCGATTATAGGTTTTGGGTGATAAACAAATTATAATGGGGCTCGTAAACCTGTTTGGACTTCAAAGTGTCGCTATTAGCAAGGTCCATATAAATGTACCTTTTTACTTGTATTGCGAGTACCTTGTACTATTGCGATTGTGAAAATTTTCACTATTGTGAAAATAGTACTAGTTTTTAGGTTCCCTGAACCCAAATAACCAAGTCCCACAAAATGGTCTGTGTGTTTGTGTGTGCGTGTATCTGTATGTATGTGACAGGTCTAATTGAAAAACGAAAATTCGTATGAAAGTGAAATTGCATGTTACAGGTTTTTATATACCTGAGATACAGCAACGTTTTTATTACAGCAACGTTTTCGTCAAAATCGCCTGACCGATTTTTACGATTTTTTTCGAAAACGGCTCCAACGATTTTGATTAAATCATTATATCAGCGTAAAATTAAGCAGTTTTTAATATTATGTAGGTTTTATTCTCATTGATGTTTTCTAACAGGGGTTAAATGGCTAATTTTTAATATTAGCATCCTCTAAAGCACTTTTAATTTTTTTTATTTGAAATAATTCACCTTTTCACATTTATCTTTGATATAAAATATAGATAAATATAAAATCTGAAAGAATTTGGTAGCTAACTAAAGAAGAAATAAGAGATCGCAACGGATAATAGTTGTAAAAGTAAGGGACCAAAGGAATACGTAACATGAGCTTAATATAATACGGACTCCGACAACATTATGTGCATATACATACTTATGCAATTTTCATAAATGCTGTCGCATAAATGACATTTTTTATATATAAGAGTATTTAAACAAATAAAAATACCCATAATGAAATGTAAGTATATATAGCGTCTATAATTTTTACTTTCACTTCCCCTTTGTCTATAAATACTTATTCATGCTAAGAAGAGGGTGATAAGTGGAAATCGTGTGATGTGCGCACCAGATTTTGTTTAGTTGCTACATTCGGGGATTAACCAAGCTTCTTTGAAGGGCATGAAAAAATATTTCTGACTGTGAAATATTGTAGAATAACTTTTGAAACACTGTAATTATTAATTTTGCAAGTTGTGGTTGCCTAATATGTATAATAAATATAATAAACTAAATAATGAATAGGTTGCGTGGGTATGTAGGTAGGTAGGAAGGCGTCTCTAGACAACCGTTCAGTGTTTAAGGTACTGTATACCCTGCCCCGTGCCCCGTGTCCCGTTTTATTGAAAAATTAATATTTTAACTATTTTGACAGCGAATTCAAAATGGGGGAGGGTATAAATAATTTGTTGTATATATTTTCTCAGTTATCAAAAACACAATTTTTTTTTCTTACATTAATGGAATTCAACAGTACATAAACGATATATATGAGTGTTGGCCGAAGCTAGAAAACTATTGAAATTCGAATTTGTGTAAGTTTTTTTTGACGTTTATAACTTTTATTTTTTTAGTAATTTTACTACTGTTTATTTTATATTTTTTGTAGATATAGTGTAAATGTGGTGTTACCTCACTGTAACCATTATCCAAGGGACAGAATATTGAATTATTATTCAATAAATAATTTAAAAAAAAAATTACAGAAATTCATGGATATGTTGTTAAATTTAAAACAAAATAAAAAAAGAAAAGATTTTTATTAAATAAAATAAAAATTATTGATCTATAGACAAATTAAAATGTGTAATTCAAACTTTTATCTTTTATTCATTCTGATTCATGAGATAGTTATATAAAAATATTTCTTCTAAATGTAATCCTCAGATTCAAAGGATAGCTTCATAATCTAATATTTAAGGAGGAAGGACGATTTATAGCCTTAAGGAATCCCTTCAGACAATTGACTATGACCCAGAGATATATTATAACCTCTTATTTCCCAACTTAAATTTCAATCATATATTCTTACTTATTATTTAGAATTATGGATTGTTCCTTTTCTTGTTGTCATTCTTTCGCAGAAAGGCGTTAAATTTTAACTTAATATGAATGCAAATTAACAGTAAAATAAAAAAATATGTATTTTATTAGTACAAAATATGTTAATGGTAATTGCCAAGTGCATCTTGGACATAATATTCTATATTATATAAGGATTGGGGTCGGTAAGGGATCAATATGGGTGCCCAGAAATAATAAGTGAAGATGGACAAATAGCACTTATAAGGGAGAAATTGGCAAATTCTTGAAGAAAAGATTCAATAGGACAACATTCCATTGGAGGAAAACAAGACAGCGTGGAAAACAAAATTGAGAAAAACATCCTAGGCCCTCTTCAGGGCGATAGAAATGATTCATAACAATTGTTTTATAAGAAGTGATGAGTTATATAGCTGTTATAGGAATATATGTTTCTTATAAATTTTACTTTTATGTTTTAATTAAACCGTGTAGCTTCTTTATATCAGCGCTCAACTATTAACTGTTGTTAGTATAAAAAAAAAAAAAATCAATCTGGAGATGTTATTTTCTAGTGAATAGTCGTAGTACATCTTAAACTGATCAACTTCATTTAGTGAAAAGCAATTTATTTTTTTTTAATAAAGAAAATAATAAGTGAAAAATATGAAACTATAAATTTTTTACTTTCACTTACTTTTTTTTTTTTGTTCTCCCCCAACTTGCCTTTTTAGACTATACGGGGGTTTTCCTGGGCCAGGGGGTGAGGGCGGGGAATTTAAAATACTCCAGCCACGCGAACTCGTAATTTTATTGTCTCCAAACTTTGGTTATCAGGTTGCCAGACAACGCGCGGTGCTGTGCACACACGTTAGCCCGTTCGGCCACCCAGTCCCCAACACTTTCGCTTAGCTGTACATGTAATATATATTAAGGAAAAGTATTGCGACCAGTGCAAATTTTCGAATCTGAGTTTTCAACGGAAATACACGGAGGCCCTCTGAGTCCAAATAATCAAGTTCTGGATATATGTGTGTGTATTTGAACATTCTAGATTAAAAACGAAAAGTCGTAATTAACTGAAAATGCGTATTTTAGATTTTTATAAGCCTTGGATGTTACATTAACTTTTTCCTTAAAATCGGTTAACCGGAAGTGCCACTTTATATCAACGGTGAAACACCTTTTTACAATTTTCTCAAATACGGCTCTAACAATTTTGATTAAACTCGGTGTATCATTGTACAATTAAGTGGTCTTTAATATCATTTAGGTCTTATACGTATAATATATCTTATACGTATACGATACACATACGTATAATATCGTCATATACTTATAATTTATCCCTGGAAAGCGGAGAAGTTTAGAAAAAATAATATCAAATAAATATATTTTTAGAAGGTAACGGAGAGTAACGAAATAAATATAAATAATAATATCGAACAACTAACATTATTTAACGTAAATCACACGTTTCCAAGGAAATTAAATAAAATTTTCTTACTAAATGTAAAGTTAATTTTTTTCTAATTGTAAGTTGAAAAAAAAAGTATTTAAAATCCACCGAATCAAGCCAATGCCATTGTTTAAAATACTATTTCATTGTTCTTGTGTGAAAGAAGAAGTGAAATATAAAAATATTTCATGAATATGTTTGTAACTTTAAATACATTTACTGTAGTTTAATAACTCTATGGTATCTTTTGGTCGTTTATTCTAAAAAACCATCAAGTAACTGTTTAGAAAATTAAATTAATGAATAATTTGTTTAATTTTCCTTTTGTGAAATCCCAACATTATCCACTTACAATTAATTAGTGTCACAACTTTTGACCTATCCATGATAGCATGATAGCATTGAAAATCTCGTAAATTTCATTTTGGTAAACTTTACAATGGAAAATAACAGTTTATTTACTAATATTGCTGCAATCCATAATGATTTATAGGTAAAATATTCAGATGTACTTTCAAATTTCTTTAGGCGTATATGAGCCTTTCGGTTGACAGAATGACTAACTCCAATTTCAACATTCTTTGTCATTGATTTTAGTGATGTTTCTACTGGCAAAATGTATACCGTTATTCACAGTTCTACATTTCAACACTGTAATAACCCTTTCTGGAATCAACTTACTAAATGTCTGTATAGATAAAACTTTTCTAACTAGAAATATCAATAAAATGATATTATTAAAAATTATGAAATTAGAATTAATCATTTTGTCACCTGAAAAGCTCAGAGACTGAAGTTATGTAGTTTATAAAAGCAGGTGGAGTAACTAGTTTTTTATTGCCTACCGTCGATATAATAAATAAACTTTTTGTAATTTCAGTGGTCTTAATGATTTGTTATCTGTATATTTCACTATACATATGAAGTATTAAATTCATCAATGTTCATATAAGAACATATTCACATATATGCTTGTGAAGATCAATATTGTAGATCATCTCGGGTCTATCGGTACGGATGTTGCTCTAGCCAAGCAACGGATATTGGTTTCCAGCTAAGTTGCTCCCAATGGAAGACTTCTTCCCGACCTAGAAATATGTTCAGGTCCCCAAACTGCGGTAGATTTTTATACAGAAAAATACAATATAACTGGGAATCGTTATTCATATCAAGGAGCCTTTGTAATATTATAACTTGAAAATCATTAATGAATATGAAAAATATAAGTTTTACAATTTACATCTAGAAACAGGAATGTAATACATATCATCTACGTTATTTAATAATATGAAAAAAAAGATCTTTCCTTGATAAATACACCTATATTGTATATGTAAATTATATGACATGACGCGTGTATATTTCTGTCGCGTGCTTGTCTGCTGACATTCTTATTCTGAATAAAGGCGCAACTATATAAATAGTGCACTAACGTATTAGTGACATCATTTAACAAATAATAAAATGAGCTAATAAAAAGAAACACCCGTTTTCAGTTTCTTAAATAAACTGTTAAGTAATATGTCTCTTGGGACAATATTGTAAAAGAATTGTGTAAGCACTAACGATGAGAGAATAAAGTTGCTTTGGAAAGAGAAAGCAATAAATTCGGGAATAATTTATAACAGTATAAACAAGGGGAGGAAAAAGTTATTAGAGGAAGCTGTACAAAACCTCCGATTCCCAACCTATTATTTACTAAAGGTTTCGGAAAAATACAATTACATTTGCCCTTTCCTTTCAACATAATGAACATACTCTCTTAGATTTCTCTATTTTTAGTTCCACTTTATCGTATTTTTTTTTAATATTTATTCGTTCCTTTCTTATGCATTATATCAATACTCAACAGCATTAGATTTCAGATACGAAAGTTTTTATTTACTTGATATTTTGTTATTTTTCTTTTTATAAATCAATGAAGTAGTCAATCTATCCATTTAATAAAATGTATTGTACATAAAATATATATTGTAAATAAGTAAAAAGTTATGATGTGTTCCTGAAGTATAATATGGAATCCATATTTAGGTATATAAAAAATAGATAACCGAATTTCCAGTCTACCGTCACCTACTCTTAATTTCCCATCTTAAGAATTAAGTAATTAAAGAATCCGGTTTTTGTTATATTTTTCCACGATATATACAATATATACATATTGTATACATATAAAGCAAGTAAGCTTCTTTATGAGTCTTTAGTATTTCATTAACTAATTAATTTAATCAGAAAACGCCCCATTTCTGAGAATTTTTAAATATAAAAAAATTGAAGGTTACGATAAAATGAAGCTTTTGTCGAGGGTTAATAATTTTATAATAAGATGTCTGAACTTAATTATTAAGGAAAAAGGATTTTCGCAAGGGAGAATATTTTAAATATCTCATTTCTATATTTCATTTATTTTTATCAAACCATTAATTGTGCTAGTTTTCGGAACTTGAAAAGTGAGTTCTCCTGACTAGTATTGCCCAAAATCGGTCTTGTACTTTACAAGGCCAAGACCAAGGCCGCCTAACTATTGCAAGACGAAGACCGGGACTGGTAAAATCGATTTTTAAATAAACATTAGGGTAAAATAGTTACTAAAACTTGACAATCTTAGTAACTATGTGTTAATCATTGGTATAACCAATTGACTGTTTCATTTAGCTCCTCAAATTTTGCATTCAGGCTTAGTTAGGTTTCTCCTATATAAAAAAATACAGTAATATCTCTATAGTAGTAAGCTAATAGGTAACTGCAAGACTGTTGCGAGACTCTTCCTCAAGATTAAAACCATGACCAAGACTGAGTTTGCAAGTCCAAGACTCGTCTCGGTCTCGCATTTGGGCAACACTAATCCTGACAGGCTAATTTGAAATGATTAAATTCAGCTTATTTTTAGTTTAAAAATATTGCAATATTACATGATTTTATACTTTTTTTTTGTCTTCAATTTGAAATACTTTTAGAGTTGACTTTCACTGACACACTTAACTCCGATGTTCAATGGCCAAATTCTCCACTAAATGGCTAGATTCTCCGCTCAAGTCATGAGTGTCTGTGGCTGTAGCGCTCTTACGCATCCTCCGCTGGTTCTAAATACCAGTGAAGTGGCTGAGGGAGAAGCGTAGGGATCTCCCTAAAAAAGCCTCCCTTTTCCCACCACATGTGGAGGAGACAGGATTGGTTCGGAGATCACCTGGCTAATTGTAAATAATGTATATAGGTATGTTTTATCTAAGATGTTTGTTTTACTTTTATTTATATTTTTACTTACTTATGTGTTATATATATATATATTTTTTTTCTTTTCTCTTTTGGTCTTTTTTCTCATTTTTTTGTTATTACTTTATTTATTTATATTATTGTATATACTGTACTCTCTGAACTCTATTATAAGTGTCCTTAACTGTGACAAATTGTAATATTTCTCAATAAAGTGTTTAAAAAAAAAAAAAAAAATTCTGACGTTTAGGAACAAACTTTTTTATTAGGTTGTGTTAATAATCATCAAACTTATTTCATATTCTCATTTCTTAATCAGTATTGCTATTTTTTAAATTAGATAAAGGAAATTATGTGGTTTTATTTATCTCAAAATAAATTATAAATTTTTGTATATTATTGTCCCGAGTTCCGGCAACTACCAGAATTTTCACTCAATTCGTCTAAGGCTGTCGCGCCCTCACTCAACCTCCAGAGGTTTTTAATTTCAGTGACGCGGTTGAGAGATTGCTGGAATCCACTGCATACAGTTGTTTCTTGATTTATTTGTTAGTTTTTTTTTCGTTAGTTGGTTAGTTAAGTATGGGAAACAAGCCTGGATCTGGGTTTCTTTGAGTGATTTTGTATATTAGTATCCAGTTTAAGATGGTTATTTTACGTTTTTTTTTTATTTCGTCTTTATTTCATTGTATTATATTGCTGTCATTTAAATTGTTTATTTATATAAGACGGTGAATACGCTCTTTCATCGCTATTACCATTGTACTAAATTGTAACAGGATGTAATATAATTTTATAAAACAAATAAAAATTGTTATGACAACCAATGAAGTGTCCTGGGTTCAGTACAATGTGGAGAAGTACTATTACAAGGCTAACGGCTGCGCAGGTACTTATGTATTAAAATATATCTAAGGTACATATCTTATTTAGAACAGATACATATCTTAGGTAGAAAAAATATGTGATAGTGAGGAAAATTTACCTATAAATTAAAATGAAAAAGAAAGTTGTAGTTACTTTTTTTTCTTCTTTCGGATAATGTAATGCTAGTTTATTAAGCTTATAGTATTTAAGGCGATTCATTTTATAAAATACTCATACATTTATATTTCCAACGCCCATCTTGACTCCCAAGTTATATAATACTATTGGTGAATCCTATCGACAGGGAAAGTGCTTCAAGTCCGATCACGGACTCGGGCTATTGTTGACCCAAGACTTGGCCAGATGCCGCGAAGGCCTATTTCGACCATCGGCTGTGCCTCCCCATCTGTTACAAAATAACTTTTGGAACAGAATCTAGGAACGATTTCGGATATTATTTCTCTTATAAAATTTAAAGGCTGGTGGAAATAATAATGATAATCCCTTACAAGCCCGGAAGCTCAGTCCCCAAAAAACAATGCCGGAGGAAATTAAACCTCTATTAAAAACCAAGTCTTCAAGACCACGCCTATCACAAATCTCACATCAACGCCTTGTTCCGCCTCTCGGTCCTTCACCCATTGGGCTAAAATATAGGTTTAAGATAATAGCTACAAACAATTATTTTTTTTTTTTTAGAAAATAAATCTTTTTCTGGTACCTTATGAATAACAATTATAAACGAAAAATAAAAACCACATCTGGCCAAAAATTATATTAATCAAAATTAAAGGACTTACAATATCTTCAGTGAAAGTATAATAAAAAAAAGTAACACCATTTAAAAAAACAAAAAAAAACATTATTCAAATGAAAAGAAAAACAGAAATCAGGTAAAATAAAAAACAAAATATTATAAGCACTATGGACTGATTTTAAAAATTAAAACTCAAACAATTTCAACAATCATTTAGTAAAATTCAACAACCTTAGTCAAAATTTGATTCATAATATTTATTTCATTGTACAAAGTTATTTTTGGACGTGAGAAGGAATTGGTAGAGATCATATTTGACTGAGGACAAGGAAGAGGCATGGCGGATATCAGATGGAAAGGAATCCCAGAAGGCAGTGGATTGGGCAATAAAGGAATATTGAACTTGTATAATAAACATAATTTTATAAATAATAATAAATAAATAAATAATAAATTTACAATACTTGTATAATAAATATTCTTCTACTATTATCTGATATTAATATATTAATAAAGCAATAATAAATTAGACAATTGCTGACACCACGGGCGGATCTACGGGGGGAGGGGAGGCTGAAGCCCCCTAAAATTGTAAAATATAACCATGTTTTATGTTCGTGTAATACATTTAAAAGAACTTAAGAAATCACTTAAACACCATTTCGTATAGGTAGTAAGTTTCTTTCTTTTTTTCCAAAGTAATTATCGTTATTTTTATGGAAAAAAAGCTTTCGGGCTGAAGCCCTCCCCCCAAAATTAAATCCTGAATCCGCTAGTGGCTGGCACATAAGCGATATGATATTAGTTCGTCAGCATTTTAATAAATCTTTCTAATTTTAACATTTCAACATTGTTTTTTCTTTTAGTGTTCAACAAATTTACCAAAGATAAAGCTCGCGGATTAGATTTTAACGAAAATTAAACGCTAAAGTATCATTTTTTTTTTAATTTTCCAATATTAATAAAATTATGATAAACAGTACGAAATTTTAATCCAAAATTATTGTAATTGTATAAATTGTAAACAACCAAAAGAATTTCCGATTTACATGGAACGTGGAGGGCATATCTAAGAGCATACATTATAACTTTATTAAATTGTATTGTATGATAAAAGAGGTCGATTATTCATTCAGCTTCTTTTAATGTTAACTGGTTTAGGAGTAGTAGTTGCGTCCTGGGAGTCGGTTGTTGTGGCCCTGACATTTCGTTGAAATCACTTATAAACATTATGTAATTTTTTATTGTTTGTATTTCCTATCCACCGAACTGTATAAATGCGAACACACAGAAGAAAATCCTATGTTAGGAACGAAATTACTTTAAAGAAATTTGTAAACTAATAAAATAAAATTTGTAACTAATTCTCACTGCCTCACTTGCGGATCTAGAATTTAATTTGAAGGAGGGGGAAAGCACTTCAGCCCGAAAGCTTTTCTTTCATATGTATATAATGTTAATTACTTTGGAAAAAAAAGAAAGATACTAACTATCTATATGAAATTATTCTTGAAGTCCTATTAAATGTAATTACACGAACAATAATACTTCAAGATATAATTTTTAATATTTTTTTTTCCATAAAACATGGTTACATTTTACCATTTTAGGGGGAGGATCATCAGCCCGAAAGCCTCCCCCCCCCACGTAGATCCGCCTGTCCACTGCCTTGATATTAAAAAATAATTACACTAACCATAATTCTACTAGTTAGTTAAACAAGTAAATTTTCTTTCAGTTGATTTTTCATTTCAGTGCAATTATGATTTTTTTTTTCCGAACTGTTTTTAAGTTGTTGAACTTTGCCACTTTGAAGGCTTCTCAGCTACTTAAAGAACATCTAGACAGGATAGCTTGTTCGGTTAAAAAATGGAGGATAAAAATGAACGAGTCCAAAAGCAAATGTGTTTCATTTACACTTCGGCATGACTCCTATTCTCAAGTATTTTTTACCAATTTCGAATTCTAAAACTGTACAATGTTTGGGTCTCTACTTGGACAAATGACTGTCATGGATATACCACATAAAACAAAACAAAAAAAACTTGAACAGCGATACGGAATTCTTTCTAGGATACTTGACACATGTTCCAAATTATTAGTGACTAATAAATTAACTATTTATATTATAAGCAAAGCCACCAAATATATTAAAAAATCAATCTTTCTAGTCAAAAGTCCTCCAGAAAACTGTAGGTACTTTTTTATTTATGTTTCTAATTTTAAGTTGCACTCTCACCTTCACATGCATTTTATCACAGCAGTTGCCACGGACGACTGTTTTAATAACTTTCATGACAGACCGATTCTAAATTCAAATCACCTAAGGTCTATCTACTGCCACCAATCCGGCTAATATGATATGAGACCGATATGATCCGTCTAGAAGCATTTTGAGACGCTGGCCATGAGACTTACTGCACTGAGCTACTTGCTATGATATGTTATATTTCGTGTTATCATGTTTTGTTTTATTTTATTTTAGTTTTGTAATTAATATTTATTTTAGTTTATTTTTTAACTTGTTTTAAAATTCATATTATTTCTTGCTTTTTTTTTTTTTGCTTTATTCCGTCCTCCTTGATATAATACATATTCTTTGATCCCATATTTCCTTAATATACTAGTATATAGTAACTTATCCTTTCAGAAGTAACTTCTAAATATAAATATGAATAGTGCCTATTATTCTTTTTTTTTTCATTTCTAAATCATGAATTGCTTAAAATAACAATTTATTGGGCTCGGTTGAGAAAAGTAGAGAAATTATTCGGTAGGCGATTCGTTTTCAATGATTTGCTAATTTCGAAGACAGTGACTTTTACAAGTTTATGATTTACTGCAGAGCTAAGTTCCTGTTTATAAAGGAAAACATTACTTAGTTGAATGAGAAAGCAAGACATTAATTATTGTTTATTCCTTTGCAGCTGGGTGGCCACTAGGCAATATCAAATGCCTGAGGAATATCGAGTTAATAATGAATTACTTAATGTCATAACGCTAAATTATCAACATTATGTATAAAAACATACATCAACGACATATTTCATCTTCCCTAATAATAATAGAAGAAGTTCATCGTTCAACAAATGACAAGTTTAAGTTTCAATGGATTCCAGGATATGTAGGTTTGTATGGAAATGAACGAGCAAAACTTCTGGAATAGTTCTGGAAGAGCATAATCTTTACAGGAAATTTGTTAATGGGTTAAAAAATACTTTATTAGTGAATGTCAGGATAGATATGCCTCTGAGTCAAGCTCAAAAGGTAAAGCTCATTTCACTATCCAACCTCTCTCTACGCCCGCGGTTGTACTACACTTTTGTTAGAAGTTAAACAGAAAAGAAATAGTCTTACTTACAGGATTATGAATCAACCGTGGTATTACAAATAGCGTCTTGACAATAATGAAAGTTGAAAAAAATAATAAATGTTCGACTCCATCGGGAATCCATTGCACACTATTCTAATATGCAGCAAATATGATAAATACCGAAATAAATACTCCCTCGTCCAATACAATAGCGCTTTTCTCCAAGAGCTGGCAGATCTAGATAATGATACCAATCAGTCGTGAAAATTCATGTAAGAATCTAAAATAGATTTTAAAAATAAATGAATAGATAATAATAATTTATATTCATATCTCCATTCTTTTATATTATAATACAGCAATAGGGGAATGAGTTCAATAGAAGTCTTGGGTCGACGAGAGAGAAAAAAAAATGTATAAAACAAATTATATATATATATATATATATATATATATATATATATATATATATATATAAAGTTGAACAGATATTTGATTCCCCTTTTCTGTGTTTGAATAATACAAATTAGATTATATGCTCCAAAGCGTTTAAAAAAAACATTTGCATTTAAAGCGGAGAAAAAATCGATTACTAGATTCCCTAGGGGATGTACGCTACGTATTGCCTGTTCCTAAAGGTAGAAGTCGTGAAATATCAACCGCTTCCAGTTCTTGCAATCGATTTCGGGTTCTTCTTTAAATGTTTAGCGGAATCAGGAATGTAGGGAAGGAAATTGGAGGTCAGGAGGGAGAAGCTGCCAACAATGAAATTACTAAGTAAGGCGGTGGGGTGGAACCGCCAGATACAAGGAGCAACAAAAAAAAAAAAAAATAAGAAAAGAAAAAAAAGAATTCAGGAGAGCAGATCTCAGATGGAACTATTGGCTCGTTAATTACAATGAAAAATTAACCAACTTAAAAAAAAACCTTAATGAGTGGAGGAATATTAATGACTGTACTGCCGACAGAATGAATCAGGGTGCTAGATTGCAATTATAAATCTGTTGAATTCTTCACGTTGTCAGTTTAGAAATTCTCGTATGATTTGTACAAAATATCACCATTTATTAATTAATGTTACCGTATTTATTAATTCATTTAATTATAGAAAACAATTTGCTTACGAGAATATGGTTACGAAGGTGTTGTGAAAGTGGCACAAATCACGTCCTTACAGGATGAAGGTTGCTACTAAATTAAATGCAGGACTATATTATTATGGGTTTACGTTCGCTTGTGGAAGTGATTATCTGAAACCGTTTGAGAAGTTTTCAAACTTTTACTCTCAAGTAAGGATTGAAGGCTGCATGTTAGAGTTCTCTGTAATGATAAGTCATATTCGTAGTATTTACTGCCATATCCCCAATCAAATTCTCATATTATAACGCGTGCCTAAGGGTTATCCGTGCACTCTGTCTATAATTATTTCTAAATAGTGTAGATTCTTGTTTTGTAATAAATAACTATTATCTACTCAATAAAATATGAGTCGTGAGATTATTTTGGGAGTGATTTTATTAACTATATAAAATCATATCCTTCTAACCCAAAATATAAACTATAAAAATATAAAAACCTACTGGCCGACCGAGAGCCAGTTCCGAACCCTGGTGTGTCCCAATATTGGGATAGGCACAGCTGATATATGTCCTTTGATATGAGTATAATGCTTTATATAAAAATTTTATTGTAGATTCGTTCCCAATCAGAAATAGGTTTCATATTGAAAATACTGGAGCCATTAAATATTATAGCTATAACAGATGCTGATTAAACGCAATTTAATTTAAGAAACTCTGAAAATAAGAACTTGATAAATTTTCTACAACTATTCTACGTTCCACTATATTGCACAAATGTAAAATGTGGTTGCTTCTTCCAGAAGGGGGTGAAGATGATGGTGACGAGATTTGATCTATAGTAAACAAAATTAATATAAACGAGTAAAAACCTTACCAGGAGAGAGAAAATAGATCTTATTTGGTTATAGTGGTTATAGATCAAATGGTTATAATTGGAAAAAACCAATTATTTAACATTGTATCTCTAAAAACAAGTTAAAGAACAAAATAATCCGTCAACGTAATGCCAATCCATGGATCATCAACACGGAAATAAAAAATATATTACTCCATGATGTCCAAACATAACAGTATGATACCTTAATTGGGGAAGAGTTGATGGGCCATTTTTCTTCATTTTAAAGAAACAAGTTAGTGTGGTTAGGTTTTTCAAATTATAACCTAACAGTAGAAAAATGTTCAATTTAGTGAAAAAATTCAAAACAGGTTATATATTTATATAATCACATCAGATTTTGGTAGTCCTTGGCCTCCATTCATTAATAAATAATAAATCGATCTCTTATGATAGCAATGATTAATAAAACTATTGTGAGGATACTTTTTTTTATTTGTCAACAGTCTACTCAGCATTTCTGGCATACGGGGGAGTGGGTTCGGTATAAATGTACAACCAAACCTATTCTTGCAGAGTGGGAGGGTTGAGTTCCGTTCCGTGGGTCCACCACGATATAAGAGTCAACCCCTTCAAGACCGGTTTCGGCACAAGAGTGCTAAAACAGGCAATTCTCAAACTCGTTTGGCCATCACGACCTCAATATTATTGTAGGAATACGGCCTCTAACTTTATTGTGATTACCTACTTAGTTAAAGCAAGCAATATTGCACGGGTCCATTTCTGGACATAGCTCAAGCTTTTGACCGGGTATGGCACGCCCGGTTTCTTTTCAAACTTAAAACCCATCTGCCTCAGTCTTTATACCTTGTCCTCCGCTCCTGCCTCTCTGATCGTACCTTCCGAGTTCGCTGCGGCACTGAATTTTCCAATTGCTTTCCAATTGAGGCTGGTGTTCCTCAAGGTAGCAAATTGGGTCCCGTCCTTTCATCCTCTTCACCGCCGATATCCCTGTCCATCCCGATACCTTCCTGGCAACATTTGCTGATGACATCGCTATTATATCATCCGACTCAGACCCTGGTATAGCATCCTCAAACCTTCAAAGAAACCTTTCCTTGATTAAGATCTGGTGTAGTAATAAAGGGCGTGTTAAAGTAAATGAATCCAAATGCCAACAAATTATCTTCACAATACGAAGCAGTTCATGTCCACCAGTACACTTTAATTCTATCCAGCTTCCTTTCTCAGACATAGTCCGGTATCTTGGCTTTCTCTTTGACAGACGACTAACGTGGAACCCTCGTACCAGACTTAAAAGACTGGAACTTAACCGAAGATATGGCCAACTATACAGACTGCTAAATAGAAAATCTAAACTTTCTATTGAAAATAAAATAGTTATGCACAAGACAATCCTGAAACCTACTTGGACTTAGGGATTTGAACTGTGGGAAACAGCAAAATTTTCTAACATCAAACGCATCCAATCACTAGCGGATTCAGGATTTAATTTTGGGGGGGGGGCTTCAGCCCGAAACCTTTTTTTTCATAAAAATAACGATAATTACTTTGGAAAAACAGAAAGAAACTAACTACCTATATGAAATGGTGTTTAAGTTATTCCTTAAGTACTTTTAAATGTAATTACACGAACAATAATACTTTAAGAGGTATTTTTTAATATTTTTTTCCATAAAACATGGTTATATTTTTCCATTTTGGGGGGGGGGCTTCAGCCCGAAAGCCCCCCCCCCGTAGATCCGCCCGTGCATCCAATCCTTCCAGCCCAAAGTCTTCGAACAATAGCCGATGCTCCTTTCTATGTAACCAACAAAAACTTACACCGTGACCTTAATATCCCATTTGTCCTAGAACTCATCCCATCAAAATTCTCCAAATTTAACCAGAACCTTAAATATCATCCGAATCCCTTTGCACAATCCCTATCCAGCACCACCCATCCCTATAATCCTCCAAGAAGGTTAAAACGGCAGGGGCCCCACGACCTTTTATAGTTTGTAAATAGTGAAGTTCTTGCAATGGCCAGATTCTCCACTCACAACATGAATGTATGTGGCTAAAGCACTTTCGTTCAATCTCCACTGGGTTTAGACCCAGTGACGCAGTTGAGAGAGAAGTGCAGAGATCTCCTGGAGTCATGCTCGGAATTCTCTCGCCTGATTGTAAATAGTATATATAGGTATGTTTGTGTTCTTTTTTATTTATTTATTTTTAGATTATTTTATACTTATTTATTGTATGTATGTTATTATTATTATTGTGCAAATAGTGTGAATGTGATCTCTACTATAAAGGTCTACTATAAATAACACTACCATAAATTTCCTTTGAGACAGATTGTAATATTTTCAATAAACAATAAAAAAAACAAAAAAAAATGTTTAGTAATAATTTTCTATTCCAGATATTATTGCCCCCGTACAATATTTAGGATTTAAAGGAGCATTTAGAAATTTCGCCAACTATGGGAAAAAACAAACATGCAAATGTTTATTCCACTATGGAAATATTTTTGTTTCTGGTTTTTGATATTTTCCATCTGCAGCCGATATCAACAGAAATAAAATAAATAGTTTGGTTTAGCAATAATGTCGCCGTTAGTAAAGTTAGATAACCGTGTTTCCCAAAGTTTGTGAAACCTCTAAACACATCATTATTGGAAAACATAGTTAGACTCATAACATAGTTACTGTCGATTTCCCGCATCTCTAATATTGCATAGAACGGTGGACTTTATATCCTAGAGTTTCGTTTAATGAAAATTGGTTCGATGATTTTAATTATGTAGGCAGAAGGTGCAATTTGTTTCCGAGAATTAATGTCGTTATATATTCAGGATTCTCGGAACGAGTGGTAATATTCTGTCCCGCCTGTTAACGAATGCTCGTGCGAATCCAGTCTCGGACGCCTGTTGCCTGTTTATTTGCATGAGTTATATCATACACTTTGCTGACCCCATGAACTCACATGCAAATGATACCTGCAAGAGTTCAGTTGCAATTTTTTTTTTTTATAGACTTCATCAATATCAAGTTCATAGTTCCTTGTTTAATTTATTTTCGAGGAGTCGAGAACGAATATTTTCGATTCGCTGGAATGGAAATTTATTCCAAGTTTAATTTCAGATCGCGGAAGAAGAAGCCTTCCAATTAGTGGAGGGAACAAAAGAGTGAGTCAACTTGAATCGAAACCGGGCTTAATAAACTTTTAATCTGCCGGAACCGGCTTAAAACTTGAAAACGCGAGGTGCATTGCATTAAAACCAAGTACAAATAACTTAGTTGATTATAATGAACTGGAGAAAACAACACATAGACCTTATAACTTTAGGGTGATAAATATGAATTATGAATTAATTAATAAATTGGTCCCAAGAGATTTCCACATCCACGAACCACTATTTGTCTAAATAAATTTTTTACATTGTTCGTTAGTTTTCAGAGAATCATTATTATAAACAATAGAAGCATTTTTTAAAGTTATTATGTATAAAAGAAATTACGATGTGTGCTTAAGACCACACGGTAGAAGTGAAAACATCAACAATGTAGAATTAATAGTATTTAATATAAATATTCATTTATGTTCTATATTCACAAAGTAATAACATACAGTGCCGTCAACTTAATAACTAAAAATCCAAACATACAACATTTACTCTTAGAAAACACACCTGCCCTCCAGTTTATATTGACAACAATCAAATTCCCAAAACGGACACGGTACTTTACCTTGGATTCACCTTTAACAGAAGGATGACATGTGGCCCGCATGTAAAATTAAAATGTAGTACACTTAATAAACGCCTCAAAATACTTTACCCATTTTTTTCTAAATCTTCAAAACGGAAACTAAGACATATACATACTTACTTAAACCCTTATAAACATACTCATCACAAATATACGGTTTCGATAAAAAGACCTTCAAAAACTTCCAATTTTCCAATCAAAATTATTGCGACTCATAACAAAAGCACCTTGGTACGTGACTAACAAAACTCTACATACTGACCTCCACCTTCCAACGCTTGACCACCATACAACTACCCTTTACAAACGATTTTATACTCATTTAAACGGACATAATAACAGACTAATAAGAGACATGACCACAGCTGACATATCCCAGAACAGACTAAAAAGGCGTTGGATGAGAGATCTCCTTCCTTAGCTAGGTTAGAGATGCTGCTGAGTACTTTTCTTCCTCATGCCTCACGTGTCATTTATATCTTGTATTTACAACACATTTGCTGATTGTTAACAACAGTTGACAAATAAATTATTTTATTGCAAAAAAAAAGAATAACATTTACAATATATATATATAATTATGATTCAGTATAAATTTTGTCCTATATTCAAATTAGTACCATTTACATTGTACATACATTATACACACATTATACATTATATATACTATATATACATATAAATGCAATAAACATATACATATATATATATTTTTTTTTTCTGTTGGCACTACACACCATTAAGATCTTTGACCGCGAGATGTGGTCTCTCTAAAAATTAAACCATAGATTCATGATAACAGAAATATGTGATGATCGTATATATTCACATTATTTTAGTATGATTTGTCATATTTAGTATGAAAATATTTAGAATGAAATTCGTTATGATTTTGTCTGCAATACTATATTTTTCTCCTTTTGCTTTTCTGGTGGGGCCTCACGTCAAGATACAATTTTGAATAATAACCCATTACAGATAGGATGAAATGCTTAACAAATCCCTCGCTTACAGTGAACAGGTCTGATTTTTAGTTTTTGATATATTTTATTCCATATGCACAAACACTTCAATTAGTCGACTCAAGGTGCAAAATGTGCTTAAAAAAGTGTTCACTTCAGTACTATAAAAATTGTACTAATAGTATTCCCAATTATAATATAATGAGAATTTATATTTTTTCCGAGAAAGAAAAGTGCAATCAGGATTGCACGACTAATAAAAATAATAGTAAAATAAAACAATTTTTAAAAGTGGTGATTGACGATCTATTGAATATCTGAAATCACTGGCCGTTCACCACCTGAAAAATTGTCATTTAATACCTAAATTCACTTAAGAAAATATTAACGTAGGTTTTTCCGATAACCTATACTTTTATTTTTTCGGATTAAAAAAAAATATAGTGAAAAGGTATAACCTGAAACAAAATGTAAATTTTTTTTTAACTTCTTATAAAAGAGCTATATATATATATATATATATATATATATATATATATATATATATATAATATATATATATATATATATATATATATATATATATATATATATAAAATTTTATTTATAAACTATACATTTATTAGAAAGTTATAAACCATGGATCTGTTGCCGATTTTCAGACTTCAGTTGGCCCTCATGAAGTTGTATAACTTAAATATTCTTACTCACTCATTTGCTAAAATAATACTCATATAAAGCAAAAAAAAAAAAAAAAAAAAACATTAAATACCTTAATATACAGTTCTTTCAATAATCTTATAAGGAATGCAGCAGTTATTTAATTACAAAAAACGTTTTAACCGATACAAAACGAATTAAGGAATTTATTTATACTGTGCATATACTGTACGTTGGAAGCTGCAGCAAATATGTCTGTTAGCGGCCCATAATGCATCTATATATCTTTTAGATGTCTCCAGTTTAAAGTTGAATCGCATGACGTTAGTTGTGTAAGTGCCATGGAATGCGGTCACATCGACCTGGAAGTAATGTTTTCTTCTCGGCCGGACGTCATTGAGGGCGCAATAACAGGAATCACTGGCGGGTCCAGCATTTAATTTTTTTTTGGGGGGGGGCTTCAGCCAAAAGATTTATATATATATATGTATAACGATAATTGATTTCAGAAAAAAAAAATAATTACCTATAAGAAATGGTGTTTAAGTGGTTCTTGAAGTCTTATTAAATGTAATTACACGAACTTCAAGAATACTTTAAGAGATAATTTTTAAATACTTTTTTCCATAAAATTGGTTATAGTTTACCATTTTAAGGGGAGCGAGGGAGGGAGGGCTTCAGCTCGAAAGCCCCCTCCCCTCCCCCTAGATCCGCCAGTGACATGAATAGTGCTATCATTTCACTCCTGTATCTTTTTTAATTTAAATATTGTAGATTTATTGAACAAATTCATTAAATCAATTTTTGAAGAATCTAAACTATTACTACCTTTCTGTGAAATTTCATCTTCTTTATCAATACGAGAACACGATGTATCAAAATGATACTTAACCATTCCTAACCCTTTCATGTATCGAATATAATTTTTATAATTGCACAATTTTCTGATTTCTCAAAGGGAAAATTCATACTAATTTATATATATATATATATATATATATATATATATATATATATATAATTTTTTTGTTCTTCCTTACCTAGCCATTTAGGCTATACGGGATTTTCCCGGGCCGGAGGGTGAGGGCGAGGAATTTAAAATCCCCTCTGGCACTGGGACGCGAACTCGTACTTTTCTTGTCTCTCAAATCTTCATATATCTGGTTGCCGGGCAACTCGCGGTGCTGTGCAGACGCTTTAGCCTATTCGGCTAGTACACAAGTATATTCGATTGTTGCTATTAAAACTATTACAAATTTAATACTTCAATGCTTTAATAGTTAAGATTAAAAACATCGCGGGGCGTATATTGATATATACTTAGTGTTGCCCAAATGCGAGACCGAGACGAGTCTTGCAATGTGCAAGACCAAGACCGATTTTTTTTTCGACCGAAGTTTAAAATATCTGAAACAGCTTTTCGGAAAAAAATAAATACATTTAATGAAGATAATCTATCTATATTGTAACTTGTGTAAATTTGAATATACCTGTAATATCGACAACCTTAAACGATACAGCTTCTTCTTGAACATAATCTTAAATTTAGTTATCGTTATTCGACTTCGACATTCTATGAGATGAAAATTCTTGTTAAATGGAGAGTGTGAGAAGAGAAGAGGGCAAGGATTAGGAATGTGGAAACGGCCAAAGTTGCCCCTAAGAAAGGGAAGATATCTTTATATATAGCCTGCGCTCGACAACTCCACAAGGCAACTTTATCTTCAGGAACAGGAAGCGCTTCCATAAATCACCACAGAAGAGGCCTTAAGAAAACCATTTGAAACGGACAATTACCTCATTTAAAAATATGTTAGAGTTGAGTCTGATTTATTTCGAATCAGTGTTATTATAGTATATAGTGTTTTTAACAAGATATAAAATGATAAAAAAAATCTGGGGTGTCCACTCACATGACTTTCTTACTTGTTTCAGAAAAGTTTTTACATCTTCAAAATACGTCCATTAAAAAAAAAAAAAATTGAATTATATTTATTTTCCTGAAAATTGGTAAAAAAAAGATTTGAGTATGATTTCTTTGATAAACTAGAGCAATGTAAACAGGCTTGTGGAAGATCAGCATACAAGATTCAATGCACTCTAATATTGCTCAATATTATACATAACAACAATATTATCAATATACATAACAAGTGTGTGTTTTGTAGGTAATTACCTTTCAAAAGTTTTCATATAAATATTACCATATAATGTATAATTAGCGAGTTAGGTTCCAAAATATTTTTCTTTTCTTTATAACTTTGTTTAGTGAATTTTCTCGGAAATTTAGTGCATGTACGAAAATTGAAAGGACATTAACTAGAAAATTATAGGAAAGTTCTTAGAGCAGTTTTTGCACTAGAGCCTGTAGAAAAATATGTTCTTCGATTATTGCGTAGTGAACACCCAATTTGTGTCACAGGCCACCCAATCAGTAGTCAAAACTAGATCAACTAGTTCCAGAGATTGTTGGCATGTGTGTCCAAGTTGGCACAGACAGATAGACAGACACACCAATGGCGGAAAACGATGATGTTTGGCTGAAAAGGCACTTAGGGGGATCTGTGTTACAGTTTCGTCGAAAAACACACATCGGAAATTTGACCCGATCGCAATAATTTCCTTACCTAGTATAGGTAGGAAAAACAATAACAGCAATAAATCATTTAGGTGAAATCGTTATGAAACGGAAAAAAAACTAAGAATGTTTATTATGTCATGCTTATCAGACAATTATGAAGTTTTAATCCAACAGAATTATGCCATTGAATTTCGTTTTCAAATAATTTTTCTCTGTTTTATAATTTATAGTAAGGTGGCGACATATTCTGATCTGAGAAAAAAAGGAAAAAAGTGGTCATATACAAGATAAATTGAGAGATATAGACTAGACTGAGGGAATGACTTGCACACAAGAAAATAATTAAAAAACGTCATATCATCGATTTCTTGGAAATAGTGGCAAAGTACATTTTTAGTATAGGTTAACTTTCAAATACCTTTTTGAGAATTTCGACTTGCACTTAGTCTATACAAAAACGCCGTAAACTGATGAAAATGGCACTAACAATTTATTTATCATGTGTGGTTACACTAGATGCACAATATTCTGATTTTACAAAGGAAAAATTCATCAAAATTCACCTTGATTCTTTGAGGCTATGAAATGTCACTTAACGATTTTTGGCAATAAACCGACGATACTTTTTTATCCGATTTTCATCTGTTTAAATTTTATTGCATAATTACAAATAAATAATATTTCATACATGTATTAGCATTTTGATTTTCGAAGTATTATTTTAATAAATATTCGAAAATACCACTATTGATTTTTAAACAGTATTGGCTCAGACAGTTGTTTCATACGTTCTTCTACTTGATCAAGAATGTTTTCTACTTCACTAAGCTTTGGGGATTCACGTTCGGGTGTTATAGCGCTGGGCTTTCCGCGTTCCGCTGTTTGATAAAAATACTTTTTTATAAGGACGACTGTGATGAGGAAATCGTTGCTGACATTAATCATCAGCACTCCAATTGTAAAAACCATAAACAAACAACATATTTGCATATCCTCTATGCGCATAGGTGTTTGCTATTTTGTATGACTTTAACGATACCGATTAAAATAAGAATGAAACCAACGTGATGATCACAGGCACAATTAGCATATCACTCTGTTAATGTCGTATGTAACAATGTTACAATTATTATTCTCTGTGCGCTAAAGGTGACAGTTTGTAGACTGCAACTGCTTTAATTAATTTGCTAAACAGAAATAGCATGAAACTATAATAATAAATCTTAAAGAAATAATCGGCTCTTCTATAAAAAAAACTCAAATTTTACTTACCACCTTTTGCACTAACAGTTGTCATATGTTGTAATATGATTGTAACTGGTTCACAATATGTTGTAAATAAAATCATAATGTTGCTGCTGCACGGAATTGCTATAAAAAATATTGTTTATTTTTGAAATTGTGTTTATTCGTAATAAGCCTTGTTTTTCAATGAAATCGTATGAGTTTTTTAAAAATATTTTCCTATGTGCAACCAGCTCATTAGTTAGGTCTGCTCCTTCCCACTCATCCCGTATAGCCTCAGCCTGTATCAAACCACTGACATATAAATTTGTGTTCTAGACTGAATGATGATTGTTATGCTGTCCGTAACAAATAAATAAAAAAAGAATAAGTATCTCAGTAGTGAACACCATCTTCTTTAATAACCGACGTACAAACTATGCTTAACTTAGCCTTACCGTTTAGTGCAAGACAGAGTGTCCAAATGCCTCCATACATCGGCACGAGGAAGACACATCCCAGTTCTGGGCCTTCTTTAGGTGGGAAGTCATCTCGTCTGAAGCTCCTGACGGAGATCCGGGTGACGCGTCCGTCAAGAAACCATTCCACCACTACCTAGAATATGGGAAAAAAAATTATTGTCGAAGAGAACAAATCAATACAATAATATTATTTTTATCATTTTTTAAATAACGGGTTGGGAAATTCGACACTTATAAATCTAGAGACAATATGGGTACCAATATTAATCAAAACCTTGTACGGATTAAGGTTTGGAAAGAAGTCCGCCCAAACAGCTTCTCAAAGAAAAATTAATTTAAATATTATTCAGGATTTAAGTTATGTATATATATATATATATATATATATATATATATGATCTTTGTCGCATTATCTTATTCCCCATCTTTGAAAAAGAAATAGAACTTCCTTACTGAGAAAGTACTCACCCCAAGACCTTCCATGGGTTTTAGTGACAAGTTTTTTTTGTTTTTTTTTATGACTATTAGCAGTGTAGACAACTCAATTATCTTTCAAGCGAGCACTTGACAAATAGAAAAATAATTTTATTCTGGGACACAGTCCCTTGAGAATAACAAAATAGAACAAAGTTAAAAGATCACATCTGGCCAAAATAAAATCAATCGAAAAAAAGAAATAATGTAAAAAAAAAATATAAGGTAAACATTCTATATACAAAAAAACGAAACTATATACAAAACAATTAATACTATGACAAGGCACTTAACGCTATTTGCACTGATAGACTCGTATACACTTTTGAGAAAATAATAAAGAATTAAAAATTCAAAAATGTATCAAATTCTCTATTAAAATCAGCTCGAATGGTTAGCAACTATCTGACTGTTCTTGGGATAGGAATTGGAATAGGAGGGTTTTGAATTTGGATATGGATATGGAATGTCGAATTTTGATAGGGAGGGAATTCCAGAAATTGACAGAGCGAACAATAAAGGAATTTTGGAATGAGGCAGATCTGTGAGAAGGCATAAGTTAGAAGGTCGAGATCTTGTGGACAGGGAATGGACTGAGGATTTGAACTGGAGAAGGTTGTAGGCGTAAGAAGGACGATGGTTGTTGATGATTTGGTAGAGGAACGTACCTAGGAAATATTGTCTTCGGAAGGAGGGGAAAAGCCACTTTAACTCAGCGTAGTGGTGAGAAACATGGGAGTATCTTGGACCTGCTATGTTCTTGGACATATATTATTTTGAAGCTATTCGAAATATTGAATATAGTTGAAAAGTTCAATAATCATCCGATTTAAATGATTTTTTTGAAGTGAATATCTATTCATACTTTCGGTTTTAATCCACATCCCGACCATCAAGAATAACCTCAAGATAGAAAACGCCTTCAAGTCCCACTAAACACTGATCTTGGCGAACTAGTTGTGCAGTTTCACCTACCTCTGGTTATTTTGGTAGGTTTTTGAAGTGAACATTTCTTTAAGCGCGTTTTGCCCTTTTTTTTGTGGAGAGTGAATTAGATAGAACCGTCATATCTCCGATGTGTAACGTTGGAGCAAATTTGGCTGAGAATTTCCTAAAGTTCGAACCTGCATATTTTTAACGAGAGAAACGTTCATCATTTCATCCACTTTGTAATTAGCTATTTTTGAAATTGTATCTTAACGCAACGCCGTGTTAGAGATGCGAAAAGGAAAAAATAGTGTCGAAGATCAAATGATAACGAGTTTTATTGAAGATATGGATTAAAATATCTCAAAAGCTGAAAATCGGACGACATAAGCGAGGTAATTGTTCAGCATTTCATCCTCTCTGTAATGGGCTATTATTTAAAATTGCATATCAATGCGACGCCATGTTCGATCCTCTTTATGTTTTCTTGATGATGTTTTTCACTTTTATCGTGTGGTCTAAAGCACACATCTTGTTTTGTTTTTTGTTTTGTTAGGAGATTCGTATAAAACAATACAAATAAATAAAATTTCGCTATTCGTACTTTTTGAGTTATGCGTAAATAGAATTATGTTTGGTCATGACATTTTTCATACATTTTCTTGGGGAATACATGGAAAGTTAAATTTATAGTTTCATCGAGTAATATATACTTTGGAAAGAGCATCTACACCTTTGAACAGCCGTTGTCCTCTGCTTGCAGAAGTAACTTATACCATGAAAGTAAAGGAAATCCATGTTACTATATTTAATGTAATGGCTGATACGATAACCTGATAGCTATTATAAGTAATAGTATCATTAAAAATGATTCTCCCCCGTCTTTTACGGAGGTTTTTCGGTTTATTTTTGGCTTCAACATAAAAAAAGGGTTAAACTAATGATAATAATGATATAGTGATTAAAGGTATTTATAAAAATACTGAATTTATTTAAAATAAATTATATATATATATATATATATATATATATATATATATATATATATTTACTAATTCTTCAAACAAACACACACACACACACACACACACATATATGAAGAATTAGCTTGGTGGAGGAGAACAAGGGAGAACGATATTCATAAATTTGCTCGGTCAACAATTTATTACTTGCAATATAATTTATTTATCACTTGTATGTTTTTGAACTCTTTTTGAGTTATTTTTTCGAGTGAATGGCTGTAAAATATTGGAAAACCAGTGAAACTCTGTCCCCTTTTAAAATATTGGAGGAGGGAGGAGAGAGGAGGCAGAAACTGCCATGTTCTCTCCCCTTCAGTACCAACGTTCAGGGTAGTTGAAATTGTTTTTTGTTTGTATGAAAAATTCTCTATGTACGAGGTTTTCTGGTAAACTAAAATTTTTTTACTATGAATACAATAAACTGAAACAATTTATTTTTATTTTTAAAATGTTCTTCCAAAAAAAAATAAAAAAAAATAATATATTTACTATCCAATAGGTACTATTTAAAAAAAAAACAATAAAATTCTGATCATAATGGAAATTGAGCGGAATAATGGAATAAGTGTTTTAAATGTTGCAAGATTAAACAGTCAACTTCATAGACTTTTCTCTTTTCCTGGTACTATTTTTAAATAGTAATAATCTTAATTAATTCTTTTCTTTTTGTGTTTTATCAAATATTTTTACAATAGGTTAAAAAAAAATATTAACTAATAAAAACAAGGCTTTATCGAATTTATAAAGTACTAAGCTTAGAATCATTCAAGAAATGGAATCTATCACCTACGCCTTGTTATAAATAAGCTATTTTTATCCTTCACAGCATATTAAGGAATTTATAATGTTATATTAATTGTACCGATGGACTGAGGTGGATTTCCTCATGGGGCGCTGCTCACCATGTTCACGTTCGGCTTGTCCGATCGATATTTAATTATCTGTAATTATCACTTTGGCCTTTTAACGAGCTGCCTCAAAAATAATCAAGCTCATTATTGTAGAGTATTCACAAACGAGAGGGGGGCAGGAGTTGGGGTTATAGCCCCGTTTTATTTTTTAATTTATATATATATATATATATATATATATATATAATTTGATTATTTATTGATTTATTGATTATATACATATATAATCAATATATCAATATATATTGATTATATATATATATATAAGCAATATATATATATATATATATATATATATAAATATATAATATTATATATATATATATATATATATATATATATATATATATATATATATAATTTGATTATTTATTGATTTATTGATTATATACATATATAATCAATATATCAATATATATTGATTATATATATATATATAAGCAATATATATATATATATATATATATATATATATATATATATATATATATATATATATATATATATAAATATATAATATTATATATATATATATATATATATATATATATATATATATATAATAAATATATAAATATATAAATTATATATATATATATAATTTGATAACAGTTTTTTAAGATAGAACATTTAGAGTTTTTACGTTTCAAGATAGGTGTTTCAATCCGAAAATCTATTCGTCAGCAGTACGCTGTCCGCGACTTTTCTCTTACTCGTACTTAGACTACTTGTACTTCTATTACTTGTTTTGAAATTTGGTATCAATGCCAGAGGTCACTCGAGGATGATCCTCAAAACTGGACATTACTATCCGCTCTTTCCTTCCAGATGTAGGCATAAAAACCTGTGTGTCTATTGCCTGTAGCGCGTAAACAGATGTAGCAATTTTTAACTGGCTTAAGTCTTATTTATTTTATGTTTATAACGTACTGCCCCTCCTACCAAAAACTGGAAACAAGTTACGAAGAATACAGAATTAAATTTTCAAATAAATTGAAAATTATACACTTTTTTTTACAATTTATTGTTTTATAGGTATTTAAATTTTCCAAAAGGTAAATAGATTTACATTGAAATCGAACGACTACTAATGATATAGTGATTTCAAAATATTTTTGATTTATTTGTTTATTAATAAACCTCTGCAATCAACAAAGTAAAAGAAAAGTTAATCTCTGCTCCTCAAAAAGCTTTTTTGAAGGTTTATGAAGTTTCTTAAAAGCAAATAAAAAAGAATCATTAAAAAATATAGCGTTCTAAATGTTCAGGACATGTTCTATTACAAAGCCTGTCTTACTTTTTTTATTATTTGATTACTTTACGCTACATGAGAGGCTTTCGGGCTGAAACCCCTCATCCCCCAAAAATGATAAAATGTAACCATGTTTAGTGATAAAAAATAATCTCTTAAAGTATTATTGTTCGTGTAATTACATTGAATAGGACTTCAAGAATCTCTTAAACACCATTTCATATGGGTAGTTAGTATCTTTCTTTTTTTCCAAAGTAATTATCGTTATATATATATGAAAAAAAAAAAGGTTTTGGGCTGAAGTTCTCCCAAAAATTAAATCCTGGATCCGTTAGTGCTTTACAGTTATCCAACTTTACATTAACTGAATCGAAAATTGTTGTCTATAATTCTCAACAAAAAAAATCATATTCAGGCCAATATTAACCAACATTTTTCATTTAGGTTCTTCGTAGTTGAAAGGGAAATATTTTTACATATAACTATTTGAAAACAATAAACCATTGTGTAAGAATTTGTGGCATTTGTCGCTAAATGATTTTTGATAGCTTTTATTGACATCACTTTAAGATAATGGTTAAAAACAATAGATATTGTATTACGGAAATCGACGGAAAAATTATTCATATTAAGTTTCATATTAATCTCAGACAGTATTCGTTTAGTTATTGACCGACAGGACTCATACGATATGGACAATGTTTGAAACGATTAGTGTTGACAATTAACAAATGTCCTTGTTATCAGTTGTTCTGGATCACAGACGTTCTCTGTCAGCCGTCTGTATTATAACTATCTAGATATAGAGACACTACCACACTTCTATACATAGTTACCAATTTTTGTTTTTATTCATAGTTACCAAGTTTTTATTCATAATTAAAAAAGTTCATAGTTACCGATATGCCTTTATTTCTATTCATTTAATTTAAAACTTTATGATTTTGTATCCTATACTTTAATAATTTTTAAGGTATAGGGTACGAAATGGCGATGTATTATACTGTTTAATAATATAGTTAATTTTGTTATTAATGGGAGAATATTGTGAATATTTGTTAAATGGGGACAGGTATAGTCCTGGTGGGAGGAGAGAGAGCTTAATAAAATAAAATTAAAAATAGTTTTTTTATTTTATTTCTTAAAGACATTTACAACTGTATTAAATAAATACATCTAGTAAATTAGAACATAATGTATATAATGACATGAAAAACACTTGCTGAGTAACTACCCAATGGTAGTACTCTAATGATATGTTTACATTTGGAGATCACGGGACCATCTTCTTTTCAGACACCTCGGAGAGTTATCAGGAATTGAAGAGGAAGCAAGGTTAGAAACGAGAGGGTTGGGATGATTCTGATGTTTATTATGGAAGGATAGGTATCTGGATTGGGCCAGATCTGAAACAAAAGGAACATTAAGGTCATTATGGATGGTTTTATTTGTAACAAAGTAGGGAGCATTGAGGATTTTACCAAGGATTTTGGATTGTAAGGATTGGATACGAGAGGAATTCAATGGTTTAGTGGAGCCCCATAGCTCAACTCCGTAAGTCCAAATAGGCCTTATTATAGTCAAGTATATGAGTCTTTTGTAATTAATTGGAAGATTAGAGCGTTTGTCTAGTAAGTGCTGAAGTAATCGGAAACGTTGACCGGTTTCTTGTCGTTTCAGTCTAGTATGAGGATTCCAAGTTAGTCGTTTGTCCAGGTGGAGTCCTAGATATCGGATTTGCTCAACAGGGATAAGTGGAGTATTGTGAAAGGAAACTGTAGGACGGGAAGCTTTTGGTTTATGAAGAAGGGTAAAGGTAATTTGGTGGGATTTATTGGAGTTTTAACACCATTCTTCTAGATTTATGATGTGTGATTGAAGCATTTGGGATGCAATCGGTGGGTCATTATTAACTGATAGGATACATGTGTCATCGGCATATGTGGTGATGACAGGGTTGGGAAAGGTAGGGATGTCAGCTGTATAAACTGTATAGAGGATAGGGCCTAGGATACTACCTTGAGGAACGCCAGCGGACTGGGAAAAAAGGGATGAATAGGCGTTAAAAATAGTTAAAATATTTATTAAGCTTGCCCTCCAATCAATTATGCAGGTTTTCATCAGAACTAGAATGAAAAAGATAAAAAAAATATATGATACTGTAAAGATATAAAATTTTATTATTAAATAAAATAATTAATAAAATAAATAAAAATTATTAAGGACTTTTAATATAAAACGAAGTAACTATAATAGTATATAATTTTTAAATATATAATTATATAAATATATATAATTTTTAAATATTGGTATCTATAAAAGGAAATAATGGATAAAATAATTATAGTTAACTCATTTAATCATGAATGTA
Organism: Nezara viridula; assembly: GCA_928085145.1. Classification (NCBI taxonomy): domain Eukaryota; kingdom Metazoa; phylum Arthropoda; class Insecta; order Hemiptera; family Pentatomidae; genus Nezara; species Nezara viridula. The sequence continues at coordinate 78,836,510 of OV725079.1, read as the reverse complement.
ATATGACAAATCTGAGATAAAGATTGAAAAAGCAAGGGAATGTATTAAAAAGAATAATGGAGGGGTGAACGAACGAGAAAATGGAGAGGTATGTTCATTGTGCTTTATTTCTATTTGTTTACCTTCCCATTCCCTTGTTTGTTCATCCCTTCATTCTTCCTAATACGTCCCCTTCCTTTTTATATCTTTACTAAAATTTGCCATACTATATTCATGAATACGTGAATCAACCATCCACTTTAATATATTCATTTATCTGCATTTATTGTTGCCAATTTTTAATTACATTTAGTATTATATACTAATATAGTGATATTGTTTTATGTTTGAATGTCCTTTGTAGTTTGTACTTACTCTGTTAATTATTTTCTTATCTTTATTTCATGTAACTCTTACAGTATTCTATAGTTTTTTATCTTCTTTTTTCTTGACCCTGATGAAGACTTGTATAATTTGATCGAAACGTTAAACCACAGGCAGATCTATAGGGGAAGGGAGGACGGAGGGAGAGAACTTTCGGGTTGAAGCCCTCCAAAATGGTAAATTGTAATTTCATATAGGTAGTTAGTACCTTTTTTTTTTTCAAAATAATCATCATTATTTATATTTTTAAAAAATCTGGCGTGTCCACTCATACGACTTTCCTAACTATTTCAGAAAAGTTTTTATATCTTTATATATGTTCATGAAGAAACAAAAATGAATTGAACTAAATTTATTTTCCGGAAAATTGATCAAACAAAAGATTTGATGAGTACGATTTATTTGATAAATTAAGGCAATGAAACCAGCTTAAGGTAGATCAGTGTAAAAATTTCAATACTCACTAATATTGCTGATCAAAAACTTTTTGCCATGGATTAGTATTGTCAAGCAATAATTTCTGTTAAAAGTAGAGGAAATAGTGAAGGTTGTGTGATGCCGGCAACAGAATTTCTTAATTTCACTTAGTCATCTTTATTCTTTTATTATCTTTATTTTACCTTTCAAAAGTTTTATTATAAATTTCACCGTATAATATATACTTAGAGAGTTAGGCCCCATAACATTTTTCTTTTCTTTATAACATTTTTTCCTGAATTTTTTCGGGAATTCAGTCTATATACGAAAATTGAAAGGACAATGATTAGAACATCATAGAAAAGTTTCATCAAAATCGCTAGAGCCGTTTTCGCGCTACAGTCTATAGGAAAACATGTTTTTCATTTATTGCGCGCAAGCTATTGCACATGGAGCAACGGATTTCTGTCACAGGCATCAGTAGTCAAAACCCTACAAAATAAAAAAAGAAGCAACAAAATCGGTTGAGTAGTTTCCGAGAAAATCTTGGCACAGACAGACAGACAGACCAATGGCTAAAAATGTGTTTTTCGGACTCAGGGGGCTGTGAAACGTATAGATCCGTCGAAAACCGCATGTCGGAAATTTGACCCGATTGCAATACTTTCCTTACCTTGCATAGGTAGGAAAGTAAAAAAAGGCTTTCAGGCTGAAGCCCCCAAAATTAAATCCTGGATCCGCTAGTGGGTTAAACAAATATTTTACACTAATTTATGTAATGTTTTGACCGCAATTCAGTACCATATCTTCTCTCATTATACAACGGTCAGCTATCGAGAGTCCAATATTTTGTTTAAAATTTCTGTAAAACTAGATACGGATATAGTTATAAAATAACATATTTATTATTTTAAAGAATTTCTCTTGTTATTAAAGATATTCGAGTATATCTCGAGTACGATAATTCAGATTGAAATAGGAGTTGAAAAGGAAATGAATAAATATATCTCAATGTCAGACCGGATACATTGAGCAAGGGACGAAGGGACAGGCGGCAAAGGTAGTCGTCTGGATTGGGTCCAAGTCACTGAATATGCCCTTTCGATATGGGGCGCTTTTTCCAATGTTGTTTTCCATCCTTTTCGGAAAATGGAAGTGAAAACAGCTTAAATTATCGTGATATGACAGGGGAGCAAACATAGAAATCCGTCTATTTTAATCATTTATTTCTTAAACATCTTTGAATTCAACTTGCAAATTTAATAAATACACAAATTATACTCAAATTTTAATTCAAGGATTTCAATAAAAATTACTATATTTTGTATATTATCGACTGTAATAATATATCGCCCGAGGTACCTTTTTATGAAATTATTAACATCTTTGTCTATTGGTTTATTATTTTCCATAATGAAACATTGTGATCGACCAAAAAATTTAAACATAACCCCTTCTCAAAATTTGAGGTTTCACGTTTCAAGATGCGTAGAATTCGAAAAACGAATAAAAATTGTTTGGTCCGTCAGTCGTCCGCGCATTTTCTCCGAAACTACTGGACCGATTTTTTTTTCAAATTTTTATATAAAATCAGAGGTCACCCGAGGATGATCCTCCTTCATCGACATTACTCTCCGCCTTTAACTTTCAAAATGGCGGCCGAAAAACCTGCCTTGCTATAGACTGTAGCTCCTAAACGAATGTACAGATTTCAATGAAACTTCGCTAAATTCATTTTCTCGAAGCCATTTAAATTTATCTATATAACATACTTCAACGAAAAGAAGCTGGAAAAAAAGTTACGAGGGATGTTAAAATTAAATTCCGAATAACTCGAAATGCTTTTTGTTTTTTGTTGTTATTGTATGGTTTTTTAAAAGTTTATGAAATTTCCTAAAAAAAAAAAAAAAAAATCGTTAAAATCGAACAATTAGGAGCAAAGATATGGTCTCTGGTTTGTTTTTATGTGTTCTACTCCAAATGTTATATCCTTGGTTTGGTTTTTAAATTTTAAATGTGTTACTGAAATAATGCTATTTTTTTTTTAGCATATTACTAATGATTAAAGAAAAACAGTTTAGTCCATAATTGGAATCACCTTTTGTTTTTTTTTTCTTTGTAACTCGGAAGTTAATGTTACTTTAGATGTATAATTGTTTGGAAATAATAAACCATTGTGAAATCATTTGCAGCGGTTTTTACTATGTACTAAAAACTATTAAATAACCATTAGCTTTCCACTTGGAACGTAAGATAATTTTATCACGAAATTAAGAAAAAAAGGTGGCCTACAAAAAGTTTGTGCTGTTTGGCCTATAAACCCCGTTATTTTTACGCCAAACAGCTGAATTTTTTTGAAGGCCATTTTTTCCTTAGATTTTGTGCTCAAATTATCTTACGATTCAAGTGGAAAACAAATGGGAATTAAGGAGTTTTTAGTACATAATTAATAAGACAAAGTATGCCAATTGCATGATTGAAAACGCCACAATTCCGAGAATTTTCGTAATAGTTGTAGGTTATGATGAGATGAAGGTATTTACCAAGTTTGAGGTGGATGTTAATAATTTGATAAAAAGGGGTCTGCACCACGGACTAATAATAAGTTATTTCAGTAAAGTCTGGTTTAAATAATGAAAGTTTTCGTCGTGGTGGTATTGCGATGGTACAATACCAGAGTCATTGTCTACTCAATGATTGTAAGCCCAGTAATGGAAGAATAGATAATATATTATATGAATATATGAAATTCAATCGAAGGTCAACTGATAAAACCAGTTGAAAACCTGACCAAATACTAGACGGAAATATAATTCATCACAATACATTTTCATGAGAAAATGGTATCAGAACTGAGACAATTAAAACCTAAATAGAGAAAAAACTATTCATACATGCCTACCCTAAGCCAGGAAGATATATTTAAAAACATCTGATGTGGTGCGCGCATCACACAACTTTCGCTTACCACCCTCTTCTTAGTAGAAATAAGAATTTTCAGTCAAATCGAAGTGAAAGTAAAAATTATAGACTCTATATTTATTCATATTTCATTGTGAGTATTTTTATTTATATAAGTACCCTCATATATACAAATTTTAATATTTATATCGCTGTATACAATTAAATATTACCAACGGTAGCATTTATGAAAACCATATATGTATATTTATATAATATTGTAGAAGTCCGTATCATCTTAATTTCATGATGCGTATGGAAACGTTTTCTAATCTTTCCGACGAGCTTGTGTGTGCTCGTATTCCTTTGGTTCCTCAATTACAACTATTCTCCGTTACGATCTCTTATTCCTCCTTTAGTTATTCATAAAGTTCTTTCATATTTTATATTTAACCATTTTTCATATTAGAAATTAATGTGAAATGGTCAATTGTTTAAAATTAAAAAAAATAAAGGTACTTTAGAGAAAGCTTTTATTGAAAATTAGTCATTTAAGCCCTGTTAGAGAACATCAGTCAGAATAATAACCACACTTTATCTAAAAATGCTTAAAGTGCCATTTCCGGTAAGCCAATTTTGACGAAAAAGTTGCTGTAACATCCCTAGCATATAAAAACCTTAAATATGCAATTTTACTTCCGTACGATTTTTCATTTTTGAGCTATACTGTTAACACACACACACACACACACACAGACTAATTTGTGGAACTTGGTTATATAGGTAAGCCCTTGGTATATATATAGGTAAGCCCCCAGCAACTTGTATGGCTTGATCAGAAGCTATCTCCACGATAGGACATTGAAGATTAAAGGTAGCTTCTATGAAGTAGAAGATACAGTGGAAAGGGGCTGTCCACAGGGCTCTGTCCTTGGCCCTGCCCTATGGAAACTGGTCTTTGACGAGTTGCTGGGAGTGCTAGAACAGGAGCGGTTCCCCGCCACTGCATATGTAGATGACCTGGCTGTTGTAGTGGCCTCGAATAGCAGGGCCAGATTAAAATATGAAGCTGAACGTTGTGCCAACCTTGTAGAAGAATGGTGCGAGAAAAAGAAGTTAAGGATGGCGGGTTCCAAGACTCAGGCCATCCTCTTGAGAGGTTCGACCGATAGGGCACACCCCATAACCTTGGTGATACAAGGTTCCAGAATATGTCCAAGTGAGGTAGTCACCTATCTTGGAATTAGGATTGGGAAAAAATTCAACGTGACGCCTCACTTGGATTATTTAAGGAATAGGATAACCTTAGCCCTTAATGGTCTCAGTCGCATAGGGGGGGCCTTTTGGGGCCTTAGATATCCAGCAACTATGTCCATTTATAAAGGAGTAGTTGTTGGTATCCTGAGATACGCGTCCCCCGCATGGAACCGGAATCTCTCGTACCGTCAGAAGCGCAAGTTGGCAACAATCCAGCGGATGGCCCTGCTTAGAGTAACCAGGTCATACAGAACTGTGTCCCATGAGGCGGTGCAGGTCTTAGGAGGAGGTATTCATCTCGACCTCCTTCTGCGGGAAGACCTTTATCGGTACAACATTAAGAGGGATGACTTGGCGGATTTACCAGCAAACATTCGGGAGAGGATTTGTGATGACCCCAGAAGATGGAAGATGATCCTCCGGGAGGATACATTGGAACAATGGAATCGGCGATGGGTGACAACCCCAAACGGGTCCACACTAAGAAAATTCTTTCCCACCATTAAATCGCGCTTAGAAAAGAAATGGGTCCTCCCGGACTACTGGGTCTCACAGATCCTCACGGGGCATGGGGATTTCAGAGCAAAACTTTTTAAACACGGTAAAAATATCGACCCCTTATGCCCCACTTGTGGAGTACCTGAAACCGCTGAGCACATCCTTGTAGCCTGCACCAGCTATGAGGCACTGAGGGCCAAATTAATGAGGGATACAGGGCTTTTCGTTCTTACAGAAGGACAATTACCCCAACTAATGTCTGAACAAAACTACCCGCACTTTAAAAGTTTCGTATGCGGCTGGAAAAAAACTGTGGGCCCAACCCACTTCTCCCTGGGAAGGCGTGAAGAAGCAGTACCTGGAAGGCCGCTAATTAGGACAGGAGAAGAAGATGGAGAACAATAACTAAGTGACAAAATTATCAAGCAGGCTGTGTGCACAGCAATTTAAAAATGTAAATAGATAAACATGCAACAGTGATTTGTTATACAATGTGTATCAAGTCACTGCTGCAAACTCCCGTATTGTCTTAAAGGCAGGGTAGGGAGGAAAATAAAATAAAATAAAATAAAAATAATATAGGTAAGTGAAATTAAAAATTATTAAAAAGAAAGTGAATAGTAACAAAATATTTAATTAGATTATCATACATGAAATTCAACAGCTTGACTGAGTAAGAAAATAATTGTTCTTTTTTTTCCCTTTAGATCTTCACCCCCACCTGTCATGAAATTGAAAATTTTATGTTTTTTGTAATAATTTTAGGCAATAAAAAGGAAAATATTCAGCAGAACCTCTTTCTGGTCTTTTATACTTCTTTAAATTAGAGATCTGTCATACAGTTCCTTTTCAGTCGCCTCCTGATGAGCATGATAACGATGATCATGTCGTTTATAATTTTGTTGTATCAATATAAAATCAGAGGTTATGAATACTATTGATTTGTTGTTTACATATCAGGTATTTGCAGTTATTAGTCTTAAAATTTTTCATAGAAAATTAACTAATATAATTTACTTTCTCTTTAACTATTTTTATTTTATTTATTTGAATGGCTTTCGGAGGGAATGTTTGAATACCTTTTGATATTTTTATTTTATTTTTCTCAGTTTTGATACCAATTAAAAGAAAATTTATTGTAATAAATCTTTACATACATTTTTTCTATTACGTGTAGTTTTTGTCCTAGTTTTCAGCAGGCTGTATCACACCCTCATTTGGAGATTTTAAGAGCTTGACTTCATTCAAGACATTATATATGATATCTTGAATGAAAAAACTAAGGTAGAGATTATAATTATTATATTTTTTTGTTTTGACTTAGGTTTCACCTGCTCATACTATTGTTTCTGACTCTTTATGTAAATGTTACTTAAATATATATAGCTTATGTAAAATATAATATTACTAAACGTTGGAAAGTTAACAGTTCATGGCTACTGCTAGATTTTTCCATACATAATGTAATATACAATTAGATTAGTTTTTGAAAATTAGATGTTTTCTCCAGACATTCAATTTGTTCTTCTATTTAAATGTATTTATGACAATTTCAAAAAATTGTCTAAAACTAAGTTTAATTCTTCGTAAACTTATGAAGGTTTTTGGTAATGAACAATGTCTCTTAATCCTCATTATTATGCTCAATTAAGATTTAACAACTTCGCAATTTAGTTTTACATACAAATAGAGACGTGCAAACAAAAATCTTTTAAAGACAAAAGTTTAAATTAGTTATTTTGACTGTGCCTAGTCAAATAATATTTCATTCGATCCGCGAAACGTAGAATGTGTTTGTTTTGTGTCAAGAGTGACGTAAATCAATAAACTGATTTCAGTCGTCGAATTGACGAGCCGAATAACGTAGATGATTGATTAGTTAAAGAAACTAAAATGAATGTCACCGTCATGTTCGGATTGACTCATTGTATACATTTTTCCTCATACCTTTTCATCAAGATTGTAAGTAAAATGGTAAATCAGCGTCTGTTTTTACTTTCACTTACCTATATATGTATATGGTAATATATGGTAATATATGTTATATGGTAAGAGCAAGTATTGTGATCGTGAACATTTTTGAAACTGAGTTTTCAACGGAAATACACGTTTTGAGGTACCCTCCCAATAACCAAGTCCCGAAAAATGGTCTGTGTGTGTGTGTGTGTGGATGTTAGCAAACTAGCTAAAAAACGAAAAGTTGTAAGAAACTGATATTACGTATTGAAGATAGGTGTATGATTCAGATGTTACAGCATCGTTTTCCTTAAAATCGGCTTGCCGGAAGTGCCACTTCATATCAACGGTGAAACACATTCTTAAAATTTTTTCAAAAATTCTCTAACGATTTTAATTAAACTCACTGTATCATTGTATAATTAAGTGGTCTTTAATATCAATCAGGTTTTATCCCCATTGATGTCACTTTACAGGGTTTAAATGCCCAATGTTCATATAAGTCTTCCTCTAAAGTACATTTAATATGGTTCATTTCAAATAATTGTCTTACTGTCTGTCTGACAACTGTCTTAACTATCTAATGAATAAAAAGTGAAAACGGGTTATCATAAATTGATGTAGAATGTCAATATAAAATTCAAATAAAAGAGAGATCATAAAAAGCGGAAATACTGAGAATAATGAACAATTAAATTGAATTAATCAATAAAAATTGAAAGTAGATAAAAATAATAGGATGTAATATATAAGTTATTTTTCACTTATAAGATTTAAAATGTGTCTATATGTTAAAGAAATGCAGTTTTGGTCTAGTTCATGATTAACAGGATTCTGTTCCATGAGAATGTGGATGGATTCGTAAATGAATCTTTTTTTTCATGGTTAAGGACCGTGGCAAGGAAAGAGGTTTTTCAAAATCAAATGAATGGTTAAGGATTAAGGCATTTTGTGATAGTTTGGAGGCGGAAGGATTTCGGGAAGTTATGGATGTTTTATGTTGGAAAATGCGGGATTTGAGATGGATTTTGTTTTCACCAATATAGGAGCTATTACAATTAGGAGTAGAGCAAGGTATCCGGTAAAATACATTAGATCGGTGTTGTAAAAGTATGGGATCCTTCAAGTTGGTGAAAAGGAAAAAAAGTTTTTTATGGGACTTAAGGCCAAGACGTATTTCACATTGGTGCCTAATTGGTCCCATATCAATTTTATCAAATTCCATCCAGCACTTCCGCTTACGCACGCCCAAACGTATTTATTTATATATGCCAATATTTCAGAAAGGGCTCGTTCTATTTGGCTCAATGTTGTATAATAGGTAGATATTAGTGAAAAAATAATGTAGTGTCAATTTTATATAATTCTTTCCACTACTTTCTCTTATGTATGAGCAAACGTGTTTTTCTTGATCCGTCTATATCTCTAAGACCACCTGTTCGATTTGGTTCAAATTTTGAGGGAAGTTAGGGATTCGTAAACAGATAATGAAAGATGCATGAATTTTATCAAATTCCGTCCACTACTCCAAAAAAAAAAAACTTCCGCTTTCAGATCAGGAAATGTATTATTTGACACGGCTATAGTTTGAAAACTGAGTGTTCGAATTTACCCAAAGTTAGAGGAAATTTATAGAGTAGTATAGAAATTAAATGGTATCAATTCCAGTTAATAATTAAAATTAAAATAAATAATTTTTATCAATATAATGGCTGTGAAATGTGTAAGGCATTGATCATCTGGAATGGGAGTTAGGTTAACACTCTATTTTTATGGGGTTATAAAATTTTTATGTTTTGTTCTAAAAGTTAATTTATAATGTACTGTTTGGTCGATTCCAAACGTTACTGGCATGACACTTACTGCTGTTACTTATGTTTCGTGCAATTTTCAGAAAATTTAAATTAATAAATGCAAAGTCGGGTCGAAACATTGGTTTTTAATAAAATAGTTTTGCCACTATTTAGCCTATTTATGACCATCACCCTGGACGATCTCCTTCCTTTGTAATACAACGGTCAACTATTAAATATTCAATATTATATATTTGTTTGAAATTGATTATAATTTTACCATAAGAGTAATCATCGCTGGATCGACCGATATGGGCTTGAAGGGCATCAAGTTCAATGGAAGGAGTCATCAAGGAAATGGACTACTGATGGTGTCGGAATCGAACCTCCGGTTTTTATAGAGCTTTAAGAGCCTAATCGAAGTCGGATTCGTTCAAAGTATGTATATTCAAAATTTTGGTGATAGCATTCCGAAAGGACTTGAGTGTTATCTATTTGATAATTGTTTGGAATGGTATACTGAAAACTTCTTTCTGCCCCAGTTGTGGCAATATTTGCTTCTGCCTTCCCATTTCCTACGGCTGGTCTTTATTGCCTCGAATCACGCGATGTTTTATATATATCTCTCTGGATAAGAGATAAACCTGAAGCCTACCACAGCACGTTTATATTATTATGACGACTTACGGCAGAACACAAGACAGAGGCGCTATAAACCACACATTTATCTGCGAACAGTGAAATGTAACTGGTCAGCGGATTAATGTTGTCTCAATGCTAATGCCGGAGAATTATCTAAGGTGGAAAATCTGAGATGGAAATCCTCGCTTCGAGCCGCTCATTTAGCGATAATTCCTTGAAAAAAAATTTATTATTTTCTCCTTTAGATAAGACTTTAACAACAATTTATGAGTTGACGTAAGATTGAAATCTTCTTGGCTAGAGTCAGACTATAAATATACCTTGATTTAATTATAGGTATAAGGGTTTTTAGAAGAGGCATATAAAACCTACAATTCTTGCCTAGATATATAAAATATCTTAGCATAGCCAGTAAGCATAGCCAGATATAACTTTTTATATCGAAATATAAAACTTTATTAAAAGTGCAACAAGTGCGCAGCCAGCAGCAGTTGTGTTATTCTTATTATAAGGACTCGATGGCATATTGTTTTTAGATTATCTGTGATCGATATTAAAGCAATATTGGAAATGAGCGAGCAGATTTGTGTTGATATAGATATTATAATTCTAAAAAAATTCAAACCAAATTTGTACACGAGGGACGTTTAACCAAATAAGGATAATTTATTTTTTTAAATTGGAGTTGAATTTCCAAACTTTTAATAAAGATATTATAAATTCCACATTCTTAAAGATTTTTTATATTTAATATTTCTCTCCGACACTATCACCGCATCTGTTTATTTTATTTTTTCCTTATCTATTTCAAGTCTGATTCTTTACCAGTCTGGATTTATTTCTAAATAAAAAAAAAATTAGTTGAATGCAATTTAATAAAATAATTTGCTTCTATAATTACTATAGAACTTACTATAGTACTATATAACCACGTGTTTAAACATCCTGTTATAAAAAAAAAAAAAGTGAAAGTATTAATATTAAGACTTTTATGTCACCCTAATTATATTCCTAATATTACTCTAACCATTTTCATTCCAATTATCTAATTATTAGCTCAGTTTGTTTTTTTATGTTTACAAAGTATCCTTTTTAATGAAATGGGTAACTATATTTAAAATTTTTAAATCCTAAAATATATTTACTACTTTTTGAAGAGCAGAATAAAAATTATAATTAATATTTTTAAACTAAGCACTAATTTTTATATTTCTATTTCTTAAATAAATAGATTAATTTTAGTTGAAGTTCATGTCAGAATCATCTCTTATTTATCAATTAAATAATAAAACATCTATCAACTTACGTAGAGAGAAAAAAACTAGAAGGCTAAAAAAAAACAAATTAAAAAAAAATAAAAATAATGAATTATATAAAATGGAATAAATTGATAAACATTAAACTAAATTAAATTGTAAGATGATTCCATTGTAAGATTCGTCTAGCTATAAATTATTTACATAAAAGATATCATTACCTTAAAAAAAAAATAATATGAATACCTATTTTAGGTGTAAATAATAAAGATTAGCATAATTCGTGGTTATATAAGTAAAAATGAGTATGCATTTCTTTGTTTGTTTTTTATCAACTATTTTTGATATTAACTATTACTATTAATCCTCCAAGTATTAACTATTAATTAATAGTTAACTCAAACTATTAATTAATAGTTTAAAGTTGATCCTAAGATGATTAACGTCTGGTATCGTTTTAAATCTCAGATGTCAAGTGATATTTTATTGTTTTTTCTTTCTATTTTTATAGTCTTAGAATGCTGATAAATATGCATAGAAAATGTACGAATATGCTTAGAGATTCTATTGATTCTATTCTTTTAAGATATCATTTTACTATAAAATTCTGCTATGTGTTTTAATTAAAGAAAAAACAAAAATATTTCTGTTGTTAAATTTAATTTTTTTATGAATGGGATTTCACTAATGAGGCACTTACCTATCTACTTTTCTTTTCGGTCTGAACTCAAACACAAAATGTAATTATGATAAATAACAATATAAACATATTAATATTTAATAACAACTCATATATGATTATGAAATTCATTACATATTGTTTTTATAGTTATTTATCATAATTACGTTTTGTGTTCGACTGACAAATTATAAAACCATCGATAAAAATTAACTTCAAAATAATTAGATTTCTTGAAACTACTGTATTATTGGGCTGGTTAATACTACGATGAAACGTGGCAAGGAGTGGGAGTTTCCAAAACGCCTTATTGGAATACGAAAATATCTGAAAATGAGTGGGAAGATGGAAAAATATCCGAAACAAAATTAACCCCTAGAGTAACAAAAGGATTATGTGGGCTAAATTTAGAACAGTAATTAACTTTATTTTCATTATTCTGTGAAATTAATCTAATAAAGACCTTTGCGCATTTTTATGGATTTAATAACAAAATACGCCTATTATGATTTTCCTCTGTAACATTTATTTTCTTATATTCCAGTTACTTCAAAAATATTATATCCTTCCAATCATATTATATCTTTCTAATCATCATTAAATAACATCGATTCCTTACAGCCCTGAAGCCAGTTGATCCTAAGATTTTTTGGTTTGCTAAGTCGCATTTTTCTTTCAATTTCGATTTAAAAAACTAAAACTATTAACTATTAATGTCGATTTTGAGAATGTTGTTTATTACGAATGGAAATTGGCCTATCGAGTTTGCACAGCTGCGGATAATACTAATAACTTATGTGTATTCTCAGGAAACCGAACGTTTCTGAGAGATAATTATTTCGAGAGATCCATCTCTCACTTCGCTTTCACTGCAGGTTTCCGGGATTATTTGTCCGAGGGTTGGGGCTGCTATAATTATGGAAAGCTTTAAGTTCTCGTAGTTTCACCCTGTAGCCAGACAACGGAGGGTGGCTATCAGCCGGACATGTGTGGAAATTGAGGCTCTCATAACAGTATCCTCCCCTTTAATTTAGGAGGCCACTAAATTATGAAGGTCGAAATATGTTTCTTCATCTATCCTCAAATAATTGTGCCAATCGGCCGTCTCTAATTTCAACTCATTGAGAAGATTGGTGTGAGAAAGCGTTTCTCTTTTTAGCGTTGGTTAATGGTGGTTTTATACCTTACCACGTAAACCAATTATAAAGCTTATGGAATTTTTCGACGCAATATTTAATTTTATTTAATTTATTAAAGGAGTCATAGGTGAAAAAACAAAGAAATGTAAAAAAAAATCTGACTTTTTGGCTGTAAAAAAGTTTTCCTTGGTGGCCCTCGTTAGCGATTTTGTTTTTTCCATATCTAAACTCAAACATACAAGTTAAAAAACTATAAACTTTTCTCACATTTTTCGTAATGGATTTTCCGTTTCGATCCTCTAATTACTGGCTAAATATTTTTTAAATAAGTCGCCATTTTTAAAAGCAGCGGCTCTGAAACGGCAGATAAGGTTCTTTTAACTCAAAATAGCACATACCTTCGTCCTTTACAATCAAACCTTCGCCTGTCGATTTTTAAAATAAAAAACATAATAAGATTGGCAGGATATAATATTTTTGAAGTAACTACAATATAAATAAAAATTGTTCAACTTCAGAAAATCAACTTATGATATAAATTTTTCAAACGAAATTAATTTTTAATATTGTAATATAATGTCGGATAATATAATTTTTATTTATTACAGAAATAAATATATGATATGTAATTAAATATTTCATTCAAAATTTTATTTCCTTAATACATTATATCCTTAGTTTATCAGAATTAAGGAAGTTCATTAGCACAATTGAACTTTGTATCACAAAAGCTTATTTAGTTAGCTTTAATGAATCAATTTTCAAAATATTTATTTCATTAAATAAAAATAAATTTTGCTTTTCATATAATGCTCCTTTCTACCGTAACAGAGTATTTTTTTTTTAATATTTAAAGATTATAAATAAATAAATAAATTTTTAAAGTATAATAATTTCTACTTATTATAATATAGTTCTACTTAAGTGTTCAGTGATGACCAATAAATCAATGTATCGAATATGAATATTCAGTAATTTTTTTAAATAATTTCAATTTATTAGAATTTCAGTCAACCATTTTTATATTTATTAAACTACAACTACAGAGGATAAGTTTCTATCGGAACATACAGATTAGCAAAACAGTTTGTGCCATACAATTAAGTGAAATCAAGATTTGATAATGAATTTGAATGACTAGAATCCAATGATTACGAAAAGCAATACGAATTGAGTCATAACTTGATCTGCTCGAAGCCAGAACAAGTCTACCAGCACATTACTGAACAATCTCTTTGGATGTAATTGCGACAAATTTTATTATTAATTTTTATAGGAAAGAACTAAATAGAAGATTAGAATTAGTTTTAAAATATTTTTTTTCCTCTATGTCTTCTAAAAATAGAACCTTTATCCAAAGCTGGTAGGGTAGGTATATTAAATTATGAGTTTATTCCTGTAGCATGGAGAATCTGTACATTGTACATTCCACGCACAAGGAGGGGAAGAAATCATATTACATTCTGTATAAGGTAGGGTAGGCTTGTACTTATTACATCTATTGTAGGGCTCTGATGCTGCTGTAGGTTATCTACGAGCACTCAGCTTTTAAAATAAAAATAAGTATAAAATAATAATAAAGAATTTTTAAGGAATTAAAACCATAGATTGTTCCAATAAGGGTTGATAAATATAATGAATTAACTAATAAAAAAAGGTCAAACACAATAAATAATAAGATGTTTGGGTTCGTTTCGTTCAATAAAAAAGCGAATTTTATGTCTTAGCAAAATTTTCACTCTGAGATAAAAAAATAAAAATATAATGTGCATATTTTCCGTAAATAATACAGATTAATATATATATATATATATATATATATATATATATATATATATATATATATATATATATAATCATGTTATTTTTCAGCCCTTCGTCAAATCTCCACCCACTAGTTCTCAACTTTACCATCTACAAACTTTAAGTCCAGCCTAAAAAATAGCTCTTTATTTTATTGTTTTTTTTTTATTCTACTGACCTCTTGTACATCGTACTGGAATTCTAAACAGAAATCTAAGAAATTTTGTGGCTTGGGTACTGCATTTTTTTTTTAACTTCGAAAGCGTCCCTCAGTCCCAGATCAGTATATGATATATAAATAAATATTTCATTTAAGATTTTTTTTCTTTAAAACATTATATCCTTAACTTATCAGAATTAAGTAAGTTCATTAGCACAATTGAATTAAATAACTTTGTAGCACAAAAGCTTATTTAGTTAGCTTTGATGAATCAATTTTCAAAATATTTATTTCAATAAATAAAAATAAATTTTGCTTTTCATATAATGCTCCTTTCTACTGTAACAGATTATTTTTTTTTTAAATATTTAAAAATTATAAATAAATTTTTAAAGTATAATAATTTCTACTTATTATAATATAGTTCTAGTTAAGTGTTCAGTGATGACCAATAAATCGATGTATCGAATATGAATATTCAGTAATTTTTTAAAATATTTTCAATTTATTAGAATTTCAGTCAACCATTTTTATATTTATTAAACTACAACTACAGAGGATAAGTTTCTATTGGAACATACAGATTAGCAAAACAGTTAGTGCCTGCCATACAATTTAGTGAAATCAATACAGAAACTATCTATGACTAGAATTAAATGTATACGCAAAACAATACCAATTGAGTCATAGCTTGATTTGGTGGAAGCTAGAACAAGTCTAACGACACATTACTGAACAATCTCAAGATTTAATTGTGACAAATTTGATTATCAATTTTTATAGGTAAGAACTGTCAGAATTAGTTTTATAATAATGTTTCTATTCTAAGTATCCTAAAAATAGAAACTTTATCCAAAGCTGGTGGAGTAGGTATATTAAATTATGAGTTTATTTCTGTAGCATGGAGAATCTGTCCATTGTACATTCCACGCACAAGGAGGGGAAGAAATCATATTACATTCTGTATAAGGTAGGGTAGGCTTGTATTTATTGCATCTATTGTAGGGCTCTGATGCTGCTGTAGGTTATCTACGAGCACTCAGCGTTTAAAATAATTTAAAATAAAAATAAGTATAAAATATATAATATAGAATTTTTAAGGAATTAAAACCGGGTTGATAAATATAATGAATAAAAAGAAGGTCAAACACAATAAATAATTACTAAGATGTTCGGGTTCGTTTCGTTCAATAAAAAAGCGAATTTTATGTCTTAGCAAAATTTTCACTCTGAGATAAAAAAATAAAAATATAATGTGCATATTTTCCTTAAATAATTCAGATTAAAAAAATATATATATAATCATGTTATTTTTCAGTCCTTCGTCAAATCTCCACTCTCAAGTGCTCAACTTTATGACCATCTACAAACTCCGGCCGAAAAATAGTTCTTTATTTTATTGTTTTTTTTTTATTCTACTGACTTCTTGTACATCGTACTGGGATTCTAAACAGAAATCTAAAAAATTTTGTTGGTTGGGTACTGAATTTTTTATTTTTTTTTGTTTTCGAAAGCGTCCCTCAGCCCCAGAGGTTTTTTCCGATAAATAAAAAATCACAACTGACACCCAAAGTCGCTACGTCCTTTGTAATGCATGAAACATAAAATTGTCTGAATAAATTAAGTAATTATTATATAATATATGTAACGCTATTTATATGAAAGGAAAAATAAAAAATGGATGCGGGTCTGCACACTGTGCAATGGCACAGTCCTTTGTCAAAACTATAAGTCGGAGGGAAGAAGGTACTTACATTAATTTTTTTGGTTGTGTAAGCATTGCCGTTACAGTTGGCCTCTGCCTAAAAAAATAAGTGACCTTTAACGTTTCCTGAAAGTCTCCCAGTCTTGTGTAATAACATATATGTGTGTTTATGGTAAATACACCGCTACATTTTCCAGCAATAAAATCCAAAAGCAGATTTCTATACTTGTTTTCACATTAAAAAAAACCTGGTGCGCGCAACACACAACTTTCCCTTACCACTCAACTTTGAATAGAAATTATTTTTTGACCATGTTGGGCTATTATAAAATTTTTGAATTGCGTTTTTAACTGAGCTGAAGCTAAAAGATCACAGCTAACAAATCATAAATACTATTTAAATAACAAAAGTCCTATTTATTATATCACCGGTTGATTATGGAGTGTACGATTCGTTGATTATGGATTTTACGACCATTACTTATTAAATTGTTATTTTTTATTGCAAAGTTTATTAAAACGGAATTAATTAACGGATTTGCATTGTCTGTCATAGACAGGTCAAAAGTTGTCACACTGATTGTAAGTGGATTCTTTTGAAATATCGCAAAGGGAAAATTTATCGAATTATTCACTAATTTAATTTTCTAAAAGATTACATAATGATTTTACGGAATAAACGGACGATAGGTACCTAATTATTTAAATATAATATCAGATCTAGAGTTATTAAACTGCAGTAAAGATATTTAAGGTTATAAACGAATCCGTGAAATATTTGTATATTTCACTTCTTCTTTCACACAAATATCTTCTTTCACATGCCTTGAGCAAGTGGGTTTTAAATACTTTTTCAAATTGTTTTTATTATTTTTTATTTATTTGTTTTCCATTAAATTTGCCACTGCGTTGTAACGCATCAAGCAAATGTGTTGGAGTAGTATTATTATATATTCTTGAATTCTTGATATTTTCTTAACTTTTCAGCAGAAGATCTCTAGGCCACTGCCTTTTTATTCGTCTTTGAGGCTAACCAGGTAACAGGGAGGAAGATAGAGTAGATCGGATTTGGATGATTAAGAGTAGAAGAGTGAAATGTTGTGTACGTATTTGTTGTGTATGTAGGATTTTACTTTTGGTATGTCCATGTCTTTGTGTATGGTGTGATTTGAAATAATAGGACAAATTATGACAAATGAAAAAGTGACCTATTTCGTTTTTTAATATATTTTTTTTTTAGGAACAGAGGACTCAAGACTGTAGTTTTCACTCAAATCTCAATTCTCTGGAAGACTGACCGGAAGGGAATAGAATGGCGTAAATTGCACTATTAAATATCCGAGGGACTGAAAATTTTTATAGGGTTTTGAACTATTTAGGAGAGGCACATTTTGACTAGGTTATGAATTTTGGAGGAAATCGTGGAATGTACCAACTAAAAAAATCACAAGGAAGCTACAATTGTATAACTAAAGAAATGAAAAGAAGAAATCATATTGTTGTGAGGTTTTAATTTATAGGAACTTTGGATGATCACAGCGAAGATAGATCAGACAGCCTATAGACCTATATATCCCCTACCATAAAACAACTTCTATCAGAAAATCCTTCGTCATTCATACCTCTGAATTCGTCGTTCAAACCTACCTCCTTTTGGAACTCATTACCCAACTCCATACGCCAAACCACGTCCGAAAATTCCTTCAAACAACTCCTATTCCACCACCTACTACTACACATTCAAACTTCTATCAGCTTATAAGAATTTTTAGACGGTGTAAATACAATTACTCACCAATAGTTAAATGATAAGGGCCTTTTTATTTTATTTTATAAAAAACAAGATAAAATATCGTTAAAATTGGATGATTAGGAGCAAAGATTTCGTCTCTAGATGTTTTTAATATTTTATACTGCAAATGTTATATCCTTTGTTTTGGTTTTTAAGTTTTGAATGTGTTACTGAAGAAATGCTATGTTTTTTTAGCATATTACTAATGATTAAAAAAAAAGTTTAGTCTAATAATTGGAATCACCTTTTATTTCTTTTTCTTTATCAATAGGAAGATAAGGTGACTTTAGATGTATAATTGTTCGGAAATAATAAACCATTGTGAAATAATTTGCAGCGTTTTTGTACATATCTGTATCATATCTACATGCTAGACTGAAGTATATATTTTCTGAAACCTGTTATTATTCTATGATACTTTAGTCCCAGAATAAAATTATTTTTTCATTTCATTTAATTTGAAGTGTAACTATATAATTTTTTTTTTTTTTTTAAATCGACATAGGAATATTAGTAAAGTCTTTAAGAGGAATGAGAAGTGGTGTGAACTCAACCTCTCTATACCTTTTTTTATAATAATAATAACTTATGGACCTTAAACAAGATAAAACATGAAAGTTTTTATAGTTATACTTTTTCTTTAAGAAGAGGATTGTAAAATATCTTGGTAGAAAGAGATCCATGCTCCATTGGCCTTAAAGGAAGATGGAGGATTGCAGGCACCTCTGATGGTTTTAATCGATTAGAGATTACCAATATTTGTCACCTGGAGAATACTTTTCAGTTAAATATACCATAATTGAGAAGTAATTAAAGTTTTTTATAGAAATTTGATAACATTTTTTTATTTAATAACAATACAATCTGCAACTATTGAGTGCAATGAATACTAAGGATAAAAGTGTTAATTCATATAATATATACAAAAATAGAGAAATCTCTACAAATATAAGGGAAAAATGTAATAATAAATAAATTAGAATAATAATTAAAAATAAAATAAATCTTCTTAAACACATCCATATGTATGTATAATAGTTATTGTAGTATTATTATAATTTTTGTCTTGTAATTATAACATATTTTATCAATATCGTTTCTTTTCTTTTTCATTAAAAAAGTTATCTATATAATACAGACATGTACCTTATAGAAACATAATGCTTTCTGAAAAGACTATCTATTACTAACAATCATGACATAATGCTCACAATGTGTCTCAAATATCGGTTCCCTGATTGAAGTCGATACATTGTGACGTGAGCGTAGAAAATATATCACAAGCAATCAGACGGATCCACCTGCCTTTCCAAATAATTTCAAGTCCTGACGGATATTATTTTCTATTAAATCGTAATAAAGTACTGGAATAACAATAACTGTTCATTGATAAAAACAGAAAAATAAAACAAAAAGCAAAATTGAGTATTCCATCAGGTATAAGATTTCACATATTGTGGATATTACAAAAAAAAAAAAAAAGTAAATATTTTTTAATTTTTGAAAGACAGAAATATGTTAATAAAAGCATTTTTGTCATATTTCATGCATAGCATTCAAAGTTTCTGCAAATATCGGTTATGATAAATTGCGAGGTTTTAGAGAACAAAATTTTTAAAGTTGTGAGTACTCCTTAAAGGCTGGATTTTCGAGGCTCCAGAAAACGGCAAATTAAAAAAAATATATTATTTAAAAACTACACATGATAAAATAAAAATAAATTTAAATCTCTATCAGGACAATAGTAGGATCAATTGTGTGAAGAATTATCAAAATCTGTTGAGGTGGATATCATGACCGGGTGATTTGGTATACAATTTTCCAATTAAATTTCCGGAATAAAAAATAAAATATTAATAATAATGAAAAAAAAAATATCTAGGTTATTGTTCGTTTTTTTTTTTTTCATTTTGTACTTGACTCCTAAACCGTTTTAGACGAAACTTGGAACTGAGTATGTAGTTAAATTTTTTTTGGATTTTAAAATTGAATATGTAGTTAAATATTTCTTCGGAGTTAAGAAAGTGATGAAAAAATGTCATGATGCGATCACAGCTCAAGAATGGCACAGTAAATAAAAAACGGCAATAAGTGGTCTTTGTAGTCGTTACTTATATATTAGTGAAAAACATGATTTCTCATTAAATTTGTTTATTATCATTACATTACTGTTCTTTTTTCCTTATTGTTTATTTCCAGTGCAATAACTTTTAATATTTAATAATAATCAAGAAATGTGATGGAAAGTTATGTTTTTCCTTAACCCAAATAACGTATTGATATTATATCCCCATCCAAAATAACGTAACGTAAGTAGTGAAACTTTTTTTAGGATTTTTGGTTTCTTCCACTTTTTTGAATATGCATAAAAATTGGGATTTTTCACATCAAATCTAAAAGTTTTAAGTATTACACTTATGCTTAAATATCCGCCCTTTTTATTCGTTTTATTAAAACGGGTTATTAATTAATTTTTTTTTCTGAGGAACGAAATAACATATTTTGTGAGAGACGTGCCCATCCTTGAAGATGTAAAATGTAATCCAGATCTGTTTAAAGTTTAGTAGGTCTCTAGTCTGACTGGTTTTCGCCGCGTGTTATCTTAAGTTAACTTCCGAAATTAAAATAAGAAAAATAATAATTTCATTTTATTGTAGGTTTTTATTCGATTAAATGAAAAATTAATATTTTTCCATCCTCAGAAAAATTGATAATTATATTTTTAGGAAAATATTTTGAAACCCGAAACTTATCCAATCGAAAGTACTTTTTATTTTATGCATTATACGAATTCATTAATATTGAAAACATACATTTATTCAAAAGAACTATAAAATTGAAGACAAACAAAATCATGTTTATAAATGTATTAAAACATTTTGAATAATAAAAATGTGAATCATTAAACATAAATTGTTATTTAAAATAATAATTCAAAAATCGGCTAGCCGGAACTGGCACTTTTAATATATATAATCTATGTTATACATTTTTCTCAAAAACGGCTCTTAACGATTTTGATTAAAATCGGTATATCAGTGTTTTTAATTTTTAAGTTTAAGTTTTTAATATGATGCAAGTTTTATTCTCATTGATTATCTCTGACAGAGCTTAAATGGCTAATTTTCAATATTAGTGTTGCCCAAATACGAAAACGAGACGAGTCTTGGTCTTGCAAATTCAGTATTGGTCTAGGTCTTGGTCTTGCGTAAGCCTATCGTAACAATCTTGCAGTTACCTATTAGCTTATTAATAGAGAGATATTGCTATAATTTTTTAGATATGAGAAACCTAACTATGTCTGAATGAAAATTTAGAAGAGTTGAATGCAAAAGTACATTGGTTACACCAATTCTTTACATATAGTAACTAAATAACTAGTAAATATGTTGCCTCAATTTTTATTCAAAAAATCGATTTTTTTTTACCAGTCTTGGTCTAGGTTTTGCAAAGTGCAAGACCAAGCCCGGTTTTGGGCAACACTACTCTAGGGTACCTTTAATTTTTTTTTATTTGAAATAACTATCCATTTCACATTATTCTCTGAATAAAAAATAGATAAATATAATTTTTTTTTAATCTTATTTATTGAAAAAAATTACAATCTGTCTCATGGACATTTATAATAGTGTTCACAGATCACATTCACACTCTATGTACTGTAAATAAAATAAATATAAAAATAAATAAATATAAAATATAAATATAAATATAAAATATGAAAGAATTTGATAATTAACTAAAGGAGAAATAAGAGATCGTAACGGATAATAATTGTAATTGAGGAACCAAAGGAATACGAGCGCTCCCGAGCTCGCCCGAAAGATTATAACAGGCTTCCTATATGTAACATGAGCTTAATATAATTTGCACTCCGACAATATTATATAAATATACATATGCGGTTTTCATAAATGCTGTCATTGGTATTATTTAACATTTATTGAATTAAATACAGCGATATAAAATTTAAAATTTGTATATTTAAGGCTATTTAAACAAATAAAAATACCCATAATGAAATGTAAATAAATATAGCGTCTATAATTTTTACTTTCATTTCTCCTTTGTCTGAAAATAATTATTCCTGCTGAGAAGAGGGTGGTATGTGAAAGTCGTGTAATGTGCGCAACAGATTTTTTTTTTAATAGACTCAAATAATAAAGTTTGGCAAAACGTTTGCTTTTTGCAGAAAAGGACAAAGGAAATTAATTTTTCCTCTATCAAGGTTTTCCCCATTTCCGTCTTTTACAGAAAAACAATTAGTTTCGTTTGTCTGTTGTTGCATAAAGAAGCTTTTACTTTTTCAGTTTTATATTCTATGAGTGTTTCCTATATGCATATTTTCAAATCTAAAAATTTCCTTTTGCCTGCTTGTTTGCTTTATAATCAACGAATAGCACCAACTATGAATAAAGCAGTTTTATTACTTTCAATCATAATAAAAGTTTTTATGGCGATTTGAGATCCTGGCGAACTTACTGTATAAAAAAGTCATAGAAAAATCCGTGACGTCTAAAACATGGAAACAGTCCAGGACTTCTATAATTGGCGCCTCCGGGCAATCACGTCATGAACGCCTATTCCTCCCAAAAAATAAAACTCAATTTCTTTAGCCGTGGTTATATTAATTTATATTTAAATTCTATTTCATTCAATATGCCTCAAATTCAGTTGTTTTATTATTAAATACATTTTTCTTTTTTTAGTTTAGAGAAATATCGTTCAATGATTGTTAACAAATGTTGGGTGACCCCGGGATTCCAAGTCCTGAAGCCGGTACTGCATAGAAACCAGAAGGGATAGTAGAAATCCGTTAAATAAATCAGAATGTTTGCAGTTTGTTCTTCCTTACTTTTTCCTTAGTTTCAGGAAGTATGTATTGTACATTATGGTCTTAATTTTGGCAAGTTCAATAATGTTGGCAAATTCAAATAATCTTCGAAATTGAGACAGGCCATAGAAGCCTATTGAAAGTCAACTGCGTTTGCTAAACACGAGAGAACCATGTTAACCTTCCGTCAAATGCCTAGCCTAGATATTTTATGAGTAGAGCTGCGGAACCGGCTTTGTTGTATATCGTATTACACATATCGTTTTATTTTTTAGTTAAAAATTCTAAAAAATAATATTTTTTTAATTACTTAAACAAATTCTGCTTCATGTATAAAACAATAATAATAACATGGATGACAGATAGTCAGGATGTGGTGAGTTTTTAGAATTTTTATTCCCAGCGATTGAAACCTAGCTTGTGTGTTTCATTAGGGAACTGAAGGTGTTGAAGTACACATCAGCGCTATTAACATGCCCTAATGATGACCCATACGCTTGGGTTGAAACGTTGATAATAAAAATCTTCAATGCTGACTTTCTCCTGACTATCACCCAAGGTTTGAAGAACAGTCGACTAACTCCCTTCAACAATAATAATAATAGAAATAGCAATGCCGTTGATTCCAATTAGAAACTACTAGGCTTTACCGTTTTGAAAAAGGAACCCCAATAACCATTTCTAATGTTGAACAGTACAATAAGGGATAACCAAGACCCCTTGGCCTTAACTCATTATCAGCCATTATACTTAAAATCGCAATTTGCACAAGATAAAGACTTATGGCTCTATAAGCGGAAGCCATATTACACCGCCAAGCGTAGACGAGGATGGATTAAGTGAAGTATGTAAGTGTACATAAAATCAGCCAAAAAGCAATCTTGCTCGATACGTGCTGTCCATCTACATTCCTTTGAATGTTTTTTTCCGGGATTTAGATATTATTTTACATATCTGAGAGAGCGAAGAAACAAAAAAAAAAAAATAATTAGTGCCTGTTATTTGTTTATATGCGTCTATTTTAACATCCTCGAACATGCCATTAGGGTTGTAATGCGTACCGAGAAAGGGTTGGATCAGGGTGGAACAACATCCTTGCTGGGCTATGCTGATGATCTGGTACTGTTAAGCGAAGAAGTGAAAACTATAAAACTAAATACGACAACGTAAATGAAAGCCTCTAAAGAACTATATATGGTTGCAAAGCTGCAAAAATGGCGATACTACTGGTGATATCGATATAGATGGTAATATGTTTAAACAGGTAGAGAAATTTAGGTATCTAGGTTCTACGATAACTAGAAAAAACGAAATTGAAGAGGAGGTTAAGGTTAGACTGAAGGCGGGAAATGCTTGTTATTTTTCTGTGACAAAACTACTTAGCTCTTGTCCCGGAACTTAAAAATTAGAATCTATAAAACCATTATCTTGCCTACAGTTCTTTATGGATGCGAAACTTGGCCGCTTAAATTAAGGGATGAGCAGCGTCATAAAGTTTTTGAAAATAAAGTATTGCGTAGAATATTCGGACCGAAGAAGGATGAGTTTACCGGAGAGTTCAGACGGTTACACAACACCGAATTGCGAGAACTGTATCCGGGTAATATAATAGAGGTAATTTCATCGCGGCGAATCAAATGGGCTTATAAATTGTTGGGCTTAGTAACACGAGAATTCCTAAAAGGTTAATATTTGCTGTACCGAATGGTAAATGTCCGAGGGGTAGATCGAAGCGAAGGTGGGAAGATTGCATTAAAGCCGATCTGAAGGGACTGGGTTTGGACAGCGAACGGTGGAGGGAGGTGTGTGATAAGCGATTGGTTGTGTCGGCATCGAACCTTTGGGTTCGCTAAGCCTTTTGTTATTATTATTATTTTAACATCCTCATTTAATAGTTACGAATATAATGATGATGACTAGTGGTTATATTATTTTTTCAACTGTAATATGTGGGATTCAACTATGTCACATGATTGATATGATTGATCCACTTAATCTGAATATAACTCGTGTGTCATTTTGGCTCTAAAATTGGATTCCATTTTTTCCTAATCCATTCCAACTTCTCACAAACCATATACCCCACAGCCCATAGACTAACGATTACCGATAACCTTGAGTGGGCATAGAAAAGGAAATAACCCCACTACCTAACGCAAAACAAATACCTTATCAATACGGTACTATTTTCCAGTGTAATTTTCTTTTCACGAGGTCGTGTTCAATATATTTAGTTATATTTTACAAAATATGTTGTTCAATATTATTTAACAATGGATTTAGAAAGACAGCTTAAATAATTCCAAATAATTATTTGCCTTTCTCGGTCATTCAATTCAATAAATGTGTACTCTCTATTCTTCTAATTTTAGGCACTTCTTTCATAATAAAATTGTTGCTTTTTTTCCTGCTTTACTCGCTGCTTACATCTAGTGAAAAAAAAAATTATTTCCCACTTATTCCTACAATAATACGAATCCTGTTCACCATGGTTCGTAACCGCAGATGCAATCATTACATCATCGAAACACCACTAGAAAAGTAATGAGAGCGAAAATTGTGGTGCAAACGTTTGTTGCATACGTTGGAAGCTATCCAATGGTGACTGAAACCAATCGGTCAAACAGTGTACTCGTTTGTTAAAACTCTTTGATCCTCATAGCACAATTAATATGGTCTTCCAAGTGAAAAATGTTTAATTGAGTTTCCACTGTCATATTACTTAACTATGAATATTTTAATGATATTGCTTAATATTATGTGTCTGGAGAAGTTAATGAAAAGTTTCATTCATCGATATGTGGAAACGAAGTCCAAATCGGCACTTATTACAAAAGGGAAAGCATCTATTTTGTAGATTCTTATTGCACCTCTTCTTCCTAATAACATCCACCAGTTTAGCCACAGTTTCATGGGTTATTTATTTCGAAATAAACGCCATTGTAATACAACTTTCAGTTGTAATTTAATAATTACCTACTTCGTATACGTTATTTTATTTTTTTATTTATTTATCTGTATGAAACTCCAATACCTTACATTTTAATTAGTTTGAAGAAATGTAATGCAGGACTAGCAAATTTAAAATTTGTAGTTTGAATCTCAATATAAGATTAAAATGCCTTTTTAATTCTCACGAACTTTAGACCTACTAACCTTCATTGATTAATTGACGCGCCTCTCTTAGGGCTTAGGGGTCTATAATCGGTCAAGAGGACAGTGCTAGATTTACAAATCGTTATAATCACAACATTTATAATTTTGGAAATAATTTTTAAATTTAAATAACAATATGAGAAGGCGTAGATCGGGGAGTGTGGTCAAATAAATACTAGATATTAAATTAGTAATATATTGTATACGCTGACGTTTCGACCCACTTTGTAGGTCTTCATCAGGGCGTGGTTGATATCTATCGATCTATTAAATAACAATAGATCAAAGATTTATGATATATTAAATTTTAAAATTAAATAAATTTCGTTTTTCATTATTTTGATCATACCATCTTCAGGTTGTCTACATTTTTTCGACATCTGCAGATCAATATTTGAAGATCAAAAAAAAAAAAAAAAAAAATTAAAGATATTAAATTCTCACTAATAATAGAAAACTGAAATAATTTTTGGAGTTAATACTTCTTTAGAAGTGTTTTGCACTTTTTTGTGGAGAATGAATTAGATTAGTCGACTAATTGGTGTGTTCTTGCATATGGATTAAAATGTCTCAAAAACTAAAAATCAGACCTCCATATTGTAAGTGAGCGAAATGTTCAATATTTCATCATCTTTGTAATGAGATATTTTTCAAAACTGTATCTCAACGCAAAGCCCTCTTAGAGAGGCGAAAAAGAAAAAATAGTGTCCAAAACCAAATGATAACGAGGTTTATTGAATATATGAATTAAAATATCTCCGAAACTAAAAATTGGACCTGCACACTGTAAGCAAGGGAATTGTTCAGCATTCCATCTTCTCTGTTATTGAAAATTGTGTCTTAACGCAACATCGTGTTAGATAGGGGAAAAGTGGGAAAATAGTGTCGAAACCCAAGGGATAACGAGTTTTATGGAAGATATGGATTAAAATATCTCAGAAACTAAAAATCGGATTTACATACTGTAAGCGAGCGAAGTGTTTCCCATTTCATCCTCTTTATAATGGGATATTATTTATAATTTTTATTTTATATAATTAATCTCGCCTTGTTGATGTTTTTACTTCTATCATGTCGTCTAAAGCACACACCTTAGTTTTTATCTTCTTCTTCATCGTTGTCCTCATTCTAATTGCTAAGTAAGGAAATAACAGGTTAAATTCCCCGGAACTCTAGATATCCTCTAGGTCTCCGTACAGCTTGGTCGCCAAATCAGTTGGTTTAGACCATATCGGCTTCCGTTTTTCCGTCACGCCTTGTAACCCCCTCCTGAACACCCTTGATGCTCGCCTCTTCCACATTCACATTGAGGAGTTGGACCAATATTAAATTTATTGTAGAGGTGTGAGGTAAGAATGTTGTGTCCATTTCCTAGACGGAAAACTAAAACTTGTTCTTTCCTTGAAAGTGAATTACTAATCCTGGAGTTTGAATTCTGGGTGCTGACTGTTCCACCTCTTTTTTTTTCATAAACAATAATAAAATAATAGTAATAAATAATAGTAAAATTACACTTCTCATTAGGTCCGTCGTTTTTTCCCGCATTAAGTAAGTGGGATAAATATAGTCTGAATTTTCAATTAAATTTTCGATATCATATTATTTAACTACACATCCCCTACATAACTAAGAATGCCTGGAAGTAGGCAACAGATCAAGGCAAGAATTATGTGTTATTAGTGAACAGAGAAGATTATAAACATTTTTATTTTAGTAGTGTTCGTTATTTGCATCACCATAAATCAAATAAAAAATAAAATGTCTTTATGCGCACATTTCTTGAATTTTATGCCAATTTTTCTTTTACTTAGATTTTGGACAAGATTCAAATATAATAAATACATTTTGCTTTTGTTACCCCTTTTGCATTAGGTAAAATGCGAACAGCTCCATATTTATATGATTTTTTTTTTAAGTTTCATTCTAAGAAATATATTTTATATACGTATAAACAATAGTAACAAGTTTTAGATAAGGGTTAATATTCATTCCAACAGCTCTATCCTTTGGTTTCAATATTTCCTCTCTCAAGGTACCCAAGCAGTCGCTATTCCTAACCTACATTTGTTTTCCTATCTTACTCTGTCCTCACTGGACGTAGCGCGAGCTCCCATCATCTTTATGCCGATGATTCCCAAATTTAACTTTCCTTCGCTCCCTCTGAGTGGCGTTTGCCAAAATACAAGAAGACCTAAATCTGATCTGTGTCTGGGAAAACGTAAATGGATTAAGGTTAAACGCTGCTAAAACCCAAGCCATTGTCATTGGTTCCAAAGCCCTTCTGGAATTCAATACCAACATTCCTCTTCTGTACCTAAATGACCATTCCATCATCTTCAGCTCTCCAGTTAAAAACTAAGATATTTTCATAGACCAAACTCTCTCTTGGAATCACCATATTTCCCACAAATACCGACGTTCAATTTCTATCCTGAAACTCTTCCATAGCTTCCACCATCTTCTACCCATGTCCATACGTAGACTTCTAGTATCCGCCCTTATCTTCTCCCACCTTGGCTACGGCTGCGTTTATTAGTGTGCATTGCCCTTTTGTAAGAACTCGGAGACAGACTGAAAAGAATCATGAATGGCTTAGTAAGATTCGTCAATGGAACCCCGAGACGTTCTCGTGTTTCCCACTAATGCTGAGTTAGGGTGGCTCTTTCCCTCGTTCAGAAGACAATATTTCCTAGACACATTCCTTTACCTAATAATCTATAATCATCGTCTACGCATACAAGACATGCCTTCGATTCAAGTCATCTATCCACTTCATCTCCACAAGATCTCGTCTTTCTGACCTTTATAGCCCTTTCCAAAAATGCCTGCCTCATTTCAACACTCCTTCATTGTCCGTTACATCACTTTTTGGAATTACATCTCGCTTAAAATCCGCCATGCACCATCCTTATCCATATTTAAAATTCTGTTATTACAATTCCTCCTTACAATTCAATCAGACGCTGGGTAGTTATTTATTATGTACCAAGATTCCATTTTCTTTATACATTATTTATATTTTTTTTCTTTTATGAATATGGAAAAGATTTCCAGTCACTTTCCACTGAGAATTATTTTTTGTTTTTTTCTATTCATAAGATTTAAAGTATTTGTGATTTACTTAATTGTTTACTAATATTGAACGCACTTCTCTATATGTATATTATTTTTTTCTTTTTTTTTATGTACTCATTTGAACATATTAAGGAACAATATAAATCATTTATTGTAAATATTTCTTTATTTATTATTATTATTTTCTTCATTACTACAATGGTTTGCCTACAAAAGTAATGTATCGTTCTATTCCAATTTCATTTAGTTATTTTTTAGTTTATTGTTTGTTGCTGCTATTTCGAAGTATTGTGACCTTATTGCTCATCTTTTTTATTTAATATATCTTTATAGCTATTTAAATACATCTCTTATTACTTATCCTTTAGTTATTATTTTATTGTAATACATATTTTGACCAGATTTTAGATTAATTTGTATGAACAATATTGTTATTCTTAAGGGACTTTGTTCCAGAATAAGTTGATTCTTCTATTCTATATTCTTGTAATTTTTTAAAGAGATTCCATGCAATGAATGTTCGTCAGGAGGTCTGGAACCCAGTCAATACCTGTCTTAATTTATGTCCTAGCTACCAGGTGACGGCCTCACTCGGCACGCAACTCAGGGAATGACTGAAGATGGCAAATAGCAACCGTCACATTAGGATTTGATTAATCAAATGATAATCCACTCCGTCCCACCAGCTCTGATTACTTGAAGTGGGATCGACCTCGCTGATATGATCCACATACGTTTATCTATTTTAAGGTTAATAGTATTTGTTGGAGGGAATCAATTAACTGATCACCAATCACTTTAATATATCAGACAGGAAGGAAGACAGATGTTAACAAAATCTCGCTTTTGAAACATTACACATTTCAACATAGAAGTTAAGATTTTTTTTTAACCATTGACGACAACGGCTCTTGAATCGTTGAACCCAAGTTATATTAATTTAAAGGATCAAATTGTAAAAGCACACTGTCATCACCACCTATGCCGATGACACGTGTATCCTATCAGTTAATAACGATCAATCTATTGCATCCCAAACTCTTCAATCACTAGAAACCGCCTGACGTTTTCGACTACTGCAGCACTTACTAGACAAACGCTCTAAACTTCCCATTATTTACAAAAGACTCATATATATTACTATAATAAGGCTTATTTGGACTTACGGGATCGAGCTTTGGAGCTCTACTAAACCATCAACTTCCTCTCGTATCCAATCCCTACAATCCAAAATCCTTCGTAAAATCCTCAATGCTCCCTACTTTGTCACAAATAAAACCATCCATAACGACCTTAATATACCATATATTTCCGATTTAGCTCAATCCAGATACCTATCCTTCCATGATAAACTTCTGAATCATCCGAACCCTCTTGTTTCCTCTTCTTTTCCTGATAACCCTCTGAGGCGTCTGAAAAGAAGTTGGCCTCGGGACCTTCTAATATAGAAATATAATTGGTGTACTACCGAATCCTCAGTTCCTGTTAGCCGATATTTCGTCTTACAAGGGAAGGTAACCGAATTACAGATATCAATGAAAATTTTTTTGGTGATACTAGTACAAAAATTTTAGATCTATGTCCAAGGAATCTTGTCCCTAGGAGCCGAAAGAAAAACTATATAGTGTTGAAATTGTTCTTTGTATGTGTAAAATAAGAAGATATATTGCTTAAAATAAATTAAAATTGATAAGAAATTACATAACCGAAAGATGCAAGAAGCAAATCTCAGTAAATTTTTGTAATGAAAAATTATTCAGATTTGTTTCTAATGTCCTTTGAAAATCTTAGATATGAATTTTTATTGAAGTCAAAAAATACAATTCTTTGGACTTAATATAAATTTTATTTATGAAACACTGAATACTGACTTTCCACCTGACAACAGTGGTCCAATTCACAAGGACCCTTTACCAACGATTTCATAGTAATTTACTCGGTCATACTAAAATACTGATAAGAGACTTGACTTCTCAGCTGACATACCCATCAATATGAGGAGGAGACTATAAAGACACGGAATGAGAGACCTCCTTCCTTAACAAACCATGTAATTGAATCAAACCAAGGAAGAAGTACTGCTGGGTGCTATCCTGATTACCAACAGCTTGTCGATAGTTGCTGATGAATAATTATTAGAAACCAAGATATTATATTATAAGATAATTGGAATTTGTTTCTCCTTGCTGTTCAGTAAAGCATTCAAAACTGTTTAGAGGAATTATACCGCAATAGAAGGCTAAAGACCACTTGGAAAGCCAAAAACCAGATGAATAGATCGAATAAACAGATGCAATAGAACCACATGAAGATAACTGGAAAGAAGAAGCCCAAGATAGGCAGTGAAGAAGAAGGCTAGTTTAGGCGCCAAAAAATCTACAAGGTAGTGCCGACAGAAAACAAAAAAGAATAAGGATTCTTCCCGAAGTCAATGTTCTACACCGGAGTATTGGCGTCATTTTTTTTTAATCTTATATATTTAATTTTTTAAATTGAAATTTTTATTTAAGCAGTGATATTTGTTTTCATATTTTACGAAAAAATCGATTGGTAAATTATGATCTAGAAATCCATGGAGGGCGAAGGCAGAAAACAGCTATGTTAAGAAATGTTCAAACTATACTCAAGTTCCTTAGGCTCATTGGCAAGATTCATCGGACATAAGTTTAATATATTTCGACCTAGTATTGTCGAAGAAAGTTTCATTGAAATAGGTGATCCGAAAATCCTGCTAGATGAACAAGTTCGATTAATCTGTTTATCTTCAGGTTTTTCTATACATATTTCGTGAGTGTCATTGCAGGAAGGCGTGGTCATTAAACGCAGTCAAAGAGATTATTAATTAATCATGTCATCCCAGGATTGAAGAGAAAAATATCCATTACTAGAAGAGAGAACTATCACTTAAGGGACTCTTCTTACTAAAAATCTCAATTAATTCGTATTTGGGCTTAGAGTTCACTTTACATAAATATTTTGATGGCTTGGCATGAATGGATGAAGAGCCATCAAAAGGCAATAGCTGGGTCTATCGTCCCTCTGGTTTTGATGGTGGTTTATAACAGGACTGGTCAACCCATAACACTTCAAGGGCCACTTTGATGACCCGTAACTGTGGACAAACGAACTTTGCAAATAAAAAAGGAATAAAACTTTGTTGTTAGACTATGTTTCATTAGTTTCTGTATTATTCATTGTAAATAGAGTTTGAAAGTGCTCTCTGAACACTTCTATAAATGTCCTTAATTGTGACAGATTGTAATATTTCTTAATAAATAAAATTTAAAAAAAATGACTATGGTTCAATAAAACTAACATTTTGCCCTTCACTTAATTATGAATTTCAATTCATCGTCACGCTTGTGCATTATGGAACAAGTAATTTTGCATTTATTGATATGTTTATAAATACAACAAAAAACAAATGTTTCAATTGAAATATAAAATTTCTCGACGGACCGCAAAGTGAGCTGGTTTACTAATCTATTGTAGTTAATTAACATAAATTGTTTAATTATTGAATACTTGATGGTTGACCGTTATATAATTTAGAGGAAGGTGATCTTTCGGGGGGGAGGGGCGATCATAAAAAGACTAAAATAGTGAAAAAAAACTATTTTATTTAAACCAACATAGAGTGTGAATGTGATCTCTGAACACTATTATAAATGTTCTTTGAGACGGATTGTAATATTTTCAATAAACAAGTTAAAAAAAAAAAAATTTAAACCTGACTGCAGGTCTTCTTCAAGGCTAGAACAAACAATATACAAAAGGATATAGAAAATTGCGGAAACTACTTAATATTTAGATACTAATTATAAACAATATGAATAAGCTTATTAAACACTGATTTATAATTTTTACACTGTTTATAATTTTAATAAGTTTATTCATATGGTTTATAATTTTTATCCAAATATTATGTAACTTTCACACTTTTCTATTTTATTTTGTATCTTGTTCGTTCTAGCCCTGAAGAACACCTGCATAGGTAGCCCGAAACGTCGGTTTAAATTATTTACCTGAAAATTGGTATTTGCCGAAAACTCCTCTGTACCATGTCCTAAAATTTTCGATGTTTCATCTTAAATGAATAATTTGCATTAACCGAGGAAAAGCATATGTTATTTTTACCCAACAAAGCCTGACGACACGAGGGTTATGTCTTTGGGCTATACGCTAATCAGTTGTAAGGATTTTTAAAGCAAATGGTTCTATCGATTTTCAAGTTCGATGGCTCTAATTATTCGATGAGATCCCCTAAGTGTTTAATCAATTTTCTAAAAGTATTTAACGATTATTTGAGCGAACAGGTGGATCGATTTTTAAGTTTGATGCCTTCAAATTATTCATTGAGGTTTCGTGAGTGTTTCGAAACAATAGCCGGTGGTACAGACCCCTTTTTATCAAATTATTACCATCCATCTAAAACTTCGTGACTGGCTACATCTAACCGTAACCAACAACTTTTTTATTTACGAAAATTCTCTGAAATGGGTCGTATTCTCTTGCGTTGTAAGAGAATTTTATCACAAAATCGAGAAAAAATGTGGCCTACAAAAATATTGGACCGTTTGGCCTATATAATTTCGTAATTTGAACAAGTGTTGCCCAAATGAAAGACCAAGGCTCGTCTTGATATTGCAAAAGAATCTCGTAGGAGTCCTGCAGTTACCTATTAACTTAATGCTATTTATTAAGCAAGTTACTTTGGATTAAAAAAAAAAACTTTAGAATAAGTACATTTAGATGTTTTATTACTTAAACATAGTAAAAACCAACCTTATCAAGAAAGATAGTAATAGGCCCTCACCTTGGAATGGAGAAGTGGTAGAGTAAAGACAGTCTGTACAACGTCACAGATTATTTAAATAAAAAATCTGGCGTGTCCACGCACAAGACGTTCCTACCGGTTTAAAAACAAAAATTTTTAAATATCTCCATTAAAAATTACACAATTGAATTAAACTAATTTTCCTGATAACCAGTCATAGAAATAATTAGAGTACAATTTCTTTGATGAAGCAATGTAAACGGACAACTGATCAATTATTAAAATCAGCATATAAAATTCAATAGGATGTAACGTTGCTGAAACTGGTTCGATTTTTTATATTTTTGTCAGAAATTTAATAACCTTTTAAAAATGATACCACTACACACTATAGTTATTACTATTGTCATTTTTCAGAATGGGGTAATTTAACTAAACACCAAATGAAACATTGGAAAGGTTAAAAGCAAAAGTCTATTGGTTCTTCTAAATATTTATATATAATATTTAAAATACTCTAGTATTAGTAACTTTTTAGCTTTAATTTTCATTTTTTTTTTTTCACGGATCAGTTTTGGTCTTGATCTTGTAACAATTAGGCTGTCTTGATCTTGGTCTTGGTCAGTGCAATACTAAGACCGATTTTGGGTAACATTAGGAGGAGGTCACTCTTAACGGCCCAATATTTTCTTAATTTTGAGAATAAATATCTTACGGTTTGAGTGGAAAGAAAATGGGAGTTCATAGGTTTTTAGAGCCTCATTAAACGGAGAAAGTTAACCGATCTCCTGATTTCTGAAAAGTCTTCATTTCTGATATTTTTTTGTAAATAAATAAGTTGTTGGTTACGACATGATGAAGCCATTCACAAAGTTTTCGACGGGTGTCAATAATTTGATAAAACAAATTGAGCTCAAACACTGAGCCTTGATTGATTGAAATGTGTTTAACCAATTTGCTATTTGATGTTTATGAAATATATTGTATCATAACAGACAATATATTTTAATGGGGATAATAAATTATTTAGTGTTATCCAATGTTTATTTATAAAAGATTCCACCGCTAAACGATTCCTTGATAAATATGAATTAGTATTATCCATATTGTTCCTCTTCTTCGATTATCAGAAGAAACGTTTTTGGTTTCAAACTGACATTTTTCCCTTTATTTCCCAACAATTAAACAGTTTTACTCCTTAAATAAAAAAAGAACAATAATTTAATTTAAAAATTTTGTATATTCGACGAAGGCTTTGCAACAATGTGCATTCCCCTTGTGTAATAGCCATTTTCAAATCCTCTGTTCACAAGTATCACAGATTTATGGTGAGTATAAATTTAAAAGTTTTGTGATTTGTTTTGATGTGGAGAAAAGTCTCAAACTATGTTGGTGATTAAATACTATAGATATATTAACAGTATCGGAAAATTAGCTAAGTCTTGTTGGCAACCACCAAAACTTAGTTCAGCTGGGGCGATAAATTCCAACCAGTCGTTTCTGTGGTAATCCAGAGCGGGGCAATTTCTCAGTTCACCAGGCCTGAAAGTAAATTAAATCCAATGCATCGGACTGAAATGTTTTTATTTATCTAAATTATGCAATCCTTAAAACAATGTTTTTTAATGAAATATTGTATTGATGTTTTAAAATTTTATAATTTTTAAATTGTTACAAACTTATTGTGATTATGTTTTTAAATAGTGAAGGTACAACACTAAATATTATAAGGTACTAGTGTAGAGATAGATATTCTAGGTAGAGATGGACAGGGAGGGGAAATGTTTAGAATGATTTTCGATAACTTTTATTGAGACCTTTTACAAAGAAAATTCTGTAAACAAAATTCGATAAATAAATTTGATTTGTCATACCAAACAAATTCTATAAAAAAACAAAAAAAAACAACATAGCTGGCATATTTACTATATTTATTCTTTAACTTTTTCATATATATTGGTGAATGGTGTGGGTTATATTTGCTTCTGATGCTACATGCACTTCATTAAGAGAATATTTATAACGGTTTTTAACTATCACTATACAGGTAATATACAGTTATCCTTCCAAAATAAGAAAATGATAAGAATAAATATTCGACTAAAAAACAATTCCCATATATTCTTTGATCATTTATCGAAATAGAATAGCAATTAAAAATCAATATAATAGATAAGCTATTATTTTATGTATGATTCCGTTTAATTAATTTTTTCAAAACTAAAACTAAAATTTTCATTGTGTCAAATCACTGTATTGGTCCATATTTGTTCCACTATTATCTCTTGAATGATACCGATAAAGTATTTTTTTTTTATCGTCAATACCTAGACCTAAGTTATGTTATTAGGGAAATCAATGACAGATAGAATATCGGTATTGAAATTTTCACAACCTATCTTAAGTCCATCTTACTCGATCAATATTATAGCACGTGATAGATGCATTAAAAGTGTTTCAATATATCCTTCAGTTGATCACTATATTGACGAAATTCGTTATTAACCGTGTAAGGCCTCTGTTCCTACAATTGAGGCTCAGACATTATGCCATTATCTGTTCTATACTGTAAGATTTATTTACTAATTGAACCAGGAAAGAAATCGAATCCTGGGAAACTGAGATAGTATCATTACTCTTATCATTAATTTGAAGAAGCTGGTTTGAAATATAATTAAATTGTCTACAAAAATAATCTAAAAGAATAATAATAATAAACAGCACAATAAAAAATTATACGAAAAATTGTTAACGCACCTTGGTACATTTCAAACACTACTATACATAACGACTTAAACACCCCAACAGTAAAATCCTACATCCACGACAAATACACTACATTTCATTCTTCAACCCAAAATCACTCCAATCCTCTGGTTCTTTCTATCTCCTGCTCCCTGTTACCTGAGCAACGAAGATTAAGAAGTAAATGGCCAAGAGACCTACTACATCAATAAAAAAAATCAAGCAATTACACCAAGACAATAAAAATACAACAAATTTGCTAGATACGCCGCTGCGCAGGTGCAAATTGCATAAAATAAAATAAATAAAAAAAGAATAATATTTATATGTGTATTATACTTCAAAGATTTTTTGCCATATCTTCGTTAATTCCTTATCAAATCCAATAATAAAACCTTCGTTGGGCATTGTCTTCAGATGGGAAAACAGCCACATCCTCTAAAAATTTCAGGAAAAAAACCTATGAAGAAAAATAAACTGCATTTCCCCATAACTCAAAAAGTAAACAACTTATGGTTAATTACGCTTATGATTATTTGAAATGTTACTAAAATTCTCAGGATAAACATACAGCTGCCAAGAAAAAGGCAAACAAAACACTAGAAACAAGGGAATTCCTCAAAGAAAGATTGCAAACCATTGAGGGCAACTGGTAGGCTGGAAATATACGCAAATTCTACGCAGACATTAGGAAAGAAAGGATAGGATATGAAGTGATAAATACGCAAATGCGAGGAAAAGATGGTATTCTGACGCCATCTACATATAAAAAAGATATTGAACATCTGGAAAGAACATTTCCAGGAACTTCTCAATCAAGGAGACCCAACGAACGAAGAAGGCATGGACCACACTGAGGACCTTGACCCAGAAGAGGTTGAAAAACCAGATATACTGGATGTAGAAATAGCTATCGAAAGGTTCAAAACAAAAGATCTTACGGCAGGGATATGGACTATCGCCAATGTTGTTCAACTTGTAGAAAAATTAAAATACCTCGGCTCCACAATAACCTCAATGAATGACCAAAGGGCAGAAATATACCAGTGTATAACTAGAGCAAGCAAAGCTTTCTTCTGCCTTTCAAAGATATTGAAATCCTGAAAAATCTCAAATTAAGGGTATACAATAATATGATAAAGCCAGTTCTAATTTATGGCTACGACACCTGGACACTAACCGCATCCTAGGATAAAATGTTGAAAGATTTGATAGAAAAATCCTCCGCACGATAACCGGAGTGATCTGGATTCAGAGTACTAACACATGGAGAAGAAGCCCCAACAATGAACTGCTTACAAAAACTGGTCATTCAATATCCTATGATATGAAGGCACTGAGGTTAAGATGGGCGGGACATGTAGCTCGTAGCAATCCATCTGGAAGCCTCCACGTAACAATGAATGCCTCAATAGAAGGCAAAGGACCAAGTGGAAGGTCAAAAACCAGATGATTGGATAGAATCAACAAAGACGCAATAAAGCTGCGTACAGATAAATGGAAAGAATTAGTCCAAGATAGCCAGAGCTGGAGCAGGCTTGTTAAGACGGCAAAAGATCTACATGATCTGTAATGCCCACTGGAAAAAAAGTGTCCATCTTAGGAGTCGCTAATTGATGTGTATTCTTTTAACCGTTTCTAATATAAATATATAGTTTTCTATTACTGTTATCACTCATTAGGTCATAAATATTAATGTATACTACTTATTATAATTCATACGTCAATTCTATGATGTTTATATCTTTTTGGGTTCCATCACTTGAAATAATTCAACAAATGCAATTGGTATATTCTAAAAGCCTTCAACTGTCTTTAAATAGCCATAATATTGCATGCTAAGGTGGGAACCAGGACTGCCGAACAGATGGGATCTCATGCCGGTATAAATGAATTTAACTTTGAACCATGTAAAGTTCAAATAGACTTGAGGCAGGCACGCTCCTGGGTACTTCATTGATGTAACTGAATTTAGGCAAGCCAAGAAGTTTTCCAGTTGAATGGAACATAATCTAGTATATATATAATGCTCATTCTATTATTTTCAATTAAGTAACTACATAAAATTAACACTTTTTTAGGAAATGGGTTTGAAGTTTTAAATTCTGTATTGATTTCATCTCAATGAGTAGTACCTTCACTAGTTTATTTCAGCCTTTATATTCTTACTTAACATGTTCATATATTGCTAATTTTAATAAATAAATAAAAATAAAATTGCAATTAAACTTAAATACAAAATAAAATTATTGAATTATTCACTCATTGGGGCTAAATTATGACAATCAACAAGTAGAGAATATATATCATGACAATTTTCCCTGTTGTATTTGATAAAAATAACGATATTCGGGTTATGACGTTATTAGCGGGAAAAAATCAAATACAGAAAGAACATTGATTGTGACATTTATTTATGTAACATGCCTTAA
This sequence comes from Nezara viridula, assembly GCA_928085145.1. Classification (NCBI taxonomy): domain Eukaryota; kingdom Metazoa; phylum Arthropoda; class Insecta; order Hemiptera; family Pentatomidae; genus Nezara; species Nezara viridula. Next base: position 78,797,130 of record OV725079.1, on the reverse strand, counting down.
GCCCTCCTCATTCGATCAATATTATTAGGAGAAAACAATATTATTGTACGTGGTATACACATCACAAGTGTCTCCATTGACTGTCATAAGTGTTTTCATATATCCCTCAGATGGTCACTATCGACTGACGAAATTCGATATTGACCGTATAAAGACCTCGTTACCTATAATAGGGGCTCAGACATTATGCCTAACTCTGTGCCATACTATAAGGTATTTATTAATTTAACCAGGAAAGAAATCGAACCTGGGAAACTAAGAGAGTATTATTATTTTTAACATTCATTTAAAGGTACTGTTTTGAAAGATAGTAAAATTATCATTAAAAGTAATTATATTTATATGTATATTATTTCTTAAAGATTTTTTTTTGTTGGTCGTTACGTCATATCTTCATTAACTGTTCATGAAACCCAGCGATTAAGCCACCATTTTGAGCGTTATCTTCTACTTAAGGTGGGAAAACAGCCATATCATCCCTTAATTTCAGGAAAGTTGTGAAGAAAAATAAACTTATTTCCATACTAAGAAACCAATCCTAAATCAATTAGCAATTAAATCCACTATAGTTTTAAGGGATAATGAGACTAATCTAACAATAACTTAAGGAACTGATATTTTTATGATAAAAAAATACACTCATGATGTTTTTGCTGATGCAAAAATTAATCTGTAATTATTTATTCAAAGTAGGCCATACCTCAACGAAGTTATTTACCTTTAATGAATGAAGTTGTTTGAGCCAAGGTGGTCAGCTCTGGGTAATTGCAACATTAATTTCTGCCAGTGAGGACTCAACTAATTGCTTGCAAAGTTTTGCTCTCAACTCTTGGTAATTTGTCTCTTTCAGGTACAAATCTCAAAGCCGATTCTCAAGTTACTAGGTGACACTAGCGGATTTGTGGGAGAAGGAGGTCTTTCGGGATCAAGCCCTCCTCCTCAAAAGAGAGAAATAGTTTTTTTTTTTTTTAATTTATCCGTATTTGCCTCTGTGGTTGAGCTAAATACCCAAACAAAAACAATATGTCCTCTTTTTAAATTATAAAGCACGTACAGCTACTAAATATAAGCACTTGTCAAGAAAAAAAGCATTATAATTTTCCTGTAATAATCTTTTTTTTTATTATTATTTTATCCTTAAGGTAATATCCTCGGTAATGCCCTTTACACAGTTTTACAGCTGATATCCCAACCCATCCTGACATTGTCATTACACCGTACTCTGATGATACATGTCTGCAATGTGTCAACAATTACACTTTAATTGCATCCTAAAACCTCCAATAACATATCCTAAACCTTGAAGAATGGTGTCGATACTGGATAATAAAATTAAAAAAATAAATTAAATTAAATTTTTATGTACCTTCGATATCCTTCAATAATATCTCACTCATCCCCGTTGAGCAGATCCGCTACCTATGATTCCAGTTGGACAAAGCTTTACTTGAAATCCACATAGAAGAATGTAATGACAAGAAATTTATTTCAAGATTTCTGCTGCTCCAACACTTACTATACTAACGCTCTTAGATTTCAATTACTTACAAAATACTCATTTACATGACTATAATGAGCCGTTTAATAAGCCCTGAGTTGAGCTCTGGAGCTCCACCAACCATCGAATTCTTCTCGTATCCAATCCTTAGAATCCAAAGCCCTTCGTAAAATCCTTGATGAATGATCCACATTCTGTTACAAATAAGACCATTCATAACGAACTTAATGTTCCATATGTCACTAATTTGGCACAATCTAGATACTTATCCGTTCATGATAAACTCCAGACCTATTTAACCCACTTTTTTCCAATTTAGCTTGCAAGATCCTTCTCGATATCTGATAATCCTCCTTGGCATCTGAAATTAAGATGACCTCGGGATCATCTTATTTAGAAGTATTTAGGGAGTGCTATTGGGTAATATCTCGACAAGTCTTTTTATGTAATTATTTTTGTTCTGTTCACATTCACTGGTTGCATTTTTTTCTCCACGAAATGGCCTTTTAAAACTATGCGAATATCATTACTTTTCCTTTCTCATTTTCGCTTTTCTTATCTCCCAGTATCTCCTCATCATTTCTGCCTGCCTTTTCTACCTCTCTTTCGACCAGGCAGTACCCTTCCGTTTTTCTCTATTTTACACAAAACCTTGATTTCTTTTAATTTTTTTTCCGTATTGATCCCTATCCAGTCAATCTTTGTCTGTTATTTTCAATTTTTCTGTTTCTTCTCTCATTCGTATTACATACCCACTTAGGCTCTTGTATTCAGGGATTCTGTCAAAGACTTTCTTCTTTTGTTTTCCTTGGTTCATTCTCATCATATGGCCTTAGAATCTAAGTTTTCTGATTCTTATTTCGGTTTCTAGTTATTTTATCTCCCTGTAGATTTCCTGGTTGGGTCTTAACCTGTAGCCTTTCTATTTCTTCTTGGAACCATGGATTGCCTTACTTTTTCTCTGTTGTCTTAAATTCCGTCTTTTCGTAGGAAACTTATAGACCTGCTTTTTATGTTATTTCTTTCATGGTATGTATTTGACTAATTGTCTCTTCCTTCGTTTCCCATGGTCTTATTTTATTTAATCCTGTTGTAAATTTCAATAAATAAATTATTGTTTTACTACATTTTTCATTTATTTTTTAACTGCCATTGTGAAGTGTACCACTTGAAAGATATTCCAAATAGTTCTTTTCATTTTATTCTTACAAAATTCAGCATGTCAAATCATATAAACGGTTTTATCCAGAATTTCTAGAGCTCTTCATAAAATTCAAAAGATTTGCCCGCATTAGGAAATATTATTCCAATATATAAATTAAAATTGAAGTATTGGCCAAGAACCAATCTAAACTTAGGTTTTTGCTAAAATCAACATTGACAGTGCTTGAATATTAGTCATATGATTTTGCGTTTTGAGGTCTTTGTCTTGTAAGTATTGACAGACTGGTCTTAGTATTCTGAGATAAATGGTCCATTATTCCTAGGAAGCACTTATTCATGTCAATACAAATCAAGACACGCTATTAGTCTTTGTTGAGCTTGCGGTTTGAGTCTTACCATTATTACCTGAATTAATATATTTATTCGCATAGATATTGTGCATATAGAACCTTCCCAACTGGAGAATATTAACTCCAATTCCATACATTAATTTAAATTACAATGTTAGGCTCTAATTGGAAAATTTCAACCATATAACATTGTGTGTTATGCAGGCAAAGAACAAAATAATCCGTCAACATTTCGCTATGGATTCAAATCGCAATAGAGTGCACGATTGGGTGTGATGGAGTGATTTTATCTTAGGTTTCTTGTCTTTTTGTAGTGATGATGCCTGAATCGACAAAAATTTACGGTTTGTTTTATTCTTCATCTGAATTTCACGGACACAAAGCTGTTTAGTTGGAATTTTCTTATTATAATCTAACATTGATTTTCTGTCTCCATGTGAGTTTTTAGTCGTTTCCATTAAATAAATTATCATTACTTTTTATCTAAACTTGTCCGATAATACTGACTTTAATTTCTATTTTTTTTAGAATCCTATATATTTATTAAAAGTATTTTAAAATTTCTCCATCGTAATTTCCTGGATATTTCTACTCAAATCTCTGCAGGTGCTTGGATCGAGTTATTCCTATATCTTCCTATTATAAACTGTGGCACGATCTTAAATCGACCAATACAAAATTGTATTTATTCTTCAAGCTATTGAGCTTTGGGGCTCCACCAAACCATCGAATTCCTATCGTATCCAATCCTTACAATCCAAAATCCTTAATGCTCCATACTTTGTCACAAATAAAACCATTCATAAAGACCTTTATGTACCATATGTCGCTGATTTAGCTCGAGCCAGATATCTATCCTTTCATGATAAACTTCAGTCCCATCCAAATCCGCTTGTTTCCACTCTTGCTTCTTTCTCGATCACTGATAACCCTCCTAGGCGTCTGAAAAGGAGATGGCCTCGTGATCTTCTTACTTAAAATTATGTAGAGAGTGCTACCACTGGGTAGTATCTCTTCAAGCCTGTACATGCCATTATTTATAATTTGCGCATATTTACTAGTTGTATTTGTATACAGTTGTAAATTTCATTAAATAAACAAACAAACAAAAATTCTTCAAGCTCAATTTTTGAGGAATATATCTCATAACGTTTCTGTAGAATAATCATGTTCTAGACTGATCAATAATAACAAGTAGATAAAATGGTAGATAAAATTTAAAAAATAACTGTGGTGAAAAAACGCAAACTTTTTAGCCGAAGTTTGACATAATAAAAAAAGGTTCATTAATAGTTAAAATTTTGAAATAATAGTGCGTCTCGGCGATTTGGGATTTGTGAATGTGGCCAGAGTTGCAAGACTTATAGGGGGGCTGCCAAACACGTTGGTGTCCAAGTGTCTCTCAGATCTACTTTATAAACATCCATTATAAAAGAGGATAAAATACATTTTAAACTGGATATTCTCACCAGAGACGACAAGGTGAGAGAAAAATCGAAAAGACATTCTATGGACGTTTTTCAGCTTGTATAGGGTAATTACCTAATTAACGGATGCGTAAGGGGTCGGCAGGCATGACGTAATTATCTTTGAAAATGAGTATGAGAAAATTTGGGAGTTTTTCGTTTTTATTGGTCTAATAATTCATATATGAAATAAAATTAAATTAAACCAATTAAAACAAAACTAAAACAATATTTTACTTGACATGCCAAAGTTAGAACTACATTTTTGTGTAGGGAAAACAATAATTTTGCATACCGCTTAGAACCATCACGGTGATATCGCCTTCAGGTAAGATATGGATAAAATCTTTGCATTCTGAAAGAATTGATGCTTACCAAAATTCTTTGGCAGATCATCATCAAAGATATTGCAAGTATATTCGCGTATTTCGTTTAAGAAGAATCATTGCAGTGGATATGCACAATGGTATGGATCACTAATAAAGAAATGATGGAATTATTTCATTCTTAAGGTTATTATTGATATTTACTACCTGTGCATCATTTAATTAAAATACAAGATTAGCTCATACTATGGGAAATTCGACTTAATCGTGACAAATCCAAACATATGACATTTACTCTACGAAAAAACACCTCCAGTTTATATTGCCAACAACCAAATTCCTCAAACGGACATGGTACTTTGTCTTGGGCTTATCTACTATTCGACTTTATGATAACAGTAGACGTTCTGGACAGTGGCTCGACAAAAGAAAAGCAGGAGAACAATAAAATCAAATCAACAATAAATGGTGATAGTAACTGTTTGGTGGGCGGGCTTCATTTGGTTTGATACACTACAGCTTCTTAAATCCTGGAGAAACCATCTATGCCGAATCGTAGCCAAATTAATGTAATGCATCAGATATTGGTAATAATGAAGCCACCTTTGGTCAACCGGAAGGCGCCCATTTTGTTGCGTGACAACGACCGGCCACATGTCTCACGTGTGATGTCACAAAAACTGTTGGATATGAAACTCGGGCACATTTGCTCTAGTCTCCGGACCTCTCGCTTACGGATTATCATTTTTGTAGACACTTGGACCACTACTTAAGTGACGAAAAATTTAATGGACAAAGGGAATTAGAAAATGTGTTTTTGGAGTTTATCAATTCTAAAGATGGGAAATTCTATTCCGAGAGAATGGAAAAGTTTCTAACACGTTTATAGAAATGTATTGATAGTAGTGGAGACTATTGTGATTAAATAACCATTGTAAATCTTTCTTTTTTCTTTTTAAACCAAAATCCTACATTATTTTCTGAATCATCCAATAATTAGAACAAGTCAGGAAAGAGGTGGTGCTGAGTACTGTCCTTCCCTATTCCTGACATTTGCTGATTGTCGACATAAAGTGTACAGGTGCAAATTAATGTTTTATAGTCCCCAAAAATTGAGATACTTTATAACATATAATAATAATCAAAATGAATAAATACAAAACAACCATTTTTTTTTTCTTTTGTTGTAAAACGATACAGATCCTCGACAAAAAATATTAGGATTTGAAACCACATTTGATAATTTGTTATAAAATTATAATTTCTTATTATTGAGCTGAAACTATAATTGTTACACAATAAAAAAAAAACGATATTTTATAAACAGAATTCGATAAAGGTATTTTGAAAAACCTACTTATATTTGTTTATTACGTTTATGAGAAAGGAAAAAAACACCTACTATCTTCCCTCGTTTCTGCGCAACAATCCCAGGACATTGATACTTGAAAACGTAAGTAGATTGAAGTACTAAAAGAAAATTCATAGAACTAATTATCAATATTCTAGTGAATAACTGAAAAATTTAGAAGAAATTTCATTAAATCTCATAAAGTTAGAAGAAAATACTTAAAAAGCGTTTCAAAGATGTATTCTATACCTTTCAGCAGAACCGTTTATTAAAAATTCTTTTAAAACTTTGTGAGTTTTTCAGAGGCTCTTTTAGAAATTACATTATTAAAAAAAAAGAAATGATATATACTTTATTATTTACTTTCACTTATTATTAAAGTACATTCTTAAGCATCTTAAATACTGTAATCTATCATTGTATATATCAATCAATCGTAGTAACGTTCCACCATCTTGGATTTTTTTTTTCGAAAATAATAAAAAGTGTGATAACTTCAACATGCTTCTACCTATCCACAAGAAATTTAGCAGGACCACATAGTGTACATGAAATGACACAAACCAGAACTATATTAGAACTGCAGACATAGAATAAAGCATTAGATTATTCGAACTAACTCATTTTGTTTCAACCTGAATGTTTACTAAATTCCCTACAAAACTAAAAACAAAACCATCGAAAACTGGCCATTATTAGCCAAGTTACAGCCCATAGTAATGTATTAATGGATTGATGAATTATTGAAGGAAGCAAGTCGACTGTTACTACATATCATGGGTGATAAATATTCAGGACGCAGTCTTCTAAAACTTTTTTTTTTATTTGTGCCAACGTTTCAATGCAAACATGTGGGTCATCTTCAGGACGTGGTTCGAGCACTGAAGACTTTCTAGTACTGACTCTTAAGAATTAGTATCTGAAGATAATCCACATGTTTGGGTTGAAACGTTTCACAGATAAAAAATTATTATTTTCTTTTTAACAGACTGCGTCCTGAATATTTATCACCCATATTAATGGTTTGGTTTGTTACTATGATTGAACTACAGTTATTTAACCGAGCAAAATGATTTAACTTATTTCTATATTATATTGTCAATTGTTCATGGGCCAATATCACGGCCTTTCCATTCTGGTTGGGGAGGCGATGGACCTCGAAAAAAAGAGTCTTGTGAGTTTATATTATGTATATAATCGCCATAATTATTGTAAAACGAACAATATAATAAATACTGTAAGATGTTCACAGCTTATTTAATAACGTGTTTAAATGTTTATTACTTTTTTTCAATATAGGTCTTGCCACATACAGTGATACTAAATGGTGAAAAAGTGGACATATTAATATTTTTTACGTTCTTCCATCGACTAAAACTACCAATACCCATTCAAAGCTACAGGTTCGAACTATCCAGAGCCAGATTTTCATGGCGCTAAAATAGATTATAAACTTGTGAGTCTAATTGAAGTAATGAAAAACTTCTAGAAAAAAGGCTAAATTTGGTTAACCAATAATTTCAGTTTTTCGTGAATTATTATAAAATCTTTCTTTATTTTGACTTAACTGCTTTTTCATTTTTAGAGGATGAAAATCTATTGAGCAAAAAATATTTAATTTGCTCATCGAGAACTATTTCAAATTTTAGGTAATTTTGGAAGTTTCAGGATAATTCTGAGCATTTGCTCCACTTTAAATATTTCGACTTTTTGCAATTGTTGAAAAATCTTCATTGCGATGTTTACATAATAATTAACAAACGAAAGCTGCCAAAAGCTGCCACCGTTGACTTGATACCCTTTGGAATTAATATTTGTTTTTGTTTCTCAATACCCATGGCAAGGAGGTTGACATGATAATAACTAGTATGACTAAATGACAATAAATGTTAATATTATTCAATGTCACAGGTTATATATTATAGAAAAAAATATTTAAAAAATAAAGTATGATAAACTGTAAGATGGGGTAACTTAGGGACTGGGTGGATAACTTTGGGACAGCGGGTGAAATTTAGTTTGTGGTGATTCGTGGCGAATACGCTGTGTTGGTTTATTCTGCAAAAACGTGATTTGTGTAGGCATGTACTGCGCTACTATCTTGCAGCAGTTTGAGAACCCTAGTTCATTATACTCCTGCAGTTAGGTATTATTTTTTTTTTTTTCAAAATTCTTGTTTTCATGAAACTTTCGCTTGTGCCTCAAGTCGCTTGCCTACATAAAATACATGTTTGCAACACAGTGTATTCACCACGAATCATCACAAACTAAATTTTACCTGCTGTCTCAAAGATAACCACCCACTCCCAAAGTTACCCCATCTTACGGTATGTAAAAATAAATTTATATACCTATAGATTTTATTTCTTATTTTTTTTCGGATGAATATATTTGAAAATACGTTAATAAAGCAATATAATATATTACATTTTGGTTTATTATTTTCAATAATAAACCATTGTGATCGTCCGAAAAAATCAAAAAATCAATCCCTTCCCTCAAAACTTGAGGTTTTGGGAATCGAGGTACGTAGAACTCGAAAAATTAATTTAAAAAATGTTGTTCGTCCGCTCATTTTCTCCGATACCGATTATTTTCAAATTTGGAATAAAAATCAGAGGTCTCCCGAGGACGATCCTCCTACCTTGATATTACTATCCGCCCTTGCATTTCAAGATGGCGACCGATTTCAATGAAAATTTTCTAAAGCCTTCTCCTTGATGCTTTTTAATTATGTGTATACAACACACTATACCAAAAAGTACTTCCCTTTCAAAATGGCGGCCGAAAGATATGTGTCGTATAGACCGTTGCGCCTGAACGGATGTACCGATTTCAATGATACTTGGATAAATTCTTCTCTTTCGAACCACTAAAATTAGATTTCCTCAAGACTCAAAAAGTATATACTTTATTGTTGCTGGTGTCACTTAAAAGTTTACGAAATTTCTTAAAATATATTTTAAAAAATCGTTTAAATCGACTAAATGTTTTAAAGATATGTTGAAATTTGGTGCAAAGATATGTTTTTAAAAATATTTTTCGTATGATCAACTGCAAAACTTATTATTATTTTTTTTAATATCCTGCTAGTGTCATTTCAACTGGAGCAATGTGTTTATTTAGAAAATCACTAATGATGAAATCAAAAATTATTTAGGGCAATATTAGGAATCACCTCTTATTTATTTTTTCTTTATGTTACAAGGAAGTTAATGTTACTTTTGATATATAATTGTTTGGAAATAATAAACCATTGTGTGATAATTTGCAGCGTTTATATTTTGAAGCAGTGAGATGAACGCTCAATTCTCTGATGCTCAAATTTGCAGCGGGTGGTAAAATCTTCGACAAAAACTGGAAGGGTGTACATGAATGAATCATAAAATCCTGCGATATGTTCCTATATATAACTATTTTTTAATACAAACTACAATTTCAATAATACGAATAGTATAGGGCGTAGTAAAATACTGCGTACCTACTTCAAGCTGAGCCATTTAGTCGACTTTTCCTATTTTCTTTATTGATTTTAGTTTACATATCTAATCCAGTCATGTAGATTAATTGTTATTAATTGTTATTATATTTTTGTTCTTTGAAATATTGGAGTGGCGAAACGATATTCTCGCCCCCTCTCTATTTTCATTGGAGGGAAGGAGAGAGATTCGTAGTGTTGCCCAAATGCGAGACCGAGAGGAGTCTTGGTTTTGCAAACTCAGTCTTAGTCTTGCGCAAGACTCTCGTAACAGTTACAAGGCTACCGTAGCATTAGATTATTACTAGAGAGATATTACTGTAAGTTTTTTAGATATGAGAAACCTAACTAAGTCTGAATGAAAAATTAGAAGAGTTAAATGCAAAAATATATTGGTTACACCAATTCTTTACATGTAGTAACTAAAATTGTCAAGTATTAGTAACTATTTTGCCTCAATTTTTATCCAAAAAATCGATTTTTTTTACCTGTCTTGGTCTTGGTCTTGCAACAGTTAGGGAGTGTTGGTCTTGGTCTTGTAAAGTGCTAGACCAAGACCGATTTTGGGGAACATTAGAGATTTGCTCCCTTATCTGTTCCCTTGGCCAATATACTACACTAATTATTCGCAAGGGTCAACTAGTAAGAATATATTTTCAACAAACTTATCTTAAGTAAATAGTGAAACTAAATGAAATAGTAATTTTAAACATAATGACAAGTGATTTCATGCTCTTAAGTGATTTCATGTTGTTATATTCTTTTGTTCACATTTACTGAATGTATTTTTAATTGTAATATAGTTGTAAATATCATCAATAAAAAACAAAAAAAAAAAAACATAATGAATTAGTAGATATGTGGCCGTTTATTATAAATTATTGGTAAAAATGACTTGCTTATCAAAAAACCATTTATTATATCGATATATTTAATGTTTGCTACACCGATCCGAAGAACATGGCAGTGGTACAGAATACGTATTTTTCATTATTGAGTATTAAATCTTGAATACAGAACTTCAAGCGATGCCTATGAAAGGAATGAAAAATAAATTGATTTTCAAAACATAAATAAAATTCATTAGGAAATAGAAAATGAAAACATAAACAAAAGGGAATGCAGATTTAATTATAAGAACGAAAAACTGCAATATAATATAAGTCCTAAGGTTAGTACAACATTTTGATCAATTTCTGTCAGGAGTAAAATAGAAAAAGCCAATGTGAACAGAGAAGAGTGTATCTCTCTGTGGCTACAAATTCAATTGTCTGCAAGCAACAGAAAACCTTTCAAAGATAGATCAGCCAAATAACATTTCTATGATGGCATCATTCAGAGAAGAGATATAAATTGTTCTTCAATATATAACTTATATTTTAAAATACAATATGTATTTTTAATTGAAACTCATTTCATTTAGATGGGTTATATATCTTATAGAAGTATCCATAAATTTGAAAATATAATTTAAGATAAATATATATATATATATTGCAATTCTATTATAAAATTCAGATGACATTCATGTCTCAACAATACGTCTTATTTTCTCAACATTTAGTTAAAAATGATCATTTTTTAAATATATTTATTTCATTGCACCGTATATATGCTAACAGCTTTTTTATTTTAATTGGTCTAATGTTTATGAATCGTATCATTTAAATTCACTTCCAGAACTCACAAATCATATTACTTATTGAATGTACTGCACGGGAGTCTTCCTCGACGTTGAACAGGCGTTTGATAGAGTCTGGCATCCGGGGCTGATGTACAAACACCGTAAATTCCAACCACCTACATACTTCCTCATTATCAGTTGCTACCTTACTGACAGATAGTTCAAAGTAAATCATAACAATGCTCATTCATCTCTTTTTTTCTTAGTTTGCTGTTGTTCTTCAAGGTAGTATCCTAAGTCCTATCCTTTTCACAGTTTATACAACTGACATCCAAACCCATCCCAACACTCATCACCACCTATGCCGATGACATGTGTATCCTTCCAGTTAATAACGATCCATCTATTGCATCCCAAACTCTTTAATCACACATCACAAGTCTTGAAGAATGGTGTCCAAAACTGGTGGATTAAAATAAATCCCATTATTACCTTTATTCTTCGTCGTAAACCTATGACTTCCTGTCCTACAGTATCCTTACCAATACCCCATTTATCACTGTTGAACAAATCCGATACCTAGGACCAGTGGCGAATCCAGGAATTTTCTCAGGGGGGAGGGGCGCACTTCTGTTCCAGGTGCTTCCTCTACCCCTATCCGTTACCCAACCAATACCCATCTCCTCCCATTGTTTAGCTGAGTTTAGCTACTCAAAGTTGCGGGCCGGGTGGCCGAAAGGGCTGACGCGTGTTCACAGCACCGCCGTTGCCCGGCAACCTGATATATCAATCAAATGATATAAAAATAGTCACGAGTTCGCATCCCGGTGCCGAGGGAGTCTTTTAAATCCCCGCCCACACTCCTTGGCCCGGGAAAACCCCATATAGCCTTAACGGCGAGGAAGGGGAGGACCCAAAAAAAAAAAAAAAAAAAAAAAAAAAAAGCCGCTCAAAAGTCCTCTTCAAATGGATTTAACTCTAAAGGAAACTCTATTTTTATTTAAAGTAAATTTTGTCTAGTTTACAGTAAAGCAATTGTTAATTACTTAAATTAAATAGTTTTTTATTTATCACTTCCTACTCAACAAAAAAGGTGACTCTTAAAAAATCAAAAAACTTAAATTTCCTGCTGAGAATCAAACCATTGTTTATAGAAACGTTTTTGTTGTTCTTGAGTTTTATTATAACTGCTTTAAATGTTTCCATCTACTTACGGTATACGCAGTATATGGGCTTAGACGTAAAAAACGAAATTGCTAACGCGGGTCACCAAGAGAAAACTTTTTATAGCCAAAAAAACCCTGATCCAATTTTTTTTTTCATATATTACAACTAAACATCGCATCGAAGCGAAAACGTATCCTTTAAGAAATTAAAGAACGTTAAATTGTACGTCGAACGAGTTCCTAAACTTAATAATTTGATTAAGTGATATGGTCGATAACCACGGTCAATGAACGCCAATTTTTACCAACTTTGTCAAAATCTGAGACATAAATAAATAAATGCTTCTGCAGCTTGAGAATGAATTCTCTAAGAAAAAAACTCAGTAAATTCCGATTTCGATCATAATGAGATTCCGATCATATCGGAGACCAAATAATTAGTTCCTTCCTTCATGAAAAAGTTTCATACAGCAGCTGTTTTAAGAAAAGAACAACACTTTCTAATGAGAAATATACAAATTATCATCGTGACCAGTTTTATGAATTGTATGGATTCTTCAAGGAGATAATAGTAGCTAGAGGTTGCAATGCGTCCTGATTTAATGGAACTAAATAAAAACTGGATCCGAGAGAAAAACCGTATTTTCTTGTGCTCGAATAAAAAGTTATTCGAAGAGAAAAATACAACAACGTTGCGAGGCTGATCAACTGTGTTGAGTTGATAAATGGTACAGCATACTTAACAATCAAAAGATAATACTGTAAACAAATATAAGAGAGAGTTTCAGTGGGCCGGGCCACTGAATAGAAATAGGTATCGGGCATGCCAAAAACGATTTATAGAATCAAATAAGTGAAGGCCTAGATCAATATATGTGGTGATGGAGGATTCCTAACGAATTTAAAATAATTGTTTCCGTCATAGTCTGCATCTGCTCCCTTCCAACACCGAGCCTCTGCAAGAAATTACTTGGAGTAAGAGGGATGCTTCCCCTGCTTCCGAACCATAGCACTTTAACCAAGTATTTTCTCTCACCGAATTCATCTCAGTACTTTTCCTTGAGGTAAGGTATACATTTCGTATAAATGTCCTCTTCCTCTGCCTGAACCTTGAAGTCCTGATCCTGATCGTTGGTTTCAAATTTGATCGTGGGATCCGTCGCATTGAACACTAAGATGCCAATGAACCTTGTCGAGCCTTCTGTATCCAGACAGTAAACTTGGAGGGAACATTTATAGTTCTTTATTTCTAGAAATTCGGCTACACGACGCTGTATGATGGCCAGGATGGCCGTGCACGATGGGGCGTGTGTCCCAGAGTGCTTGGTTCTGAACGTTGTGGGTTCGATTCCCATCTGGGTCGGTTAATTTTCGATTATAGGCGGCTACAAGAAATGAATCTCGGCATTCCAATTCTGATAAGAACGCGGCGGCAACCTCAAGGCAGCCCTCAGGGCTTCGCTAGAAGAACTATTTGGTCCACTTGCTGAACTAGTTCCCCTACCAGTACCAGTACTATTTATATATTTTTTTGCTTGAATCCAATATTTATAAGTATTTTTTTTCTAAATTAGAGCACAAGGCTGTATCTCTTACCAACGGAAATCATATCTTTTATTTATTAATTATTTTATGTTGTTTGAAAATAAATATATTTCATCAAGTGTGAATTTTAAAAAATATCACTTAAAGTTGATTTATTTAATTTAGGGGTTTTTGATGAAATTTCTGTTTGTTAAAGTCTGGCAACATAACAGAATGCCGTCTCGTGAACCATTCATGTACGTACAAATGGGTGCCCGAAAGGGGGTTACACGGCGCAAGACACACCATCAAAATTTTTGAGGAGGCATAATTAGACGGGTTTTTAACTTCTTGAGGGGGACAAATTTCGACGGGGTTGTGAATTTGCGAACTAATGGACAAGGGTAACACGTGGTACTGACCGCAGCAAGTGTAATTGTATATGATCTACGAGTTTTCTAAATCCAACTTAGCTTGCTCTGTTTTTAAGAAAGGTGAGCAATAAAATATCTTAAGAGGAGTGGAGAGTGTAGGTTCTTGCGTCATCGATCTTGGGGTGCGATGGGCTTCCCTGCACATACAAAAATAAATGTGTTTTTATACATAAAAACCTGCAATAAAAAATCTATAAATCCACATTTTCTTTCTTTTAAATTTTAGTACAAAATGAAAAATTAAAAATCATTGACGTTGGATAGCTAATGGTCATTTAAAGTGTTTTGATAAACAAGTGGTTCAGGGTCGGAAGATTTTATTAAGGTGCTTGAAGGATGACTTGGAATCCGACCAAATTCAAATACTTTCTTTCTCATTTTAGGGCATAAAATTTCTATTAAGTATTTTCTTTTTTAACTTGGTCAAATAATTCAAATAATCTGAAGTTGATAATCTAAACAAAAATAAAGGAGTAGATCAATAGAATTATTTAAATTACCTTTGTTCGAATTTCGTTAGTTACAACTTCTTAATCGTAGGTAAATGTGTTAATCGTTAAAATTCTTTTAAAATTAAAAGTAGTACTTTTAAATTACTGACCCTATCTAACAAATTAATTTATACAAATTTAATTTAAATATTTAAAAACAATTTATGGCATAATTTAGGATGAGATTATTTCGAAAATAAAGTTATGCCAATAGAACAGACCAAAACCTAATATTATCCTATATATTATTTCTAAAAAATGTTTTCTTGTCGGTACCCCATATCTTCGTCAATTCCTCATCAAATCCAAATGATTGACCACTCATTTTGAAGATATTATTCTCATACACAAACGAAAAATAGTCCTATCCCCCCGAAATATCTGGAAAAAAGTTATGAAGGAAGAGAAACTTTATTTGCTAATATCCCAAGAAGCATTCATTTTTACTTTCACTTACGTATATATGTAATATATAGTAAGTGTAAGTATTGCGATCGAGAAAATTTTTGAATCTGAGTTTTCGACGGATTTATACGTTTTGAGGTACCCTGAGTCGAAATGACCAAGTCCCGACAAATGGTCTGTGTATCTGTGAGTCTGTGTGTCTGTGTGTTTGTATGTTAGCAGTCTAGCTCAAAAACGAAAAGTCCTATGAAACTGATATCACGTATTTAAGATAGGTATTTGCCTTAGTTGTGACGGCAACTTTTTCCTTAAAATCGGCTAACCGGAAGTGCCACTTTATATCAACGCTGAAACACATTTTCACAGTTTTCTCAAAAACGGCTCTAATGATTTCGATTAAACTCGGTGTATCATTGTATAATTAAGTAGTCTTTAATATAAATTAGGTCTTATCCCCATTGATGTCCCTTTATAGAGCTTAAATGCCCAATGTTCATATACGTCTTCCTCTAAAGTACCTTTAATATGGTTTATTTTAAAAAGATAATTATTTCGCA
Organism: Nezara viridula; assembly: GCA_928085145.1. NCBI lineage: Eukaryota > Metazoa > Arthropoda > Insecta > Hemiptera > Pentatomidae > Nezara > Nezara viridula. Next base: position 78,781,296 of record OV725079.1, on the reverse strand, counting down.
TTATTCAGAGTTACGAAAAAATGCTAAATATAACTTTTGAAAGAATTTGATAAGTTAATAAAGGAGAAAAAAATAAAAATGCAGAAAAACGTAGCTATAGACTGTAGCGCCTAAACGAATGTACCGATTTCATTGAAACTTCGCTAATGTCATTTTCTCGACACCCTTCAAATTTATATATATAACATTCATCAGCGAAAAGTCTCTAGTTTTTTTTAATACGTTCTGCTGCAATGGTTATATCCTTTGTTTCGGTTTTTGAATTTGGAATGTGTTAATAAGGTAATGCTAATTTTTTTTAAATGTATTTAAAATCCACCTAAGCAACTTGATGGCATTGTTAAAAAAACTATTTCAGTGTACTTGTGTGAAAGAAGAAATAAAATATAAAATCATTTCATGGATGTATAAATCATGTGTTTATAATATTAAATACATTTACTGTAGTTTAGTAATTATTTATTAAATTTTAAATTTGTCCATAATCGTCTTATCTTTTTGGCTACATTCAAGGAATTGCTGTGTTATATATGTGTGCGATATTATATTGCGTTCCTGGCGTTTGAGAATTTAAAGAGAAAAAAGGAATTTATTTTTATTTTGGGAAAGTGTTTATTATGCTATGTCTATTGTTTAATATGGCTTATTGTTGATAATTTGTAAGAGTATTGTTATGAAGGGGGAGAAAAAAAAAAGAAAAATATAATATAAAATTAATGTCCGTATGGATTGATAAGTATGCTGTGTACGAAGCAACCCTATGTAGTAGGGCAGCATTACTTTTAATAAAGTATTTCTCTATAAATAATTAGGTATTAAAGTTAATTCCAAAATATTGTCATATAACTTTTTAGAAAACTAAATCAGTGAATAATTCGATAGATCTTCTCTTTGTGATATTCCTCTACCATTTCATTGTACTTGTGTGAAAAAAGAAGTGAAATACAAAAATATTTCATAGGTACGTTTATAACCCTAAATATATTTACTGTAGTTTAATAACTCTAGATCTCATAATATATTTAAATATCTAGATATCTATCGTCCATTTATTCCGAAAAATCATCATGTAACCTTTTAGAAAATTAAATTAGTGAATAGTTTGATAATTCTTCTTTTTGCGATATTCCAACTGAATCCACTTACAATTAGTGTGACAACTTTTGACCTGTCTATGACAGACACTGCAAATCTCTTAATTCCGTTTTAATAAACTTTGCAATGGAAAATAACAGTTTAATGACTTATAGTCGTACAATCCATAATCAATGGATCGAACAATCCATAATCAACGAATCGTACAATCCATAATCAACCGGTGATATAATAAATAGGACTTTTGTTATTTTAATAGCATTTGTGTTTTTTTAGCTTTAGCTCAGTTTAAAATGCAATTTAAAACATTTTATAATAGCCTAACATGGCCAGAAAATAATTTTTATTCAAAGTTCAAAGAGTAAGTGAAAGTTGTGTGTTGCGTGCACCAGATTTTTTTTTTATTGTACCCGTGATAATTGGAAAGATTACTAAATTACCTACAAAACAAAAAATATCGGATAATTATTAACAAAGATACAGTTCATTAGTTTTGGTATACTTATTAATGTCTTCCTCTTTTTCCATGGCTGATATATCAACTTTATTATTTCTTAAAGGTATTTGTTTGTTCTTACATTTTATGTTTTTCAATAATTTGGAAAATCCCATGGTCTAGAGATTATTTTGTCTTTATTGCTTTTATTATCTTTCCAGTCAGCGTTTAAAAATAGTCCCTAGCAAAGCAATTTGTACAAAAATTTGGTCTATTATGTTAAATGGGATATTGTAATCGACCAAGGAAAAAATATTAATTCCTTCCTTACATAATACATAGGATCTACTTATTTCCATATTGTTTTGCTTTTTCTTCACTAAAAAAAATGTCTGCGAATTATTCAACAAGTGTTACATAATGTCAAATTAAATACAACGGGGAACTTTTACTGTTTATGGTTATTACATTAGTTGGTTATAACCAATATTACCAACTAATGCATACCAATACAATATTTAAAGCTAGTTGACCCGTTTGACTAATTCGCAAGTACATCAGTCCGTGAACAAATGACAAAATAATCAGGAAATAAAATGATGCAACGTATAACAGGATGAAGAATCAATTCTTATTTTAGAAAATTAATTTAAAACTTCATATTTTAAACCAACATTCAATATATTCAATACCAATATTCAATTTAAAATAAACTGTATCTTTGCTAATAATGGTCCGATTTTGAAGATGTTTTTATCGTTTGTAGTGAATTTAGTGAAATTTTAAATAATCACGAGGCCCCATAAAATTTATACTTTTTTCGTTATTCACAATTTAAGTTTCTTTTCCTTCATTACTTTTTTTTACTGGAATTTTGGGGTGGTATGAAGGAGGAAAAATATTCAATATGGTTGCTCAAGCATTGGATTTGATGAAGAATTAAGGTAGATATGGCGCATGGTTAAAAACACTTTTTGAGAAATGATATAAACTCTTTCTCTCATTCATAGGGATCTAGTCGAAATATGTATGCTTCGGTAGCAATATAATTAATGTGAGCCTCTGTGGTTGCAAGCTTGCATAATCTAAAAAATGTTACATTTTTGGGGTTTGAAACGTTCCGGTAAAAAAGACCTGGTAATTACTAAGAAACTTCGCTAACCTACTGTGAAATTCTGAATCAACTGATGGTGAAAGCCGATAAAGAGAGGTATACCTAATATATATATACATGTAAGAATCCAACAATACCCCATTCACGTCATTTGAGCAGAGGCAAACATATTTCGAATCTTAGTGAAATAGTGTAATAAAGCTGTATAAAAACGTTCAATCTTTTTATCACATAAATAATTTCTTCAGTTTAAAATATACTTTATAAACCCAAAATTTAAATAATAATCTTTTTGTAAGCAATTATAAAAAGTCTGGTGCGCGCAACACACAACTTTCACTTACCGGTCAACTTTGAATAGAAATTATTTTCTGGCCATGTTGGGCTATTATAAAATTTTTGAATTGTATTTTTGACTGAGCTAAAGCTAAAAGATTGCAGCTAACAAATCATAAATACTATTAAAATAACAAAAATCCTATTTATTATATCACTGGTTGATAGGGGATTGTACGATCCGTTGATTATGGATTGCTCGATCCGTTGAATATGGATTGTACGACTATTAGTTATTAAATTATTATATTCCATTGCACAATTTACTAAAACGGAATAGAGAGATTTGCATTGTCTTTCATAGACATGCCAAAAGTTGTCACACTGATTGTAAGTGGATCTTGTTGGAATATTGCAAAGGGAAAATTCATCACTAATTTAATTTTCTAAAAGGTTACATAATGATTTTTTCGGAATAAACAGACAATAGATACCTAATTATTTAAATATAATGTCAGATCTATAGTTGTTAAACTATAGTGAATATATTTAAGGTTATAAACGTTATTTTATATTATTATGAAATATTTTTATATTTCTCTTCTTCTTTCACAAAGACAATTTTTCGGAACTTAGTTTATTGGACTCAGGGGACCTCTAAACGTGTATTTCCGTTGAAAACTCAGATTCAAAAATTTTCACGATCACAATACTTACACTTACTGTATATTACATATATAGGTAAGTGAAAGTAAAAAAGTTTAAGTGATTTGCAAACAAACATGTATGAATGTTATTACCATTTTTATCTAATGAATTTCTTTCAAATTTGTACGCTATTTTAATTTTCATTTTACGTTGAAGAACTTATTACTATTACTTAATTTTTACAATTAAATTAAGGAGTAAAGGTTAATTAATTAAAAGGTAAAGGTTCTTCTATTTGCGGGATATGTCAACAATGAGCTCTGTTAGAGTTCGACAGACGGTTATTGGACCCGCTCAGCCTGAAAATGGATACTTAGCATTAGCCAGTGGATAAATCAGGCGGTTGGAGCTGAATGCTAACTTTATGGCTTTAAAATAAGCTTGAAAAGAATCGTTCATGTGATCTATGGCTGCACTTTACCAGGCCGGCTGAGAGTAGGCATAAATCATGCTCCTAATAACAATTTGTCTCAAACAAAGAATAATAGAGCAACAATAATATGAATTATAGTATTTATTCTTTTACTATAAGAAAATGGTTGGATGAATGAATTTTTACCTAATAAAACACAAAAAATATTAATAACAGTTATTTCAACTATATTCAATGCCGAGTCCAAAATTGATCAATTTATACATTTCAATAAATTGATTGGTAAAGAACAAATTATTCTACAAAAATAAATTATTCTACATAAGAAATGACTTCATGAAATGGCTTCCGCGAAAACATTTCCATTATATTTTAGATCGTCTTAAGAAATTACAGCATATTTTTGGGTATAATTACGTTGTATTATTTTTTTTTTTAATCCACGAACTCATTAACTCTATTCTCAACCCAAAAAATGAATCTGTCTATATATTGTATTCGGTCACAACCTTAAAGTTCATAAGAAGTAGTCAATTACATTACAAACAACATCGGACATGTTCTAAAATTGATTAAATTTTATTTAATTAAAAAAAAATTATGAAAACGTTCTGTTTTGAGGTCAAAAAAGCTTCACTATGGCAAAATTTTGTAATTTGTAACGATTATTACCAAATGTTTGGGATAAGATGGCTTATATTTTAACTGATTAATTGCGATCTTGAAGGATTCAAAATCCACCAACTTTATTTTAAATTACAGTTTTGGTACCAAATTATTATGAATTAAAAAAATTATTTCATAACCAGTTCAGCCAAATGGCATTGTTATTGATATCATCCGGTTTTGTGAGTAATTGTCAATAAAAAAAAAAATAATATAACAAGTTTGAATAATGCACTGATTTTTGGAATTTACCTCCATAGATTAAATCAATATTAAATAAGTAATATCAACAAGCGTTGAAATTTAGAGACACAGACCCCTTTTTATCAAATTATTAATATTCGTCTAGAACTTCGTTAGTGGCATAATTTTATCATAATCTACAACTTTTGTATTTGTGAAAATTCTCATAAAATGGGATCGTTTTCAATCTGGAGATGGGTAAACTTTGTCAAACCTCAGGAACACAAATTTACACTCAATCTAAGATAATTTTTCGATAAAATATTTGACCTACAAATATATTGGACCGTTTGGTGTGAAGTCTACCCCGAACATGTCAAAATAACAATGCTGTATTAGTCAAAAGGACCAATATTTATCTAGGCCACTTTTTCTCGATTTTTTTCAACGAATTTTTTACGGTTCAAATGGATATGATATGGGTATTCATGAGTTTTAGTACCTCATTAAATTAATTGATTTAATTTTTCATGATGTAACGAAGCCACTCACGAAGTTTTAGACGGTCGATATTATTTCATAACCAATTCAGCCAAATGGCATTGTTATTGATGTCATCCGGTTTTGTGAGTAATTGTTTTACCTTACTCTGACAATAAGAACGATATATATATAACAAGTTTAAATAATGGACTGATTTTTGGAATTTACCTCGATACGATTACACCAATTAATCGAGTAATATGAACAAGCAATAATAATAAATATGAAATTTAGAGACACTACTACTACTACAAAGTTTTAAGTGAACGTGTTGTAGTCTGCGATACAGAACCTTTTTTATCGAATTATCAATACTCGTCTAAAACTTCGTTAGCGGCATTATTTTATCACAATCTACAACTTTTGTATTTGCGAAAATTCTCATAAAATGGGGCCGTTTTCAATGAGTAAACGTTGTCAAACCTCAGGAACACAAATTTACACTCAATCTAAGATAATTTTTCGATAAAATATTTGACCTAAAAAAATATTGGACCGTTTGGTGTGAAGTCTACCCGGAACATGTCAAAATAACAATGCTGTATTAGCCGAAAGGACCAATATTTATCTAGGCCACTTTTTTTCTAGATTTTTTTTTCATCGATTTTTTTACGGTTCAAATGGATATGATATGGGTATTCATGAGTTATTAGTGCTTCATTAAATTAATTGATTTAATTAATGACGATATAATGAAGCCACTCACGAAGTTTTAGACGGGCGATATTATTTCATAACCAATTCAGCCAAATGGCGTTGTTATTGATATCATCCGGTTTTGTGAGTAATTGTTTTACCTTACTCTGATAATAAAAAAAAAAATATATATAACAAGTTTGAATAATGGACTGATTTTTGGAATTTACCTCGATACGATTACACCAATTAATCGAGTAATATGAACAAGCAATAATAATAAATATGAAATTTAAAGTCACAAACTACTACAAAGTTTTGAGTTAACGTGTTGTAGTCTGCGATACAGAACCTTTTTTATCGAATTATTAATATTCGTCTAAAACTTCGTTAGTGGCATTATTTTATCACAATCTACAACTTTTGTATTTGCGAAAATTCTCATAAAATGGAGCCGTTTTCAATCTGGAGATGGGTAAACTTTGTCAAACCTCAGGAACACAAATTTACACTCAATCTAAGATAATTTTTCGAGAAAATAGTTGACCTACAAATATATTGGACCGTTTGGTGTGAAGTCTACCCCCAACATCCCAAAATAACAATGCCGTATTAGCCGAAAGGACCAATATTTATCTAGGCCCCTTTTTTTCTAGATTTTTATTTCAATGATTTTTTTACGGTTCAAATGGATATGATATGGGTATTCATGAGTTTTTAGTGCTTCATTAAATTAATTGATTTAATTTCCGGCGATATAATGAAGCCACTCACGAAGTTTTAGACGGGCGATATTTTAGATAGTTCGATGAAAAGCGATCTATATCGCGGATTACTGATTTTGGATTTTTTTTTAAAATTATTTTAGAAACATGAAAGAGATATTTTCGGGATTGTTTTCTGTGAATTCATCCAAGATTTATCATCTTAGGCTAGAACAACGTGGAATTAATGCTTTCTGTTTACAAAGGAGTGCGAGAAAAGAAAGCGATAATAGGCAAGATTTGGCCAAAGTGTGCTCTAAGGTGTAAATAGCAGCTGCTGTTTTGCAACTACAGAGCGGATAGAACTAAGAAGCAAGGGAACTAAGAGCGGGGCCGTGCGGACCTGAGTGTTGGTGAGATTGCCGGCAGTGGCGAGCCGCTCGACGGCGGAGCGGTCCCAGACGACGTGCTCCCAGTGGTCGCTCATGATGGCAGCGCAGAGCATGGCAGTCGCTACCACTGTCACGGCGACTGTCACCAGGAGGAGCGCCACCCGCGGCTCCAGGCACGGCGTTCGTTCCTCGTCCATCAGCGGCGGCGGGGGGCGGTCATATCGAGCCGCCGGCTGCCTAGCTACTGGCGCCGCCTCTCCGCCCGCAGCGCCACTCCCGCTCTTCCCTCACTACCTCCTTCAGCCCTTCCTCCCTTCCTCCTTTCCTTATTGTAACAAATTACAATAATACATCTTTTTTTAACTTTAATTTAAAAGTTAATCTGGGTGAGCTAGGAGGAAGTGGCCGAACTCCAGGAGTGGTTTGAGCAGAGGTACTAGCGGATCCAGGATTTAATTTGGGGGGGGGGCTTCAGCCAGAATGATTTTTTTTTTCTATTCTATGAATGCCAGTTGTGAAATGAGCTTTCAAAGAAAAACAACAATTGAAATAAAAATTGTAGTATATTCAGTTACTTTTCATCACTACGTTTTTCAAAGTCCGTTAATGTAATTATATATGGTGTCTTCGTTTTAAACAATAGAAGAGGAGGGTCTAACTAGTTTAGGGATTTTGTAATTGACATACATTTGATTAAATGGGAATAAAATACTAAAAACAAGATTGAATTTGAATTATTCGACTAATATTAAACGGCAATAGAATTATATTGTTTTAATAAAAAAATGGAAATTTGTTTGATATGTCATTCATATTTGATAGCTTTAAAAATGAGTCAATTGGATCATAACGTTGTAATGACTTACATAAATAGAAAAATTTTAAGGGCAATTTATTCCTTGAAGACACCGTATTTAAAAGTTGTAGTAAAATTGTAGCATACAACCAAGGTGTATGCTTTAGACCACACCATAGCCGTGAACGCATCAACAAGACGAGATGAATAATATGAAATATGAATTATAAATAAAAGCCCCTTACCGAGAGAATGAAATGCTGAAAAATTACCTCCCTTACAGTATACAGGTCAGATTTGAGTGGGATCTCGGTCAAATCACCTCCCTGCACAACCGTTGATCTAGAAACAGTGCTTTCCCTTAATAGCACTGAACCCAAGACCCTTCATGGGTTCAGTGCTTTCCCTAAATATCACTGAACCCAAGACCCTTCATGGGTTGTAGTGGTACAGGTTTTTTTTTTCTTTTAATGTTTTCAATAATCCACCTTTGCTATAAACCATTAAAAAAAATAACCCTTCCCTCTCCATCAAAATCTGAAGTTTGAAGTTTTCAAGATACGTAGAATTCGAAAATCGTATAAAAAAACAACCAAGGTGGATGCTTTAGACCACACCATAGCCGTGAACGCATCAACAAGACGAGATGAATAATATGAAATATGAATTATAAATAAAAGCCCCTTACCGAGAGAATGAAATGCTGAAAAATTACCTCCCTTACAGTATACAGGTCAGATTTGAGTGGGATCTCGGTCAAATCACCTCCCTGCACAACCGTTGATCTAGAAACAGTGCTTTCCCTTAATAGCACTGAACCCAAGACCCTTCATGGGTTCAGTGCTTTCCCTAAATATCACTGAACCCAAGACCCTTCATGGGTTGTAGTGGTACAGGTTTTTTTTTTCTTTTAATGTTTTCAATAATCCACCTTTGCTATAAACCATTAAAAAAAATAACCCTTCCCTCTCCATCAAAATCTGAAGTTTGAAGTTTTCAAGATACGTAGAATTCGAAAATCGTATAAAAAAACAACCAAGGTGGATGCTTTAGACCACACCATAGCCGTGAACGCATCAACAAGACGAGATGAATAATATGAAATATAAATTATAAATAAAAGCCCCTTACCGAGAGAATGAATGCTGAAAAATTACCTCCCTTACAGTATACAGGTCCGATTTTTAGTTTCTGAGAAATTTTAGTTCATGTCTTCTATAAAACTCTTTATTATTTGGATTTCGACTCAATTTTTTTTCTTTTCGCCTCTCTAGTTTTTGAGATATTTTAATCCATATTTAAAAACACTTCAATTAATCGACTCCAGCCGACTTTACCCTAGCGTTAAACATCGGAGATCTGACGGCTCAATCTAATCGCTCTACAAAAAAAAGTGCAAAACACGCCTAAAGAAGCTTTCACTTAAAAAAAATCAACCTTCCTCTCAAAATCTTAAGTTGTACGCTTCAAGATAACTATAATCCGAAAATTGAATAAAAAAAAAACCAAGGTTTGTGCTTTAGATCACACGATAAAAGTGAAAACATCAACAAGACGAGATGAATAATATGAAATATAAATTATAAATAATAGCCCATTACAGAGAGGATGAAATGCTAAAAAAATACCTCGCTTACAGTATACAGATGTGATTTTTAGTTTCTGAGATATTTAATCCAGATCTTCAATAAAACTCATTGTTATTGATTTTCGACAAAATATTATCCCTTTTCGCCTCTCTAACATGGCGTCGCGTTAAGTTGCAATTTTGAATAATAGCTCAATGCAAAGATGATGTAATAATGAACATTTCCCTCGCTAATAATATGCAGTTCCGATTTTTACTTTTTGAAATAGTCGACTCCAGCATAAAGATATTTGTAGATTACGATGAGATGAAGCCATTTACGAAGTTTCAACCGGATGTTAATAATTTGATAAAAACAAGCAGGTATTGAACGAGTAAAATAATTGATTAGTAAAACTTCTGTAACGTCATATTGCTAAAAAAAAAAAAACTATTCTATGAATGCCAGTTGTGAAATGAGCTTTCAAAGAAAAACAGCAATTGAAATAAAAATTGTAGTATATTCAGTTACTTTTCATCACTACGTTTTTCAAAGGCCATTAATGTAATTATATATGGTGTCTTCGTTCTAAACAATAGAAGAGGAGGGACTAATTAGTTTAGGGATTTTGTAGTGGACATACATTTGATTAAATGGGAATAAAATACTAAAAACAAGATTGAATTTGAATTATTCGAGTAAACTTCAATAGAATTATATGGTTTTAATAAAAATATGGAAATTTGTTTGATATGTCATGCATATTTGATAGCTTTAAAATGAGTCAATTGGATCATAACGTTGTAATGACTTACATAAATAGAAAAATTTTAAGGGCTATTTATTCTTTGAAGACACATTATTTAAAAATTGTAGTAACTTAGTGTTTGAATGATTTAATGAATTTCTTATTTTTTTAATATATTTTTTTTAATTTTACGGTGTAATAGAAGAACCTTCGCGATCCGGATTGATGGTGCTTGCTAGTTAGGATACCTTTCTAATGTGAAAATTATCACTGGGGTATACTTAATATATAATTAAGTATACTTAATATACTTTGGGCCATACTTGCTTCATACATATGTGCAATGTTACGACGACTACTTGGAGGATGTATATATATTGTCAATCATATCGATTAAATTGTTACTAATCGTCTGATTAAATCGATTGCATTTAAGACAAGCCCTTGTAGAGAAATAGAGAAGATCCGAAATAGGCAGTGAATTAAGATGGGTGGCAGTTTAAAGAAAGTTAGCAGAAGACGACTTGAAACCAAATAAATTTTATTGGATACTTAATGGCTGACGGTTCGTATAATGAGGAATTCCACCCTCCCATTCCGAGTCCTATCCCCGAAATTCGGACAGACTATGCAGATCTCAATACCTAATACCAAGATGATGTTTTATAAATGTAAAAATTTCGTTGTTTACTTCATCTTTAATACATGCGTTATAATATTTTACGAGGAGTTGATCGGAGGGAGGGGGGGGGGAGAGGGGCGGTCAAATAAATACTAAATTATAGAAATAGTATTATTTAATTATTATGCCGACGTTTCGACCCACCTTGCAGGTCTTGATCAGGGCTTGGGATGTGGCACTGCGACGCAGTATAATATTTTGCGTTTCCTACATAGGAAGTATGCATGTGAGTACTATGAGATACTGAACCTAGGTGGCGATTATTAAACAATGGAAAATATTTATTAAGTCTACATGTAAGTCCAAATCGTTATAGTTGTCAAGGCGACATTTTACGGGGGCGGGATTGCCGAGCGTGTCCAAGTCGTGTGCACAGCATCGCGCGTTGCCTGGCAATGGAATAAAATACTAGTTGATAAAATGATTTTTTTAAGAGATCTAATAAAGAATTAAAGCCTACTGTATCTAAGAGAATCATAAATCATACCTATATGTACAATAGATTTGACAATATCGATACGGATTATTGAAAATTCCTTAGTAATAGAGGAAAAAGAAACTTAAATTCACTAAATAAACAATAAAAGTTGTACATTGAAAGATGAAAAAGTTGCACTGCACTGTTTTTCAGATATTAAGTTTTTAGTAAAACCATTCCAGGAGAGAGACGTATTGGCTAGCCGAAATTTGTACATAGACTCAGGCAATAACCTATAGTTATAGTTGCGGACTGACAACACCAAGATAAATTATAACAGAGACAGTAAATGTTAGACAGTAGTGTTGCCCGAATAAGAGACCAAGACGAGTTTTAGTCTTACACACTCAGTCTTGGTCTTGCGCAAGAGTTTCGAAACAGAGTTGAAGTTAACTATTAGCCAATTACTATAGAGATATTACTATAATTTTTCAGGAAGAGGGAACCTAACTATGCCAGAGTATAATGATTATACCAATTCTTTACATATAGTAATTATAATGGTAAGATATTAGTGACTTTTTTGCCTTAATTTTTATTCACAAAAACGATTTTTTTTTTGCCAGTCTTGGTCTTAGTCTTGCAACAGTCAGGCAGTCATGGTTTTGATCTTGCAACAGTCATGCTGTTTTAGTCATGGTCTTGCATAGTGCAAGACCGATTTTGGGCAGCACTAGTAGACAGGAATGGAATTACGATTAAGAACGAAAAACCACTAATAACTATTAACATTAATAGCTTTACATTTTTATTTACCTTCTAAAATTATTCTCACTGAAAATAATAACGAGTTTTTTTTTTTTAATTTTGACAACTTGTTTTATCACTTATTGAAATTTTTATGATTTTTTCAATACAGGTCTTGCGACGCACAACAGTGGTCCCAAATGGTGAATAAGGGGACATCATACTATTTTTCTCGTTCTTTTCTGGAATAAACTACCAATACCAAATCAAAACTACAGATCTGAGCTATCCAGCGCCAGATTTTCATGGCGGTAAAATAGATTATAAACTTGCGAGTCTGATTGAAGTAATGAAAAACGTGTACAAGAGAGGCTAAATTGGCTAACCAATAATTTCAGTTTTTCGTGAATTGTAACAAAATCATTCTTTATTTTGACTTGACTGCTTTTCCATTTTTAGAGGATAAAAATCTATTGAGCAAAAAATTTATTTATTTTGCTTATCGAGAACCATTTCAAATTTTAGGTAATTCTGTGCATTTGCTCCACTGCAAATATTTCGACTTTTTGCGATTGTTTGAAAATTGTTGCAAAATATTCATTGAGATATCTACATCAATAATTAAAAACGATAGCCAGGGCCAGATTTTCATGAAGTTAAAATAAATTGAAAGTTGGTGAATCAAGTTGAAGTATTGACAAAAATGTACAATTGAGGCTGGATTTGGCTAACCAATAATTTCAGTTTTCATTGAATTTTGTAAATTCTTTCTTTTTGTCTATTTAAATGCTTTTTCATGTTTTAGAATACATAAATACGCGTCGATCGAGCAAAAAACATTATATTGGGACCGTTTCAAAATTTAGGTAAGTTACAGGATAATTCTGTGCATTTGCTCCACTGCAAATTTTTCGATTCCTTCCAATTATTTGAAAAATTGTTGAAATCCTTAATTGAGATGTCTACATCAACAATGGTTAAAAGCGATAGCTGCCGTCGTTGAATTGAGGCCCTTTGGAATTAATATTTCTGGGTTAATGGTTGACTGTCGTGAACAATGAAGAGAAGGATGGTTGGGGCGATCAGTCAGAAATAAGAAGGCAAAAATAAATAATAATATTTATTTTAACATTTGCTGACGTTTCGACCAAAAGTTCAGTGCTTCATCAGGGCTAAGAAAAGTACTTAAGAAAAGTAAGGGAGAGAGAATGTTTGGAGGCGGTAAAATTACGAGAGGATACAGAATATTTATGTTGGGTGATGCTGTCTTTCAGAAGATTTTTAGTTTCACCAATATAGGATGAAAAGCAATTGGGAGTAGAACACGGAATACGGTAAACGATATGATAACGGTGGGAGAGAGGAAGAGGATCTTTTAGGGAAGTGTATAATTTAGAAAGTGTGTTGTGAGATTTGAATGCAAGTCGTGTGTTAGGGTTAGTGGATCGTAGAACTTTATTTATGTTGTCAGAAAGGTTAGGAATGGGTTGTGGAGAATTAGTGTAAGTTGAGATTAAGGAAGAGCGATTATTGTGGTCTGTTATATTATTGTGATCTGCTATTTACGATATCTTAATTTTACTATTTATTTTCATTTCTTATATAACTTCATATTATTTTTTTCTGTTTTGCATTTTATTCTAAGATTACCATTTTAATGCTTATGTCACCTTTTTTTATTATGTTTACTTCATCTTTCTACACTTTGTAACGGTTATTAATATTTATCTCCCAGTTCTTACTAATGTCATTATTCTACCCACTTCATTTTACTTTAATTTGCTTACCTACATTATTTATGTTTCTCATACCTTGTTATCTGGTTCTTTTCTTAGCCCTGATGAAGGCCTGAACTTCAGGTCGGAACGTCGGCAAATGTTAAAATAAATATTATTATTTATTTTTGCCTTCTTATTTCTGACTGATCACCCCAACCATCCTTCTCTTCATTGGAATTAATATGTCAATTCCTGTGGCACGGAGGAAAACATGATAACTATTATGACCAATAAACATTAATATAGTTCTGTGTCATTCTTATATATTAAAGAAAAAAAATAAAGAAAGATAAAAAATGGGTTGGATGTGTAGTAAAAAACATATAAATTATAAAAATGGAGAACTATTCATGGACGAGAAATAACCGGTATGTATAAAAAAAGCGATTAAAAAATAAAGTAGTATGATATAATAATTTTATGTTGGAGCCTTGAATCCTGTTTCAGGCGATATATATATAGAGAGAGATATAAGAAATAATATATATTATATACATAAATATAGTGCCTTTAGAAGCTAAAAAAAATATGAATTTTATAATAAGATATCTCACATAGTGTCATTTATGGTCATATTTTCATATATTATTTCTGATAATATTTTATATTCATTGCGCATATGATGGAGTATATTTAGTAGTGATGCTATCAAACGAAGAAACAAGAAAATCTGATGAAAAATAACGGAATTATAGAATTATGACCAAGTGATCATTCAACATTCACGAGTTAGATATCCACGAATTTTTTTATCTGAGAATATTAAAATGCGAAGGAGTTTCCCATTTCCAGATCGCGTATTTGATGATTCGTGATTTAAAAAAATCCCAGAACGTACTGAACATTCATGTCGCTACTGTTAGTGCAAACGATCGTATGTAAAAATTGAGTGTTTTTCAGAAGAACATAAAAACTAATTATTTCTTTATGATTTATTAGTATAATTTCATATTTTATTGTCCTCTCCATAGTAGCAGACTACCTATATCAGGTGCAGATTACAAAATGTTACCTTTATCACAGACAAAATAAAAATTGTATAATTATACATACGACTTTTAGCATTAACAGTAGCGCTATATACTTAATAGGTATACTTTCACCCGTAAAATGGATGGATCCAATAATCCATTGGAAAATTTCAACTTTTTGTTCGGTCGGAATTAACGAGACAAATATGATTCTTCAGGCAGAACAAAACCAATTTGAGCTACTATATAAAAATATGAGTAAAGTTCAGAAAAATGTTTATGGAGGAAATCGAGAACACTATAACCTGGTTGAACTTCAACAGAAATAAAACAATCACAAATAAGACTTTTTTTTTACAAATACAGAGAAAAAAATTATTTAAATTTACTGAAAATTTCACGAAATCTTAGTAACGACAGTAAGTGTCATGTCAGCAACGTTTGGAAGCGACCAAACAATAAAATATAAATTAAGTTTTTGAATAAAACCTTATCAAATTTTATAATCTCATAAAAACATTGTCTTAGTTATGTGTACTTCACCCATATTTTTATATTTTCTAGCTTAAAGCATTTCTGACTGAAGGAAAGTATTGGTCTCGTTAACTCCGAAAAAATATGTTGAATTTTTGCTATGGATTTTCTTGTCCCATCCATTTTACGAGTGAAAACGTACCTATTAAATATTTATCACTATTATTAGTGCAAAAGGTCGCATGCAACAATTTTCAACTGTTATTCTATTTGTGCTAAAGGTGACATTTTGTAGTCTGCAACTGATATAAGTAGTCTGCTACTACGGAAAATAGCAGATAACAATAAAATATGAAATTATACTAATACAGCATAAAGAAATAATGTTTTTAAGCACTCTTGCAAAACAATCAATTTTTACATACGACCTTTTGCACTGACATTAGTGAAATGTATGTTCAGTATGCATTGTTTTTTTTTTTTGTTTTTTTTTAATTAAAAATTATCAAATATGGAATCTTCAAATATGGCACTCTTTTGCATTTTAATATTAACTTATAAACGAAATTCGTGGATATCAAACCCGCGAATGTTGAAGAATAACTGTATTTCCGAAACGGCTTCTCCCAGAGATTTTATTCTTATACGAAAAATTGTATACCTTGTAATATTTTAATATTTTAGCGAATGAAATATACTCAACTTACTTGGCAGACTTTTTTTTTTGTGGGAACATTGTTTTTTTTTTTTTTTAAATAAATTGTTCCAAGGACCACAACCATATGCAATTTAAAGGGATGTGGGAGGGAGGAGAGGGTTGCACGTTAGGAGGGTCTGGTCAACAGACTATAAGGGAAAGTATTACGATTGTGAAAATTTTCAAATCTGAGTTTTCAACGCAAATATATGTTTTGAGGTATTCTGAATCCATACAACCAAGTCACGCAAAATGGTCTGTATATGTTTGTATAAATAAGAACAGTCTAGCTCAAAACAAAAAGTTGTATGATAGTGAAATCGAGATTTTTTTATCATGTTTCAACTATACCACAGACACCCCACTTTTACTAAAACTTTCTGATTAAATAAGTTTCAAATCCATGTAAAATTAAGTTAGGGTTTATTAGGGAAAAAAACATGAGATTCACATCAAGTTGTGTAAAAAAAATGTTTTTTTTATATTCTATCACTTAAAAGTATCAGTGTCTTTAGCAAAAATGATCACAATTAATTGTTGCAAAACCTTTACTTCTTGTTTTTCTATGATCTTGGACTTATAATTATAATCATAACTGCCTAAATACACGATTTATTTATTAAAAGAAAAATGTTAAAAGTAATGATTTATTGCCTATTTGTCATTTAAAGTAATAATGAAAAAGTGTTTTTATAAAATATATGGGAAGCAACTTACCAGCCATCAATTGGACTACAGGATAGTCTTATGGAATGTGTTGACTTTATATCGACCTGGGCCACTTCAAGTGTTTTTGAACACTTTTGACAATTATAAAATAGACAAAGCTACCTTCCAAGAAATCAGGAAGATGTTAGTTAGACTGATAAAAATGACCATGAAGGACAACCTCTGCTTCCTTTAGAATGAACAGGAAATTATCAAGAGATTTTACAACTGGAGCAGGGTGATAGCCTCGCATGTTGAATTTTTAACGTTTCTCTTGAAAAATCCATTAAAATGCATATATACCAGTGGCAGTGACTTTTCTCAACAGGACAATCCTGGTTTTAAGATTCACGGATGATTTGTCCCTTGCTGAGAGAATTCTAAACTCTGTTAGAAAGGCATTTCAGGAATTGGAAAGAGTCTGCTGCAAAACTGGGTCTTATTATTAGTACTGAGAAAATCAAGAATATATGTACCATATCTACCAGCGAAGGTGAAGAAAGTCACATCTTGATAGGGCAGTATAGGTTTGAAAAATTAAAACCCTTCATATACTTTTTTTTTTTTGTTCTCCCGTATGTCGCCTTTTAGACTATACGGGGATTTTCCTGGGTCAGGAGGTGAGGGCGGGGGATTTAAAAGAGCCCTAGGCACCTGGACGGGAACTCGAAATTTTATTGTCTACAACTTCGGTTATCAGGGTTGCCAGGCAATGAGCGGTGCGATGCACACACGTCAGCCCGCCCCCTTCCTTCGTATACTTGGGACCATAAGTGAATCAAGTGAACAGCACAGAGGAAGAAATTCAAAGATGAATCCTCTCATCAAATCGAATCTGTTTCTTCCTCTCAAAACATTTAAGAAGGGGTTCTATATTCAAAGCATCAAAGAAAAGAATATATAAAACAATTATTCAGCCAGTGCTTACATATGGTTCAGGATGTTGGATTACGACTAAAACCCAAGAGCAAGTCTTCCACAGATTTGAAAGGAAAGTGCTTCATCGAATATAAGAATAATGCACCTGGAGAAGAAGGACTATCAAATTAAATAAAGAATACATATTTTTGTAAATGGATTTATCCGTATTCATAAAAGCATCAAGACTTCTCAAGAATGGTTCTAAATACCTTCCAGGATTCTATGGGAAGAAATTTATGGTGCTAGGTGGGAAGCCTCTTGATACAAGATCTCTGCTTAAAGTAAGAAGATGGAGGGCATCAGCACAGAATAGACAACTGGTGGTCTATAATAGAGCAGGCTATGACTCAACAAATGGGTCACAAGGCCGAATAGTAGCAGCAGTAGATAGAATGTCTTAACAGAGGTGGCAGAAAGAAAACTGAGATGGTATGGCCACATGAGATGGATGAATGTTAATAGAATACCAAAGCTGATAATGGATTGTGAGGCATAGGATAGAAGAAATGAAAGACCTTCTGAGACAATTTTTCGTTGTCATCAAAGTTTTGTTGAACAGAACTTCAACTAAAAGAAATTTCTAATAAAAAAAGTGAGCTGAATAGTGATAATATGACATGCAGGGCATTCATTACAATAACCCTGAACCCTGCTCCCTTTCCCCAATCATCTTATTCCCTTTAAACCAATTTCAAGTATTACATATTATAATCATGTTTTTTTATTGTACTAGTATTTTTTTTATAATGTAAAGTTGAATTGATCCAATCATAAATGTTTCATTAACAAAATCGATATTAAATACTTGTAAAAAATATAATATAAGGGTGAAGGTGGTTTAAAAAAATGGATTAATGCAGCTTACTTATATTTAAAAAGAACAAAGAAAAATTACAAAAAAGAAAGTAGATTTACACAAATATACAAGATGTTTATAGTAGTTTCCATGAAATGTTTTCTTACGATCACTTTTATGCTCAACATTTTAAAAATACATGAGTCAATACAGAATTTATACATTAAACCGTTACAGAGATTATTCAGTCATTAATTTACTGACGTCTTCATAAGGTAATTTATTTACCATTTTCCCTCTTAATGGACCATAAGAGATTTTAACAGAAACACTAAAGTCTTCTGGGATTATATCAACAAGTTCTGCAATCAAGCCAGTATATGCACCATTTAGAATTTTCACTTTTCTTCCTGGCTTAGGAATAACCGTTTCTAGATGTGACTGGTCCAGTTTTAACTTGTGATTTGAATCTAACATCTTCACCAGAGCCGCGTATTTATCAATAACTTCAATTATAACACCTTTTTTATTAAAATATCTGTCACCAAGTGAATCAGTGACTATTTTGACAACAATATCTTCAGTAATCCAGTTTTCTTTCTTTCTAACTTTCTTTTTCTTTTCTTCTTCTTCAAGAATAATTTGGTCTAAAGCAGATAATTTTCTTTTTTCTTCTTTCTTCATTTTTTTACTGTTAGATTCAACAGCTAGCTTAGAAAGAGCAGAGCCTTTCAGGTCAATTTTAATAGGTTCTGGTTTCTTAAAAGTATTAAGAGCAAGTGTGATTTTTTCATTTTCATTTCTTACCAAATCTGTAGGAGTATGTTCAGGAACTTTAGAATCCAAGTTTTTGCCTCTCTCTATTTGTTTCTCAAGCATTTTCATCATTCTTTCATGGTCATCACGATCCATTTTCTCCTTTTTGACTAATGCTTCTTGCAGTCTTATTGTTTCAGGATCACGATCAATGTAGGTAACAAACCATCCTTTTTCTGTTTCATCCACAACACATTTGCCTTCTCGTCCTAACCACTTAACAAAATCTGTTAAGGTTTCCCATTGGGTTGCATTCATGTGTAAGTGATGTCTGTCAGAAATATACTCTTGATATACCCTATTGGCATGAACTCTTTTGGTTCCGAACTGTCTTCTAAGGAGTTCAAGGTAACCATCACAAAATTCTTTTGAGAACTGATTTAAATATGTATTCTGATTATCAGCAAACAACAGCAATTGCCGCTGATGAGATTCTGACATAGTGTGGCACTTGAAACCATTTTCATCACGACACTGTTTTTGACACATTTGACAATACCATCTCAGTTTTTGTAAACCTTTTGCCTTTATTTTATTGGCAATATACTTAGGAGTCCCCACTTCGTGCTTTCCCATCTTTATCCTACTTTAATAAACTAAAATTTCAATTATACACCACAACATAACCTAATCAAACACTTAAGAATGTAAATATTAAAACTAAAACTTCCACTGCAATCTTTCAGTTAGTTAAAATTTGTTTTACTTAAAACAATAACAAAAATAGGATAAATACGTTCAGCAAAAACTAACACAACTACAAAAACATACAAAAGCCAGAAGGTTATCAACCTTTCTGATTGGTTATAGCAAATTTGACACTTCCCACGCGGAGGAGAAGGGATGTCAGTAGGCGGTTGAGGTTGGTGAGGGTAAGTTCGATATAAGTGTTTCGCCAATGCGAACATAATTTATTAGACTCGTAATATTGGCAGGAACAATGACGTTTCTAACCCCGACTTTAGTGTGTGGTGTTGGTTTGTTTTTGTGTTTTCACCTATATGAAGCATCATTGAGTCTCCAGTTTCATGAAGAAAGAGTATGCTAATATTCAACCCTTTTTTGAAGTCAAATTTTGAAAGCAATTGTGGAACGTTTGCAATTTTATTTATATCCTGTTTTCGTTTCCAATTTCAGAAAGTCCATGCATCAAAAAGTTTAACTAGCTCAGAGCTTGTTCAATTGTCATCATTGTACAATGATACTTATTTCAGAGATGCCCTCAATCACATTTTGGTACCAAGAGTTGTAGGGACACCTTCCCATGAAAGAGTTAAAGAGGTACTTTGTTTTTCTTTATACTGAAACAATCAAATTTTATCATATTTTTTTTGTATCATGTTATTTTTATTCATTTAATATTAATCAGTAGGGATATCGTGAATTTCCAGAACCATTACACAGTTATAACACTTTCACTTTTTATGTATTTAAATAGTTGATAATACTTATTGCTAGAGAATTTTTCAAATTTTGGCAGTAATACTTCTAACAAATGGGCTAGTAGTGAATTAAATTGTATTTGTTGTGTATAACTGTTTCTTATAAATATTTTGTTTTATTTAATTTTTATTAATCTGTTACTCAGTTTAGTAATATTTTTTTTGTAAAATATTATTGAATATCACATTTTTATGAATTCATATTTTTATTTGAAAAATAAAATACAAATACTTATTTTTTGAGAATATTTTGCATTTGAGAAATACAAATTGTTTAAAAATGAAAAATCATGATTGTTATACATCTTTATCTACTTCAGAAAGGTTTTGGTATTATAAATATAAGTTAATTTGTTCTTTTAATAATTGAGAATTTTTACTCTGTGACATCCTAAATTATTTTATTAATGAAATAAAATATCAATTCTTGGATAAAAAACAATAGCTGCTGTACCCTATCTGTGATATGAATCAAACTAAAACTTAATTAAAACATTAACAACAAATTTATATATGAACTAAATTAGGCAACTAAGATAGTAACTCATCTTTTGTGATAATTCAGATAAAATTAATAATATTTTATCATTGTTAAAAAAAAAATCCCTCATTTTAATTTTAAAGTAAAAGTTTTTATAAATCTTTGTTTTATTCAACAATTTTTAATTTTACTTTTTTTATAGTTTATAGGATCCGAGTTAGAATCATTGGGATATGATGTGGAATATGATGCTTTTGATGATATAACGCCAAATTTTGGAAAACTCAGCTTTACGAACATCATTGCAAAACTAGATCCAAACGCTGCAAGATTTTTGACTTTATCTTGTCACTATGATTCCAAGTATTTCAAGGATTTTAAATTCCTTGGGGCAACAGATTCTGCAGTACCTTGTGCTATGCTTATGCATCTGGCGAAAGTACTTACCCCATTAATTAGAATTCAAAATCCAGTAAGTAGAAACATTTTCTTAAATATTTATTTTGTTCAGATGTATTTTAATTTATATTTATTTGTTTTTATTTAATAAAAAAAAAGAAGTGTTAATTGTAGTAGGATTGCTGTATTTTACAAGATAATTTTGTTTTTTTTACTTGTAAGAATTTCCATTTTTTAAACTTCTGGTACAAAATAGTCTTTAGTTACATTTTTTTATTTGTTGATCTCACTTTCACTTGAAGTATGGCAAAAGGTACACATCTTAAAATAAAATATCAAATCTTAGATAAAAATTATAATTGCTGTACTCTATTCTTAATATGCTTATATGAACCATACTGAAACTTAAACAGGAACACAAAATATACTTTCTTATTGAAACCCGCCTGAATTTACCTGAGAAAATGTTTCTCCCATTTCCCTTCTTAATTATTACAGTCTTTCATGGTTCATGTTTATCCATTTTTATGACTGCAAACAAATTAAAAGTAGTTTAGAGAAAGTAATTTTGACTTTTAAACTCTATCAGATTTGTAATAAAAATTGTTTAATCAGGATCATTCTCAAGAAAATTGTAAAAATGTGTAAAATCTATCGTATAAATTACCATTTCCATTAAGTTGTTTTTATGTTAAAGTTGCTGTAAAATCTCAGGTATTTAGATACCTTAAATACTTAATTTAATTTTTGAGCTGGTCTGTTCATATAAGCACAGACCTTTTTGTGGGACTTGGTTATTCTGACTCAGGGGATCTTAAAACGTGTATTTGTAATGAAAACTCAGATTCAAAATTCTTAATGATCGCAATCATTTTTCTTATCATATATTACATACATACATAAGTGAACGTAATAATTATTTAATTTTTTTTAACATGTCCATAATTAATTTTTAGAATTTCATACTACCCATAATTCGTATTTGTAGTCTTTTAGTTAAAAATTATAAAAATTCATTTTAAGAGAAAATATAGCATATTTGAAAGATTCACATTCAATGGAATATGTGGTTGTGATTCTAAATAAGTAACCAAAATTTCATTTGATAAACTGTATAGGCAATAACCCTTTTTTTATCAGTTAACTTCCTTAATTATGACCAGAACCTGTGAATTACCCTATTAAAGTTATATATACACTGACAGGCAAAAAATTCCACCCACTTGTAAAAAAAGTTGTATTTGTATATAATACATGGTATTTGTAGATAATAATTAGTATTTATGGAATTTTATAATCTTTTTTACCTTTAATAATCAAAATGTGATTGGGTAAGAAAGATTAGAAAAAAAATATTGAAAAACGAACCATTATTATTCTAAAAGAAATTAATTACATCATCGTTTAGTAGCACGTGTTTCCTCCTCTTGCCTTCACTACTTCTTGAAGACGCCTCGGCATACTTTCCACCAGTCGAGGAGAAATGTCCCTTTGCTGGAGGATAGCCCATTCCTCCCGAAGAGCCCTTTCAAGGTCCTGCAGTGTATCAGGAAGTGTTGCACGCGCTCTTATTCGTCTTCCGAGGTTATCCCATAAATGCTCAATGGGGTTCAAATCTGGAGAACGTGCTGACCAGGCTAAAACCTCAATATTGTTCTGTTGAAGGAACGTCTGCGCTATGTGGGCGTGCATTAGAATAGAACGATCGGCGATTTCGTTGGGGATAGGCAACACATGAGGTTTCAAAATCTCATCTACATAGCGAATCAAAGACTCTCCACGAACAACAACCAATTCTATGCGACGCTCCATTGAAATCCTAGCCCACACCATTAAGGAACCACGTTGGAAAGGTTGGCTTTGGGAAAAATTACAGGCTTTTTATCTTTCGTTTCTTCTTCTCCACACCCTTTCACGCCCGTCTGGAGATCAAAGAGCGAATCTTGACTCATTTGTAAAAATCACAGCATTCCATTCGTCCATAGTTCAATGGCTGTGTTCTCGAGCAAAAGCCAGCTGTGTTACTTGGTGAGTTCTGGTCAACTCTGGTCCTCTTACTGGACGAAAAGCCATTAATCCATACTCATTTAATCTTCTCCGAGTGGTATGTTCAGAAATTTTCACACCTCGAACTTCTTCGAGCTGATGAATCGCTTGAACAACGGTAAGGTGTCGTTTTCGTAAAATTCTCAAAGTCAAAAACCGGTCATCCCGTGGTTATGTTACCCTAGGCCGTCCAGAACCGAGCCTTCTATTGTGAGAACCAGTTTCCCGAAAACGCCTGATGGCGTCTCGTAAAGTTTCGTATGAAACTCCGATGGCATTAGCTGCATATCTAATGGAACGTTCATTATCAATAAGTGCCACACCACGCGCAACATCCTCAGCACTAAGAGGCATTTTTAAACTTAATATTGAAAAAATTAAAAGCCAGAGACTAAGAAATGTGCTGCAAGAGACGGCACTGAACTAATGATACTGAATAAACATTTTGATTCCATAGAAAGTAAACATTGGAATCTAGAATCATTTCATTGAATTAAGGATTAAGGGTTATTGTCCTCTATATTAATATTCCTAATTGAAAACAAACAAAAAGATTACCTATTTGTTCATTAAAAACAATAGACCAATCCAAAGCAGAAATATTTTTAGATGAAAACATGAAAAATCAAGTGGGTGGAATTTTTTGCCTGTCAGTGTATTTTCTTATTATTGTAACTGATATATAACAGGAAACAAATTACTGATATTCAGTATAAGGCTGACCGACCACCGAAAGTGCAGCTGAGCTCAGCATAGCAAGAGGAGGTCGGCAACCGATTGTGTAGCAAAGCTTAGCTCAGTCAGCAACTTGCCTTGCATCGGCACTCTTCTAATATTCTGTGTAACATTTTTTAAAAATAACAATGTTGATCATGCCGTGGTTGAATCAAATATTTGTGTATAAAATCGAATATTTTATACTGAACACAGGTTGTGCAGTGAAAACAAGCAGATTACATTTAAAAAAAAAAAAAAATATATATATATATATATATATATATATATGTGTTTTAAATATATATAGCATATAAAACATTTTAAAAAATTAGCAAATTTGATCATGGAGCTGAATAGAAAAATTACATATTTGTCTATAAAATCGATTATTTTCACTTACACATTAAAAATAAAATAATTTGAGAGGTTGTGCAGTGGAAACAAGTGGATACAATTTTTAAATATTTACATATATATATATATATATATATATATATATATATATATATATATATATATATATATATATATATATATATCATATATAACATTTTAAAAATTTAGCTAATTTGATCATGTCGTAGCTGAAAAGAAAAATCAAATATCTGGACTTACACATTCGATTAAGAATTCTTCCACATACATTGCATATTTTACACTGAACCAAAATAAAATAATTTGAGACGTTGTGAAAACAAGAAAAAAAAAAAAAGAATGACCCTAAGAAACAAAGGTTGTGTGCGAATGGTGGTGGGGGAAGCTGTGCGTAGCGGAATCAACTTCCAAAACCGAACCCCGGTCGACCTGAAACTGAGCTGAGCTGACCCTTGCTATGCTGCTCATCTCAGCTCCGCTTCTGGTGGCCGCCCTATCATTATCCTTTGGTTCAGTTTTGGAAGCTGACTCAGCTACGCTCTGCTCAGCTCCGGTGGCCGGTTGGCCTAAGCATGATGAACATTTAAGGAAATTAGATTGAAATTTATAAATGATATCAGTGAACAAGAGGTCTGAAGGAGTTAAATCTCAGATATTATTAGGGCAACAGCTCCCATTCACTCACCAGAAACTAGCTTCAAAAGACCTTGAGGGATTTTCTTTACCTCTTTCTTCACAGCTGTTGATCAATTATGCTGTTGTGGGGGATTGCTCATGTTTAGTGTCTTCAGTGGTATTTTCATGACCCTCTTGTGAATTTACAGTGTGAATTGGAATATATTTATCTCTAATATATTTTGTTTTTGTATTTAACGTTTTTTTGAAGTATATTAAAGTTTTTTTTTTTTTTTTTCTGTTGGATTACAGATCTTGTAGATCTTTTGCTACCTTAACAAGCCTACTCCATCTCTGCCTATCTTGCTTAGGCTATGATTACTTTACTTGGATTATTACTTTCCAGTTATCTGCATGCAGCTCTATTACATTGTTGTTTATTCTATTTATCCATCTGATTTTAGGCCTTCCTAACGGTCTATTGCCTATTATTGAGACTTCATTGTCGTTTAGATGCTTCCAGATGCATTACTCTGAGCTACAAGCCTGGTTCATCTTAACCTCTGTGCTTTCATTTCATGAGATATTGATTGACCAGTTTCTCTAATCAGCTCTTTATTGGTCTTTCTTCTCCATGTGTTAGTACCCTGATCCCAGGACGATACGGTTATCGTGCAGATGATTTTTCTCTCAAATCTTTTAATACTTTTTTATAGGGCTCTGGTTAGTGTCCATTTTTCACAGCCATATATTAGAACTGGCTTTATCATAGCATTGTACACACTTAATTTGAGATATTTTGGGATTTCAATACCTTTGAAAGGGAGAAGAAAGCTCTGTTTGTGCTTCTTATACGCTGATCTATTTCTGACCATTGGCCATTGGTTAAGGTTATTGTGGAGCTGAGGTATTTGAATTTTTATACTCTCAGAAACAATTCCCCTTTAACACAGCTCCTGTTATTGGAATGTAAATTTAGGCTTATTATCATATATTTTGTTTTGTTTTCATTTAATTGTAACCTGATTTCCTCTGCTTCTCTTATCAGAGTCTTAGCGAGTTTCTCAATGTCTTCTTGATTACTTCAAAGGACAGCTATATCATATCTATCATATTCAAGAATTTTATGATTCATTGCGACGTGTTAATATGTGAAATTTCAGGAAGAAATATTACTTCCTTCACACTTAATAGTTTTTGTTTGTTTTAATGTATAGTATTTCACAATAATTTTGGTTTATTTTAGTGGACAGAATTTCTCAAAACAAATATTAAAGTGATTAAAAAATATAGCTTAATTTTTAAATAGGACAATTTCTTAATAGATAAAAATTTTTGAAAATTATAATGAAACTGGACTTGATAATGAACTAAGTGGATCTGAATCATTGTCCATGAAAATATATAAAGATTATGAAATCTTGAGGGTGTGATATTGCTTTCTGAAATTTGATATATTAATGTATTTACTCTATATTTTTTAAGTAAATGATTCAGCAAATTAATAAGATTTCTCTCTTTTAGTCATACTGATGTATAATGTTTCATTAATGGCGCTCATTGATATAGATGTCATTGATATTTTCAGAGAGTTAGCTTGATGTTAATATTTTTTGATGGAGAAGAAGCTTTCAAGACATGGTCCAGTACAGATAGTATCTATGGATCTAGGCATTTGGCAAAAAAGATGGGCAGAAGTCCTTATCCTAGGAAAGATTCAGCTACTTCGGAACTTGATCAAATGGTATTCTATAATCTATTTTACTTTATTTTTTATATTTATTCTGTATCCTTTTTTTCGCATAAATAATGAAATTGGAAAAAAAAGAAGAAGACAAAATGGTTTATTTCCAAATCATGGCCTATAGATCCTCGAATTGTAGACCTATTCTTCTATAGTGCTAACCATCGGTCAGTGATATACTTTATAATATTTTACATCTACTAATGTTTCGTGGTGACAAGTTCTCATCAGTTTATAATAAGCTCGGTATAGTTAACTAATCATTTTAAATTTGTCCTTTATTTTTGATCTTCAGAGCAATGCTTTAATAAAAGAAAGGTATGCACCAACTTACAGTGTCAGGTAAAGCCTTAGATTTTTTTATTTTATTTCTATTTTTCAAAATACATTGGATGAAAAGGACTGGTGAAAATCTAATAGTATGGCACTTTCCCCTTATATTTTCTCTATGAATAAAAACATTAACATGAGAAGGACCATTAAAAGATTGGTGTAATTAATCAGTGTTTATTACTCAACAATACTACATTTAATGTTTATTTTTTTTTTGCTTACAGGATATGTTAGTACTACTTGATCTGATGGGTACTAAGGATACAAAATTTTATAGTTTTTTCCCAGAAACTGAACAATGGCATCGAAGTCTTGCTCAGATAGAACAAAAATTAAAGGCCTTAGGACAAGTAGCAAGTAATCAACCTCTGCACTTTCTTGAAAAGTCTACCTTTGGCTACATAGAGGATGATCACATACCATTTCTTCAGCAAGGTAATTTCATTAATTATTATAATTATGTGTACAAAACATTTTTAATTTTATTTTCCTATACCGATCACAATTGCTAGAACAGTATATTTTTATCATTTTAAACTGATAATGGAATACTACAGAGGATAAGCCTTTAAAATGGGCTTGAATAAAAAAGGCTAAGACACTATTAGTTATAGACTGAGATATGTTTACAGAATCTAACAAAAGTTACTTGGTCAGTGGGAATCAAGAAGAAAATTCTTGTTATAAATGAAAAATTTTGTTAAATGCTAATGCTAATCCATCCTTAATCTTATACCTCAGTGCTGAATGGTATTAATGATATTAAATTATGTCCTGTTACTATAATTTAGAGTACAAATTTATAATGGTCCAAATAGTTTCAATGATTTCATTTACCTTACTAGCAATTGTAATTGTATTATGAGAAAGTTATATTTACTTTGTTAGCTCTGGTTATGATATTAATCGTTATATAGAAAGAAATGAAAAGCATGGAAGTTAATCATTATACCCAAGTATTTTCTTGGATTCAAAGCAGAAGGAGTTTGTAATTCTTACAAAAAGAGACTGACAGGCGGGATTTTAATGTGACACCAGTGGTTATTATTATCACTAGAAAGAGGGAAACATCATCTTTCAAGAAGTTAATCAAACTTTATATGCGTTATTAAGGTTTGAACTGTTTAAAGGGCAGTGTGAGAAATGATAAAGATAGGAATGAATTGTCCAAAACATGTGGATATTAGCATTAAAACAGTAAATTTGTTTTCCATGTTTTGTCAGTTAAAATGTTGAGAAGCTATACTGGCAGATGTTGCATTGATGAAATTATATGATCTGAAATTTCGAGAAAAAGAAAATTTATTTTTTTGATTTCCTTGAAAAGTGATAGATATTTAAGGGTTTTATGGAATATTGTAAACAAATATGAACTTGTTTCTCACTTAAAATTTGATTTTGTCTTACATTAATTGCATTGTCTATACTTTTTAAACTTTACCATGTTTTGAGGTCCTTATTATCTCTCAAGCGTATTTTTTTGTTACACTAAAAAATATTTTTTTTTTTTGTGTGTGTATTGAACAATAGAAGTAAAAAATATGAAAAAAAAACCATACTTAATATTTATATTTTTTTTAAAAAACCTGTACCTTTACAATTCTTGGGTTCTGTACTTAGTAAGTTCTGTTTTTTTATTCAACAGTTTAGCTCTGGAGCCAGGGCCCAAAAATCGACCTCATCGCAGGCATAGGTTTGATTTTATATTAGTAAAGTGTGTGTTATTCTGTTTAAAAAGAACCTTGTCTGCTGTTCCAGAGCCGCTGCTTTGAAAAATTGCGGCTGATTTAAAGAATATTAGGCCAGTATTTTAAGGATCGAAACGGGAAATCCATTGCGAAAAATTAGACTCAAAATTTGATGTTCCACAACTTTGATTCTATGGATGTTTTCTCTTAGGGAACTCATTTCCAAGTTATAAGGCCATTTATAGTAATTTGTCTCAGTTTTTGACAAATTTGTTAAAAATCAGCATTGGTTGACCATGGTTTTTACCTTACCACGTAACTAAATTATAAAGTATATGTACTCGTTCGATGCACAATTTAACGTTCTTTAATTTATTAAAGAGTACATTTTTCGATTTAATGCATCATTTAGGAGTTATAGGTGAAAAACAAAAATATATTAAATTCTGACATTTTGGGCTGTAAAAAGTTTTCCCTTGGTGGCCAGCGTTAGCTATTTTGTTTTTTACATGTCTAATCCCATATATATAAGTTAAAAAATTATAAAGTTTTCCCACATTTTTCACACAGGATTTCCTGTTTCGATCCTCAAATTACTGGCCTAATATTCTTTAAGTCAGCCACCATTTTTGAAAGCAGCTGCTCTGGAACGGCAGACAAAGTTCTTTTTACTCAGAATAACTTTCACTTTCATAATGATGTGGAGATGGTTGACCGTGATATAATATGTAAAGGAGTTGATCGGGGGTGCGGTCAAATAAATATGTAGGATGTAGCACTGTGGGAGGCAGTTGAAACACAAGCAGTGTTTCATCCTACGTATTTATTTGACCTCACCTCCCGTTCAACTCCTTCTCTTAGACTTTTGTAATTTACTATCGAACCTTCGCCTGCAATGAGGTCGATTTTTGGGCCCTGGCTCCAGGGCTAGTTGTGCAAGGAGGTACGCCATGCTATTTAAGGAGGTACACATAATTATAATGATGAACAACAATTATTTTCATAAAACTCCTTTATTTACTACAGTCATGATTTCTTTATCTTATTTTTTTATAAAAATTAAGGAAATTATTCATCTTGTATTTTTTTTTTACCTTTTAGGTGTTCCCATTCTGCATTTGATTCCACTTCAGTTCCCCTCTGTATGGCACACCGAAAAAGATGATTATCCTAGTTTGGATTTTCCTACAATAGAAACTCTTAATAAAGTCATTGCGGTATTTACATATGCATATCTTCATGGAAATTTAGATTTCTTACCAAATTAATTCTTTTCATTTTGAAAAGAAAATGATTATATCTATTTTTAGTTTATTTTATTCCTGTAATATTGATTATAATAATCAAAAGTGTAAATTGATACAATTCATTCCATTATGGATGTATTATTCGACATTCCTAAAAGGCTGTGCTAATTGTCCAGATGAATAGAAAATGTACTCTGTAAAGTGTATTTTATGACCACATTCTGTTAATTTGAATATGTTTCTGATAATTCAGTTTGGACCTGTCTATGTAATTTTAAATATAATAGAATAACTTGATATTCAATTTCTCATTAGAATATAAAAGTGAAATATGAGGTTAATAGTGAACTGTTACCAGCTTTAATTTTGTTGCCTTTAAAAATTTTAATAATTGACCATTGGTCTTTCACTGGTCTAATATTTGGATTTATTTTAAGAAACTGATTACTCAATTATTTATTGTTCTGCTGAATTGAATTAAATTAAACCCTTGTTTTTCTTAACCCGTTGAGTGTATTTAAATTTTATTTTATAAAATATTTTTTCAATTTAGTATCCTATTAAGTTAAGGTTATGAGACTTATGTATCCCATCCAATGAAAATCTTTCATTTTAATTCATTAAATTATGTATTTTATGGTGTAGAATTTAAATTAATTTTCAAATAGAGTTAAGTAAATGGTTGTGAGACTTAAGTCTATATTTAAGTTCTATCTAATTTACTAGCTGTATATCTGATGAAAATTTGTGTTTCAATACATTTAATTATGATTATATAATTTATTGAGTATTTTAAGATATTCATCTTCTGATAATTTTTTTCTTATATTGTAAACAAATATTTGAGCTATTAATTACTGTTATTGTAAGAAATTATGAGACCCACTTCCTGTTGATATTTAAGAAATTTAAAAGTTACCAAAAATTTGTTGATTGTTTTTGACATTAACTTATTTATTATGTTAAATGATTTATCTGCTACGCATAAAAAATATATTGTGTTTCCATAGACAAATTGTTTTTATTTTAAATTAAATGTGCAATAATATTTTATGTTGTACAATAAAGAAATATTAAAGTTGATTTTTTATTTTTTTCATTCCTTGTTTTTAAAGATTTCTCCATTTTCGAATATTGTATTAAAGAAACATTAATTCTTATTTATTATCACAATTTAGTCGTTTGTAGCATATTTTATAGCAGTGATAATGGTTGTAGAACGCTTTGAATATCCAATTTTCAATGCCCTGCTTGAATAATGGACAAGAATGGCGTAGGTGAATCTACCTTTCATGTGTCATCGAACTCTATGTACACTGGTTGTAGTTTAAGTGCTTTCGAATTCCAAGTTGGATATATATATAAAATGAATTTATTTTACAGCAGGCTTAAAAATATATGTATAAACGAACATGGAGTTTAAAAATTTTAATTATTCTCAAGTATATTTTTTTTATAAATAATGTTGGCTAAACTGTCCACGTACAAACCAATGACCAGTTGTAATCTCGAAGGCGTCCGATGCTTGTGGCAAGTAGGCTATTCTATACAAAGTGTTACCTAGAAGGTTCTCAATCGAATTGTTCTGAATTATAAAGCAAACACTTCAGGTATGTGATTTAGTTTGCACATAAAAGGTATTAAAATATTATTCGTGCCGATTAACAACATGTTATTCGAGATTCACTTCGGCATCTGTGGTTGACGTAAGCAGGCAGGCGTTTCCTTTTTTTATTTATATATCAATATATGAAGTTTTGTGATCATTAAATGCGACAGTGAAGAAACCTGCCTCTTAAACCTTGTGTCATAGTGAAATGTTAAATTGTGTTTCATTAGTTGGTTTGTTTTGGTGCTAGTGTTTACTTTGAAAGGTAACCTAACCTGTCTGCCAAAAAATTGCAGGTATGTTGAAGTTTATCAGAGGAAAAGGCCAACAGCCTTCAGCAGAAAGAGTGAAATTACAAAAGGAATTGTTTGCATTCAGAAAGGTAAGACAGATTAAAGTTTCTTTTGTTTAAACCAGTTAAACCTTTGTTTTTATAACTTTCCTTAAAGGCAAAAATATCCTACTTGTTTAACCATTATGTACTAAAATTACTTTTTATATCACAAGTTGTTAGCACTGTTAAGTTTTTTAGTTTGATTTGTCACTTAACAGTATTATATATCAAAATTACTATTATAAATTTGCCATATAACTTATTGAAAACTTTATTTAACATTTAACTTCCACTTGTTTACCAAATCATGTTTAATATTGTCAAAGTGCCATAGCTTTTATTTCCATGTTTTAGAGAAGTTAAGTATTACCTATCTTTTGGTCAAATTTTGGTAAATTTATTATATCTCTTCCTGTAACACTTTATCTCTTATCACATTGTGTACTCATCAAGTAGTGGTTGTAAATAAAGCTTTTTCCTGGTGTTAATAGAAAAATAAAAATCACAGATTGGAATAAAATTTCATAAATTGTTTTTAGTTGCTAGGTTTACTTTTATTGATTATGCTTTTGTGTTTTTCTTGTTTATTTTATTTGACAAGTTGTTGTATTTAATTTATGAATATATTGGATTAATTTTGATTTTCCTGCAAATTTGTTACTTAATTTTTTATTGATATTTTTGGAATTTTAGTGTTATCCTTACGATTGTTTTGTTTTCTGGAACTGAAGACATATCTTTTAGTATATTTTCTGTAATCACATTTTTATTATAGTTTTGTAAATCAATAAATCATTCAGACTAATCATTACCACTTAATATTTTAATTTCCTGGATGGTTTTCATACTTTTTATTTTCATGGCATGGATGTTATGTTTAAAGTTGATAAAATATAATTGAACTATGATTTTTGTTTTTTTACAATTTTCATAAGTGCAATACAAGTGTATAATATAAAGCATATTCATTTTGCATCGCATGATTTTTCAGAAAAAATTCTAAATCAGAATAATAAGTATGATCTTTGTAATATTAATGTTTATTAACATGCTTTTATTTAATTTATTTGAAACTTGGAATATTTCTGTTGATTGTTTCAATGAATAAGAAAAATGAAATATAGGTACTTATTGAAACAATCAACAAAAATATTCCAAGTTTCAAATAAATTCAATAAAAGCATGTTAATAAATATTAATTATTATTATATAACTAATTAAATTATTAACATTTCTAATTTTACTAGATTTTCTATTGTGGTTTGTTTAAATCTTCTTCATTAGCTGCAATTAATCATACTCACCGACGTTATCTAATATTTATTTATTTTTTTTGTTATATTTAGTACTCCACTCTAGTTTATTAGACCTCACCCTTAAAATGATTTTTATTCTGCTAATATTAACTTGATACATTTTTTTCTAGATTCTCTTCCTTTTGTTTGTATTCTTTTACAATTCTGTAAAATGCTTTTCTGTTTTACTTTAAATTTTATTTATTGAGGCTTTTTTGATAAACAAATAAATAAAACCATTATCTTTGAATAATAACTCTCACCTAAACTCTTTATTCATTTTTTTACCTCTATACACGATTTTGTTTTGGAGGGGGCTTCAGCCCAGATTTTTTTTTTTTGTATAAACTTATTAGGATAATGACTTCGGAAGAAAGAAACTAACTACATATATGAAATGGTTTTTAAGTGATTAACTGTAATTAGATGAACAATAATACTTTTAAAAATAATAATTTTTTTTTTATATAACATGGTTATATTTTACCATTTTGGGTGACGCTTCAGCCCGAAAGCCTCCCCATAGATCCGCCCGTGCCTTTTAAAGTTTTAGTACTTAGATAAAAACTTATGATATAAAATTTATTTCATATTAATATTATATTTGTAACATGTAACATTTTTATATTTTTCCCCTCAAATATTAATGTTACTTTTTTCGCTTAGCCAGGTGTTCACTAAACTCGTTTAACTCATAACCATTATTATAACTTAATGTGTTGTATGCATATGGAAATAAAATAAATTTTTATTTGATTTTGACTAAACTCGTTTATTTAAATGAAAATGTTAGTCCTTTTGGTTTTCAGTTTTTTTTTTTTCAGCCTCAAAATTTTAGATTTATTTTTGATATTTGTTTTGTAACTTATTAGAATAAAAAAAGAAATACTGAACTGTAACAATATCCTTAGTTAATTCCATTTGTGTTTATCTATTTCTTAAAAATTAGTTGACTACAAATAGTAGTAATTTTTAAACTTTTTATTTTAAATTTGTCTATAATTATAAAATTATTTATTAAAATTTTGATAATTGATTAACTATCGTGAGGAAGCACTTATACAGTACTACTTTATATTTTTGAAGTAAAAGCTGTTTTTGAACAATTATTTATAAAATAAAACCTTATTTGATTTCATTCAAGAATGTAAAAGAAAAAATAATAATAAAGTAAATGTTAATAATATTGTTACATGCAT
Organism: Nezara viridula; assembly: GCA_928085145.1. NCBI lineage: Eukaryota > Metazoa > Arthropoda > Insecta > Hemiptera > Pentatomidae > Nezara > Nezara viridula. Next base: position 78,746,526 of record OV725079.1, on the reverse strand, counting down.
TAACTTTTGATCGTTAGGACTTTCCAACTGTATTCTTCAGTTTATATTAATAATACACTACTTAGTTGTGCCTGTGAGATCAAGTACACAATGCTAGCACTGAAAAATAAAGGTGCATCAGATGCTTTTGTGATATTAATTTTCAAAAGGAAAATACTTAACATTAATTAATGCGTTCAGTTGTAAATTATAAAGTTTATAATTTTATAGTTACGGTTCTCCAATTCACTAATATTTTGGCTAAGGAATTTATTAAGTATGTATATATATAAAATGTTAAAATATGTTTCTAAAAAGTAAGCCTCAGTTATACATTTTTAAAAATCGACTAATGCATAAATCTTATAAATAAAATGCATAAATATAGCAAGATTTTAACTATAATCACTAGATTTTAAGGATAGTAGGAAGTTTTGCCAAAAAATATTAGGATTTATTTGTTGTTGATTGTCAATTAATCAGTTCTTTTAATTTTGTTTTTAGACTGTTCAGCATGGATTTCCAAATAAACCCACCTGCCTTGCATGGGATCCAGTTCTTAGGCTTATGGCCATTGGGACAGCAACAGGAGCTATTAAAATGTATCCTTTTTAATCATTATTATTTTGGAATATCTCATTCACACTTGATGTGGTGTACTAATCGCCGAGATAAGAAAAATCAAGTGTGCCACTCCCTAGTTTAAATTTATACTTTACCTCAGTTATAGCAGTAATCACATATTTATTCTTTCTTATCACTGAGGGTCATGATCAGACATTGATAACATGATAAATAATTTTAATGATTTTTGGAATTGTTATTATTGGATGATTCGTGGTTTCCTGTTGGTTTTTCTATTAATAGATATTACACTGTAGATCTGTCATTGACCAGTCTATTATTATTTTTTTTTTTTTTAAATATATATATATATATATATATATATGCACAGATAAATAAAATGATTAATAAATAGTTTAATACATATTAAATAATTAAACTAGATCTGTATAATATTTTAATAAAGTGCAGTTGAACCTCTATGTATTGAACATAAACATTCCTAAAATAAAATTATTAAATAGAAAGTTTTAACTTTTTTTATCCCTGCCATACTAAAACAGTTTATGTTATTTTATTTTGTTTGAAGAAGTTTTAGAGGCTATTATTTTAATATTACTTTATCGATTTTATTAAGCTATTAGGATTTTATTGTTTCCTATATCCAACAATGTATTTTTAATAATAATTGAATTCAATTGTCATATATTGTTGATACATCAGTTGTAACTTCATATTTTTTTGTGATATCTTTATTTTCCTTTTAGCTTTTTAGTTCTTTTATTGAGTTGAACTTTTTTTCCACACTTACTGATTTTCATTTAGAAGTCATTTTCATAATAAGAAAGGCCAATTTTATTTAGGCCTGGAAACTTTTACAGTTAGCAAATGTGCTAAATTATATTATATATGACATTGGTAGGCATGAAGGAGACATCATCCAGTTATGCATCCTTCTAATTTTTATTTCAAATATTTTGTCACATTGGCAGGTTCCTCATCCACTCCTTGTCATCCTTTGCCGAGATGCATCAGGAATGTTAGTTGTTGGCATATTCTGTGTTGATATATTTATATAATTTGTTGCAAAACAATTTGTAATTCATATGAATGTGATTAGTTAGTGTGAAGAGCCTTGTTTGAAACATAAGGTGAAGAGTTCATTATCAGTCTAAAAATGTATATTGGAGTATTTATAATTCTAAATAATATATTTTTCTTAGTTCTGTTAATTTGAAAAGTTCTTAAAAGGTTCTTATAAGATTTAGTAAACAAATATAAAACTTAAAACTTTTGTCTGGGAAGTAATTTAAAACATTTGTTTACTATTGATTACAATAAATAGGATCATTAAAAAATTTAGTGTTTTATATTTTGTCTTGACATGTGGACCCCATGTCAACATTTTGTTGATTGTAACCTTAACTAGGTTTCTGTAAACTATAGAGCAAGTTTTGTTTGGTAGTGTAAATGTAATATCTTGTGACTTCCATGGTTGATGTTCGATTTAAATTTCTTTTACCAATTATATAATTTGTCTAGATTGTATTGTGTTGTCAGAGAGGCCTCTATAGCTTCTGTGTTTCTTGCAATAATAGCAATGTCGTCCGCATAAGTTGTAGTTAGTATGTCATAATCTGCCGGTAAGTGGTAGGTGTATATTAAGTTGGACGAAGATAAAATCTTGAAGAATTCTTATATAAATCAGTTTTATCGATGATGTCATTATGCTTTGTCAGACAAAAAAGAAGTTGTCATAGAGAAATGATTGAAAATTATATAGTAAGTATTTAGAAGAATGTTTCAGTTTAAAAAGAAGATCCTGATTGACCCACCCTGTCAAATTTAAAACTGCATTTTAAAAATTTGTTTTATAAAATCAGAAGTAGTTTAATTTAATTTACTTCTTTCTAATTCTGAAACGTAATCCAATGATGAAAAGAATTTGGTAAAATATGGTAATCCTTCAGTTTCAGATTTTATTTTCTTATTTTATGTGATTATTAATTATTTTTGTATCAAGTAAAATTAGTAAAGTATTATCTAAGTAAAGATGGCTTAATAAGTGTGTACTCCAGCATTTAGTTGGACTATTTTCTTTCCTTTTAATTTCACTTCAGATAATACATTTACTCTATATAACCACTTTTTTTATTGCTTTAAAGCTTTGTTTTTATTTGGTGTATTAAGTAATTATAATTTATTATATATACCTTATATTTGTATTATTTACTTGACTGAGTACTTAATCATTACTTGACTTTTTAAGTATACTAAACAAAATATTGTAAACATTTTGGTCTACTTTCTGCCTATTGTGTTATAATAAATTTAAACATTTTGTATTTTTATTTACTCAATATTTTTCCTAATCAAATACTACTTTGCTTTGAGTATATATGTAATAAAAAATGCTATTATAAATATTTTGGGTAAAAAATACTTTTGATATTTTAAACATAAAAAAATAAATTATGATTAAATAAAATTATCTGCATAAAATTGCTGTTTCTATGTAGTTTTAATTTTTTCATTTAATCATGATTACTGTTTTAAGTGCTATTTTTGGGTGTGTTTAAAGAAAACTATAAAGAATATTGGTGGCTGATGCTCTATTGCCTCTTTAAGCTACAAAGTTTTTATACTTAATACCAGAGCATTCTATAACATTTCCTTAATATAATATTCAGTCTTGGACAGCCAGGAGTGGAATTCTATGGTCACCATGCAAGTTCTGATATCTCAGTGACCAAACTTATTTTTATACCCAATCAGGTAATTTTTTATAATTTGTTTCTTAATATTGGTGCAGTGTCAATCAATATTGCATTCCTTTGACTATCTTTGTTACTTAACATGATAATCTTTTCAGGGTCGTGTCGTATCATTATGTGAAGACAATTCTCTTCATTTATGGGAGATTAATGACAATGTCTTGGAGAACGTTAAGTCACATACTGTTGAAGGAAAGTAAGTTGTCAAATCTTTAAACCAATCACTTATTTGGTTCTCGTCAGTTTAAATTTGTGACAATCTTAAGTTTTTATATTTAAATTCAATGGCAAGGTTGTAAAATAATTTAACATCTGATAAGCCTCATGGTTTGACATATCAACCAGGGTGTCGTGACAAAACTTCCATGAGTACTAAAAATGTTTTGAAATTATGAATAACATGGTATAGTAGCCTCAAGTTCAGATATTATAGTTTACACTTATGTACTCAGATTTCATGAAATCAATGTCCTTAATAATAATAAAATCACATTTTTCTATGGAGGCCAAGAATTTATTTTCATAATGTTGTAGATGTTAGCTATTGAATAGTGATTATCTTTAAGTATAACTCATTTATTGTGAATAATATTTATAAGTGGAGGTTACAGAAATGGAATCACTTTATTCAATGAAATCTTTATGGTGATAAATATACTGGACATGTGTCTGTGGTTTCTTTTCAAGAACTCCAAGAGTCTAGAAAATAATTATTTGATATAATTTCAACGAATATTATATTATTGTATTTTGCCTTTGTTCTACATAGATTTCATGATGATAACATACCAATCAACTTTTTTTTTTGTTAAAATAAGGAAACAAATATTACTAATTGTATTAAATAAGTTCAAATATATAAGGAATTACAAAACATCCTTCCAGTACAGTTAGCTTTGTAAGTTATTGTTAGAATAATGCAAGCTGGATTTGTCTTAAGTGTCCTTTAATATGAAGGGAGTGGGGTAGCTCAGTGGTAGGGCTCTGAGCTTCCAATTCAAAGGTCCCGAGTTCGAATCCCGGCTCATGGCAGAAAATTTATTTATCTGTTTCATTGGCCGTGGGGCGACCTTGGGTCAGGAGTCCCTCCTGGGGCATACCCAGCCTCTATAAAGTGGGTACCCTTAATTAAATAATTAATTAGGGGGGAAAACCTGGCGGTTGAGCGTGATCTCGGTCAAATCACCTCCTTGTACAACCGTGGACCTAGAAACAGTGCTTTCCCTAAATAGTACTGAACCCCAGACCCTTCAAGGGTTGTAGTGGTACAGGTCCTTTAATATGAATTTCTACAGAAATAAAAGCCAATTTAATTTCTAGCCTTGATTTTCATTTTTTTTTTTTTCTCATTCACTAAAACATTCATAAATATTTTCTCAAAATTTAATGTTACTACTACCATTGGGTAGTTGAATGAGTCCTCTTTTAACACATATCAATACCTTTATGTTTCATGTCTTTGGAAGAGAGATATAAAGAAAAACTTCTAACATGTTTCTATTTTATGTATCCGGTTCTAATTTGTATATGGAGGTTTCGTTAATATTAGTCCTGGTATTGTACCCACAATATAGCAATTTGCCAAATGATTTTTCTAAACTGGTCAGATATCTACCATAATATTAGATGCACTTAGTATGTTGTCCCTGTTTGGTCTAAAAACAAGAATAATGCATTATGATATTATACAAAAACACACCTGGATCCCTGCTAGAGTTTTTCACTCCTTAAAAAACGAATTTTTATTGCAATCTAAAAATAAAATGTTTTCACTAAAATTTTCGCTATAAATTCAAATCTCTTATGAGATCCAAACATGTATATTCCCTATAATAATTTCAATACACACATTATTCTTGTTTTTAGACCTAATTGACCACTTCAGAAAACATATAATGTTTGGCAGACAGTTATGAACAAAGAAATACAAATATTTTTCAGTTGCTTTTTTTTCTATAATGATAGTTGAATTCATGTTGAACTGATAGTTTATGTTAATTATAGAAATAAAGGTTTTGAACATGTTAATACTTCTAAAATATTTCATTACTTTTTTATTAGTTTAGAACCAATGAAGGCAAATATTTCACCCTCTTATTGGCTTATATTTATTTTTAATAATTTAATTATGTTTCCAAAATTTAGGTTGAATAAAGTTTCTGCATTATGCTTAGAAGGTTCTGAAGAACATTTACTGATTGGAACAGAAGGTGGTAATGTGTATCTGCTCAACCTCAGTACTTTTGGAATGTCATACATTGTTATTTATCAAGATGTTGTAATGCAAAAGTAAGCTACTTTTTAAATTTATCGGTATAATATTTGTGTTACAATGATATTTTACGTAAACATAATATATTTGACATTTTTTCAGTGTTCCTGAAGATTATAAAATTAATCCTGGTGCAGTTGATGCTATGGCAATTCAGCCAGATAATCCTGATAATTTATTAATTGGATATGAAAGAGGGTTAATGGTTCTTTGGAATATGAAAAAGCCAGCAGCCGAACAGGTTTATGATTTATTTATTTTTTAATTGAATTTAATGTATTATATATGAATTGAATTTTTTTTTAAAAGAAAATAATTAAATCGATATAACCTGTGATAAAAGAGGTTGTAATGTCTTGTGTATGGGACATGAAGCACATAGCATTAGGCTAGTCATCTGTCCATGTAATGAAAAAAATCACACTGATGTAAGCTTTGCATTTGGTGTATGTCCACCTCTCTTGCTCTCCAGAGTTCTTTGAGATAAATATAAAAACTAATTGCCTTCTCTAAAGCAAAACTGTTATTCAAGAGGTATCATCATGGTTCTTAGAAGAACTGAATGTAAGACCTGTGAAACAAGTCGTAGATGAGCGTCAACTGAAGTGGTTTGGCCATGTATACCGGATGGGCGATAACTGAAAGGCAAAATGGTTCCAAGAAGCAAAACCAGGCTTTTAACTCTGGCATTAATCCTCGCCCTCACTCGCTGGCCCAGGAAAATCCTGTATAACCTAGCAGGCAAGGAAGGGGAGGGGAAAAAAAAATAGATAAATATCTAATCAAGAAAAAGGAAAGCTTATAATGAGAGGTGGAGGGTTACAGGTAATATTGAACAATTTAGACATTAAATTCACTAAGGAATTTCTTATATCTTGTTAGCAAATACTCATGCCCTTTTAAATCTCTAATAGTGAGAGAAAGAAGTTGAGGATGGCAACTACTCATTCTATTCTGTCAAGGTTAAGGCAGAAGGCTGAAAGGGCTTCATATTACTCAGTTTACAGGGAAAAAGGAAACCACATGGTCTTTCCATACTGCTGGGCCTCTCAGTTACGGGGCATGGGAGTTGAATATGCCCAAGTTGTGGATTACCTAAAGTTGCCGAGAATATTGTACCCATCAGTATAGCTTACGAGGCACTCAGGCTCAGTTGTAGAGGAAGACAGGGCTCTATGTCTTAATGGAGCTCAGAAGCTAACTAATAACTAAAGAAAACTACAATGGTCTTTGTGTACACATTGGGGAAGAAGGAGTTTATCTAATCCTCTTCTTGGGTGGAGGAACTCCATCTGAAAGGATGATGGAGGACAATGAAGGCTAGAAGAGGCTGGACCAAAGAAGAGCAAGCTTAAAAAGAGTAATTGTTAAGCTTGTTGTCTGCTAGAACCTCTGGATTTGCAATGCAAGCATGCGTAGCATCCCACATTGCTGAAAGGACAGGGCAGGGTTTTAGCTTTTGTAAGATAGGGACAACTACTTCATCATATTCTATAATAGAATCTTGAATCTCTGTACTTTTATGAACTTCTAATTGGTATAGAAATGGAGGAAAATCCTTATGGACTAGGGATCTCTCAAGTATCTGGGTCAAGAGTAAGACCAGTGAACAATGAAAGAAATCAAAATTTTAGTCTTCTACTTTTATTTTTCTCTTCATTGATTTTTTTTTTTTAACAAAAACCCTTAAAAAAGATTGTTATCTCGAAATAAGGTTTTAAGTAGTTTTGAGAAAAGCTCTTAAGTTTAAAACCCTGTTCGTTAAATTTCAAAACATCTTTTAAATGAGATTAATCAGTTTGTGATGATTTTTTCCATATCTTCTGATATAGAGCCTATTAAAAGCTTCAACTAAATATCCAAATAATGGACAGTGTTTATTGATATATTTGAATAGTGGAAGTATAATTTTTATGAAGTAAATATTATATCTATTCTTAAACAGTTGCTTATTGTTTATATAAAATATCATTATTCTTATCTGTTCCTGATGTTTATCTGTCTATGTTATTTCTTTTCAGACTTGTATCAGTATGCAAGGTGTTGAAAGTGTGGACTGGAAAGATAACGAGACATTTGTTTCATCTCATAACGATGGTAGTTACATGATATGGAGTACGAAGATGTCTGAACCAATTAAAGATTCTACTACAGTTTATGGACCCTTTCCGTGTAAAAAAATTTCAAAGCTGATAGCTCATGGGTAACTAAAAAATTCGATAACTATTTACTTTAAAAGTTAAGTATGGATTAAGATATTATTGCTGTTAATCGTCAGGACAACCTTTACAGTTGTATAGATTAGAAATATAGAAATCTACTTCATCTTTTGAGCCTACTTAGGGAAGTTCTCAAGTTTGATTTGTAATTTTTTTTATTGAGTATTAAGTTTGATCGGCAGTGCAGATTATTATTCAATCCGTCCCATTCAAATCTAAGAAGTAGGCAAGGTACTTATTAAAAAATAAAGTCATTTTAAAACTTGCACAAATTAAAAGTAAAGTCCAGGAGCATTGAAATCTTCCTTAATTCTTAAAAAAAATTCAATCATAGACTGTATTTTAGGGCACTTTTCATGTAACATTCAGCAGATTTAGGCCATTTATAAAATGGTAAAAGGGGTGCTAGTAAGAATAATATATGTATATTATTAATAATAATGGGTATAATGGTAAGATATAATTAAAATTATCTTTAACTATTTATTAATAATTATAAGTTTTGGCGATAGGGAGTATTGCCTTCATTCATTAACTGTGGATGTGTTAGGGAATGAAAGGAAAAATATGGATATTTTAAATGCCTAGATTTATCAACTTCTAACGTCTCGTATGATTTGAAAAACATATATTTTAGTATATATATTCATATAGGCCACAGGAAGTTCTGTTCAATCACTATCTAAGAGAACTTCTTTACAGTGAGGACACGATTCCTCATGAATGTTATGTAACTTATTTTTTATTTTACTTTATGGCATGTTTTCCTATTATATTATTAATATTATTTATATTTATTTTTAGAGATATGATTATCTTCTCTGGTGGTATGCAAAGGGCTTCATACAGTGACAGAAATACAATATCAGTATTAGATGGCGATAGACACGTAGTTTTTGACTTTACTTCCAAGGTTATAGACTTCTTTGTCACTACTTCAAAAGATGATAGTAAGTAAAATAAGTCTGTCATTTATATAATCAAGGTATATAGGGAGAATTGTATTAAAATGTTTTTGTTCTCTTTCTACAATCATGGTTTTTCATAAGAAATTTAGGACTCATACATATTAAGACAATATTAAATATTGAATCATGAGTTAATTTTATTTTTCATCTCATCTTGTAATAGTTCTGCTTTGAATATTGGTCTATAAACGTAGATATAATTTTTATGCAATACAAGTTTTGATGTTGTGTTTTCTTTTTTTCTTTTTTGGTAAGCCATTATTTTTTATTATTCCTTAGTTGGTGACTTTAGAAGCAATGGTTACAGTATTGTTATAAAAACATTGAAAATTTAATTTTAATTTTATTATAAATGTTTTTAGAGACATTTTATTTATCAAACAGATTTAAAATAATAATCAGTTGGCTCGTGAGAATAATTAGCATAGTATATTGTTCAGTGAACAAATAATAAAATAATGCAACATATTAGATGGAGGAATCAATTCTTGTTTTCTCGGTAATAGTAATCGGCTGAGGAAAAGAAAATTAATATAAAACTTTATTCGTGTTTTAAACTAACATTAAACTAAATTTCTCAATTAAAATAATAATAATAAAATTGCTAATAATGGTTCAATTTTAATTATTTCTTTTTTACTTTCACTTAAGTATATATGTAATATATAGTAAGGGTAAGTACTGTGATTGTGAAATTTTTTTAATCTGAGTTTTCAATGGAAATACACGTTTTGGGACACCCTGAATCCAAATAACCAAGTCTCGAAAAATAGTCTGTGTGTGTGTGTATGTTAGCAGTCTAGCTCAAAAATGAAAAGTCGTACGAAACTGATATTACCTATTTAAGATTGGTATATGACTCAGATGATACAGCTACTTTTTCCTTAAAATCGGCTAACCGGATGTGTCACTTTATATCAACGGTGAAACACATTTTTACAAAAATAGCTCTAACGATTTTGATTAAACTCGATTTATCATTATATAATTAAGTGGTCTTTAATGTCATTTAGGTCTTATCCCTGTTGATGTCACTTTACAGAGCTTAAATGACCAATGTTCATATGCGCCTTCCTCCAACTTACCTTTAATATGTTTTACTTTAAATAATTAACTATCTCATTATTAAGAGTTACGAAAAAATGCTAAATATAACTTTTGAAAAAATTTGATAATTGAATAAAGGAGAAAAAAAAAATGCTATTCCTGGTCGAAATTGAATCTCCGGAAATACTAGACAGAAGGTATACGTATAATATATCATTGTAAACTGGAGAATTTTAGAAAAAACAATGTCTAATATAGAAAGTTGTAGAAGGTAACGGAGGGTGGAAAAAAAATTATAAGGAATAATTTTTTAATACTAATAATATTGTAGTAAATCACATGTTTTCAAGGTAATTAAATGAAATTTACTGACTAAATAAAACCTTTTAAAGTATTTTCAAGTTTGAAAAAAATATTTAAAATCCACCTAATCTAGACAATGCCATTGTTTAAAAAACTATTTAATTATACTTGTGTGAAAGAAGGAGTAAAATATAAAATCATTTCATGGATGTATATAGTATGTGTTTATAACCTTAGATACATTTACTGTAGCTTAATAAGGTTTAAATCATCTTTGGTTGACCGTGGTTTATAAAACCTTAACACGTAACTAACTTAAAATGTTTATGTACTCGTTTAACTCACAATTTAACGTTTTTTAATTTAATAAACAGTATATTTTTCACTTTAATGTATTGTTTAGGAATTAGAGGTGAAAAAACGAAAATATCTGACTTTTTTTTCTGTAAAAAGTTTTTCCTTGGTGGCCTGTGTTAGCAATTTGTTTTTTACATGTCTAAACACATATTACAATGTAAAAAAATAAAAACTTTTCTCACATTTTTCGTAATGGATTTCTCGTTTCGATCCTCAAATTACTGGCCTAATATTATTTAAATGAGCCGCCATTTTTGAAAGCTCTGGAAGGTTCTTTTTACTCAGAATAACATACACTTTCGTTATTTATAATCAAACCTTCGACTGCAACGAGGTCGATTTTAGGGCCCTGGCTCTAGTTCTATAAGTTCAATGAGGGGTTATAGTATTCATTTTTAAAAGTGTTTAATTTTAGATATAAAAATAATAGTGTTTTATATAATATATAAAAATAATACATTATCAAAGTTTTTCTCTTGAAGAAAATAGACCATGGATCTAAATAAGTAGTAATCCGATGGTGCGAGGTCTGGACTATGAATGAATGAATGAAAATAATTTTATTATTCTGGGTCTAGTTTCCCTTTAGAACAAGTTACAAATACAGAATATATCTTAATATTCTAATGTTTCCATAAAATACAATTAAATATTTACAGAATGATTAGGAATAAAATAAAATTATAGATAATAAAAAGATATATAAATGTGTATGTATATATATATATATATAAAATAAAGTAAACTTAATAAATAAATTGAGTTAACAAAATATCAATGAATCACAAAATAATCAAAGTATCTGGGTGTACTTTGAGATTCTTATAGGTTCAGTTTTTAAGTGCATTTCGTCATCAATCAGATTGAGAATGGAATAGGTGTTTGAAGAAGAGAGTTATGAAGGAGGATATTGATTTTGTGTGTCGAATATCTGAGTGTATAGAGTTCCAGAGGGAGACAACATGAATTAAAAAGGATTTATTAAATGCAGCAGTTCGGTGAGGAGGAGGATAGAGGTCAGACGCATGGGATCTGGTGGGACGGGATTGAAAGGAGCGTTTAAATTGTAGGATCTGTAGAATATAGGCGGGTCGCCAAGTCCTAATGGCGTGGTACAGAAAGGTAGCAAGGAAATATTGACAGCGGTAGGTAAAATATCTTGAAACTTTTCTTTGGTTCAACTGGAAGTATGATGACAAGCATTATCTTGTTGAATAAAATTCCTTTTAGGTTGATCAAAGCAGAATAATGCTGTGATGAAATAATAACAACTTCATGTACAATCTTTTCAGTTGTTCGCAGTAGAGTTCAGAATTCCTAGAGCATCCATCAGGAACAAATTTGTGATGAATAACACCTTCAAAATTCTAAAAAAAAACTCAAAGCATGGATTTTTTTTCCAATTGCTCTCTTGCAGCAATCGGAAAATCAGTTTGACTGCGATCTAGCCATTGCTCACGGGTATTCCGATTTTGCCAGTAAACCCACTTTTCATCACAAGTAACAATCTTTTGGTAAAATCAGGAAAATTGTTCAATAAATTTCTAACCTCTTAGCTGATTGCTGAGGAGTAAGTTCGTGAGGGACCAGTCTACTGCTAGTCTCGGATTCCACCTTTCCCATGGAAAGTAGATGGCGACTAACAGCGTCTTTTGACACACCACACTCCCTGGCAAGTTCGCAAGTACTTGTGGACGGATTTGACTCAACAGACAGCTTCCTGCAGAACCTCATCAATTTCCATTAATGGTCGTCTAGAGCCCTTCTTCCTTTCCAACGTCGTATCTCCACTGCTAAATTTTCAAACCAATGCCGTGCAGTGCGCTGGTCAAGGACACTTTCTCCTTCATATTTAATAATTTCACGAGCTGCTTCAGCGGCAGTGAAATTTTTTTCCAGTAATGCCTTAAAATTATGAGAATTTTGTAGGGCACTGTCTTGTTTCTTCTTTGAAACAAATAACTAAACTGAGGCTATTTCTGAAGAAGTTGAATGGAATTAAACAAGCTTAGCACTAGCACGCATGAAATTTGTCCAAAAAATTAATGAAAATTTGGCAAACAGATCAATTAATTGGACACGGATGTTGATGAGATGTGGCAACTATTAAAACAGCAGTATATGAGGCAGCTGAAAAAAAAACATAAGTTTTAAACAGTTCAAGAGATCTCCTTGGTTTGATAAAGAATGTCGATTGGCCACTGATCAAAAAAATGAAGCATACAAAAGTATGATTCAAAGGAGAAATACGGAAACCTTGGTAGATGCATACAGACAAAAAAGAGTAGTATCAGACACCCACACACCACTTATTTGCAGATTTTCATTCAGCCTACGATAGTGTTCATCGTGAATCTCTATATCAGGGCATGAAAATTTTTAATATCTCAACAAAACTTATATGCCTGGTAAAACTGATGATGGAAAAAATTGAAAATGTGGTGTGTAGTCAAGGTGATCTCTCTAAAGGATTTACAGCTATTAACGGAGTTCGACAAGGAGACTCCCTTGCATGCCTATTGTTTAACTCATGTTTGGAAAAAGCAAGTCAGAGAGACAGGAATCCAGAGAAGAAGAGCCATCTTAAATCACACAATTCAAATCCTTGGCTACTTTTATAGACATTATGGAAGATCGAGAACAGCTGTAAAAGAGGCCTTCCTTCCCCTTGAGTCATCTGCCAAAAAAAAAATTGGTCTTGTCGTGAACTCTCAGAAGACTAAATACATGGTCGTTAACAAAATGAAGCCTCCTGATGAAGTTACCATACAAGTTGGGTCCTACACATTTGTTAGTGAATTTATATATCTGAGTTCCTAAGTAAACAAAAATAATTTTGACTGAATTATAATTATAATTAACTATATAATTATAATTATATAATTTCGACAGAAAGATATTTCGACTGAAATAAAAGGAAGAATAGCATCTGTTAATAGATGCTATTTTGGACTTGTGCCGACGGTTTGAAAGCAGTTTACTTTCTAGAACTACCAAAATAAGACTGTACAAGAAACTCTCAGACCTATACTTACATACGGATCGGAAACATGGGCTTTCTCTAAAATGGATGAGCGAAATCTTCCAAATAATGCAATTTGGAGAAGGCGAACAAACAATGAACTGTAATCCTTATTAAAGGAAACAAATGTTGTTAAAAGGATTAAGCTTAGCAGGCTTTGATGGGTGGGTCATGTGGTCAGGATGGATGCACAAGAAATTCCTAAGAAACACCTCGATAAAGAATTACATGAAAACAGAGCAAGAGGTCGTCCCAAATTATGATGGGCTGATGGTGTGAATGAAGATTCGAGAAACCTGCTCGTTGTTAGAAGGTGGAGGACAGCAGCACTTGACCTGACCGGATTAACTGGCGAGAGCAGCTTGAGGAGGCCAGGACCCAGTGATGGGTGGTAGAGCCGATTGATGGTGATGATGACAGTCCTTTGAAATCTTGAATTTGATAAAACGGTCATTTTTTTTATACACCCTATTAATATATAACCTCATCCTCTATCTTTCATAGAAACTTAGGCAATGCAATAAGTATCCCATGGTAACTGTGCAACTAGGCTGAGATTTTTTAGTTATCTCCAGGCTCAGCAAACTAATAAAATAATCTTTTATCATGTTACCTTTTTTATAGCTATACTGATGGTGCTTGCTGAGGAAGAGCTTTGTGCTATTCAACTGAACGATGATTCTTGGCCAATGCTTCCGCTTCCCTATCTTGTATCATTGCATGCATCGGCTGTCACTTGTTCCACTTATGTTTCAAACTTACCGCAGGAACTATGGGATGATATAGTAGAAGTTGGAAAACAACAGATAGCTGGGCATTACTCCAATTCAGTATGTGACTCATTTATAATTTCTTATGAAATAAAATTATATTTTATCAAATATATTCTTATATGTTGGCATTTACTCATTTTCTAAGGTGGCTGGTTAGTTTAATTTGAAATAATATATGATATATAATTGGATTAAAGGTAAAATAAAAAAATGTTAGTATAATTTTCTGATTGATTGTCTCATATTTACAATAATTATTGGACTATCCCTATTGATAGCTGTTCTACCTTAAGATTTTCCCGAATTTTCAAAGCTTACAATGTTTTTTCATTCAATTCTCCATGTCAGTGGATGGTTAAATAATAGTGGCCAAATATCCCATCCGGGACGGCTACCTAATGGTGGTGACCCTAGAATGTGTACTATATGTGACCCTTGTTTGTAGTGTGAGGATGCATGTAATATACTGTATATGTCTCCCAACCTGGAGAGCCAGTGGCTGAATGCAGTATGACGACTGAGTGATGGAGCTGCCACCTCTCGATACCAAACTCATTTACAACTTATGTTGTTTCTATTATGCTTTTATAGAAATGTTTTAAATATCTATAATATGAAGTATATTTAACATATTTATGAATTAAATACTCTGGTGATAAATTTATAAGAATGTTTTAGGAATGGCCTATTGATGGAGGAGAACTGGAAGAAGTAGATGAACCAAAGAGACGGGATTTATTTTTGACGGGCCATGAGGATGGTTCAGTTAGGCTTTGGGATGCAGCTTCCGTGGCAATGGTACCTCTTCTCAGGTATTTCATATTATTGAATATTTTACCGTATATTATGTCATATTTTTGTAATATATCATAATAAATTTATTATAATTTATCTAAGTAGATTTTTATATGTACAGTGAATAAAAAGGAAGCTAAATGAATACCATACTCATTAATGTTAAGTTGTGTAAATTGATTATTAGTTACATATTTTTATTTATGTAAAAACTACACATAAAACACAAAACCATATCAGAAGTACAATAAAATTGTAAGTTTGCTGAACTGTGTTAAGTTGCTAACTGATACAGTATTCTTATCAGATAATATTTCAAAAAAAGATCAAGACATTAAATGAATAAAGTTAGATGAGGCTATCATGAAAAATGAATGTTGTGATTTGTTTTTCCTTTTATGTTTTATGGTCATTCCCTATCTGTCCCTGAAATTTACAAAGAATAGGCCAAAAGATTTAAATGGTGATGCAAGGTTCCCAGTGAGTCCAAAATAATAATCTGCTATGCTCTGTAGCTGATTCCTCTCAGTATCCAGCCTTTCCAAAAAATTATTATATTATAAGACTCCCTCGGCACCGGAACACGAACTCATGACTATTTTTATATCATTTTGATTCATATATCAGGTTGCCGGGCAACGGCGGTGCTGTGCACATGCGTTTGCCCATTCGGCCACCCCGCCCATACACTTATCCATTATATATACAATGTATAGTAAGGGCAAGTATTGCGATTGTGAAAAATTTTGAATCTGAGTTTTCATCAAAAATACACATTTTGAGGTCCCCTGAGTCCAAATAACCAACCAAGTTCCACAAAATGGTCTGTGTATGTATGTGTGTGTGCGTGTGTGAACAGCCTAGCTCAAAAACAAAAAGTCGTACAAAACTGATATTACGTATTTGAGATAGGTATATGCTTTAGATGTCACAGCAACTTATTCCTTAAAATCGGCTAACCAGAAGTGCCACTTTATATCAACGGTGAAATACGTTTTTATGATTTTCTCAAAAACGGCTCCAACGATTTTGATTTAACTCAATAGGTCTGTGTATTTATTTATTGGTTTTTAATTTAAGGTAGGTTTTATCCTCATTAATGCATCCTGACGGCTTAAATGTGGATTTTTCAAAATTAATGGCCAAACATAGTTAATTAAGAAAATATATTGGTAACTAATGGGGAAATATAGGTAGAAAGCTATACAATATAAGTTATGTAGGAAGCTCAGCTATTTAATCTAGAGCGCCCGACCTTTGCTGATCCTTTCCCTTTATAGTACTCGATACCCCTCTGTACAGGGCTTTCATATTGTCAGTTTAACTTTTATTTTTCACTTATCCATAATTTTTTAAAAAGTTTTTTATGCAAAATATTAAAGATTTACTTATATAACCCTAATGATATGCAATATTTACTAACGTTAGATCGGCTTTTTGGCAAGTTTTGTGATAAATGTTTCCAATAAAATTCAGAATTTTTCCAAAAGATTCATTTTTCTCACAATACTTAGTATTTTTGATCCTATACACAGTCGTAAAAGGAAATGAAAAGTGATGCAAATGTATAAATTTAATTTATTCGATGGTTGGGAAAAATACAGGGTGTTTCAGGGTTAAGTGGCCAAACTGGAAATATGAATTAAAGACCTCAAACAAGAAAAAAAATTCCTATAAAGATATGTCTGCAAACACTTTGTTTAGGAGATATTCACACCTAAAGATTTTCATAATTATGAATTATTTACATTATATTAAATAAATAAAACTATTTATTTGTTACAACTACTTTATTAATTAAATGTAAACATTAAATTCATATTAAATGTTGTTCAAAGTGATTTCCTTAAGCATTAAGACAGGCTCGGCATCTTTCTTCAACAGCAGCAGTGGCAAAATGTACCAGTTTCTCTAATACGTTAATGGAGCTAAAGATAGACTTATAATTTCTTTTGCTTAGACTTATAATTCTTATAGTTTCACTTATATATTATATATATAATGTATAGTAAGGGCAAGTATTGCAATTGTGAAAAATTTTGAATTTGAGGTTTCATCAGAAATAATTTCAAGAAATTCTCTGAATTCACTTTACCCCTATACTTTTTCTGTAAGTAAGTAATTCATTTTTTATGGATCTCATTTTTACTTTCACTTATCTATTATATATATATATATATATATATATATTTTTTTTTTTTTGGTCTTCCCCTTCCTTGCTGTTAAGCCTATATGGGTTTTTTTCCAGGCCAGGGGATGTAGGCGGGGATTATAAGACTCCCTCGGCACCGGGACGCGAACTCATGACTATTTTTATATCATTTTGATTCATATAATCGAGGCTGCCACAATTTGCCGAGGCTGAAATCGGAAAATACCAGGCCGGATTCATTAAGGTTACATCAACAATCGATCAAATATTCACCTTGCGAATCCTTCTGGAGAAAACCTAAGAATACTAAATTGATGCACATCACATCTTCATTGATTTCAAGCAAGCATATGATTCCATAAACCGTGAGGAAGCATACAAAGCAATGATAGAAATGAATGTACCTACAAAACTTGTAAGGCTTGTTTGAATGAAAATGGAGAGTAATGAGTGTTTTACGAGTACAAGGTGATTTATCAAAGTGGTTTAGAACATCGACAGGTGTAAGGCAGGGAGACGCTCTGGCATGTCTGGTATTGAACTTTGCTCTTGAAAAAGTCATAAGGGATTCTGGTATTCAGATTACAGGAACCCTCCTAAATCGAATGACCCAAATACTTGGATATGCGGACGATATTGATATAATGGGAAGATCGTTTGCGGCAGGACCAGAAGCTTTTACAAGCCTGGAAGTGTCGGCAGCCAAAATTGGTCTTATTATTAAAGTGTCCAAAACAAAATATATTTCCACCCTCACGTCTAACAAGGGAAAACCAAGCATGGCTGGAACAGCATGGAATCAAGAATGTTGACAATTCGTATATCTTGGGTCAATGATAAATTCACGAAATAACATTGATTGTGAGATAGACAGGATGATTGCAGTGGCTAATCGATGCTATTTCTCCCTCCAGGGACATCTTCGCAGTAGAATGTTGTCAAGACAGGCCAAAAAAAGAATATATAAAACACTTATTAGACCAGTGCTCACATATGGCTGTGAGAGTTGGACCTTAACTAAAGCAGTTGAGAAATCCCTGCTCAGATTTGAAAGGAAGATTATATGACGCATATTTGAAGGAGTCCAGAAAACACCACAAAATTGGAGGTGGAGAACGCATTTAGAAATAAAGATATTATTTAATGACCTGGATGTGAGCCAATTCATCGTACTGGCAAGACTACGCTGGGCAGGACATGTCGCGTGTATGGATATGAATGCACCCCCACAGAGAGCTATGAATGAGCCTGCCTGTAAATGGAAACAGACGAGTGGGAAGACGATATTTGCACTGGCAAGACTGTGTGGCTGCTGATGCAAGTAGACTGCTTGGTGTCGGGGATTGGAAGGCTGCAGTAACTAACTGGGAGAACTGGAGTTCCATTCTGGAGCAGGCCAAGTCTGAAGTAATTGGGATGTAGTGCCATTTAATAATAAAAATATAACGTAAATAATTCATAACAATGAAAATCTTTTGGTGTGAATATCTCTTAAACAAAGCGTTTGCGGACATACCTTCAGAGGAATTTTTTTCTTGTTTTAAGGTCCTTAGTTTATTTTTTCAGTTTGTCCACTTAACCCTGAAACATCCTATATAATAATTAATTGTTTTAAATGAAGTTATAATGTCGTTTTCACTTTCCTATAAGAAAATACCTATGTGCCCTAAGGTTGGAAAGTGAAAGTTGTGTGATGTGCGCACTACTCCAAATTTTTTCTGCTTGTATCTTCAGGTCTTGTTAGTTTTGAATCTTGTAGTGGGGTGTACTATTAGAGCATCTTTTTCTGCTAAAATATCCACAATCCTTGCTCATAAACCTATTGAAAACATCTATAGTTTTTCATCTTCTAGAATCAGGCTATTTGCTTCTCTTCTTTATATTATTGTGCTGGTGGGTGACAAAGAACATGCTTTTCCGATATTTGCACAATACAGAGTTGGGTATCCTGACTTAACCTTATTTGCAGTAAAGAATTCCAACAGTTCATTTACCTAACTTCTGGTCTCTAGAACTCCAGGGAAAGGAGCATGACTGGCAATTAGTTTCACAGCATTCATCCACTCTTGAGTCAGTGAAAACTTTCCTATCAGCCCATCGGCTTTATATATATATGTTTTAAATGGGCACATATATTCTCTGCCATTTGAATTTCCTCCAATCCTCAAGTGAGTTCTCTCAGGGACTGCCTAATTAGGGTGTAGGCTGTTAGGAATTTCCTGAACACCGTGAGTTTTATAGGAATTTCTCTTGTATGAGAAAAAAATGGAATATACTTGGGAATTTTTCAATAGATTCTCTAAAAAAAAAATTAATTTTTTTACTCTGATCCTTTTGTAGATATATAATTTAATTTATTTTCTATAATTCTATATATTTGAAGGCTATTCATTCATTTGATAATTTTTGGTCAGCGACTGAAAAAAAAAAATGTTTCTGATGATGGAAAGAACAATTACCAAAACAAACAACAAAAACAATTTTTCAGTTTGCATAAATTATGAAAAACCTCACTCTGTATCTTCGTTCTTTTTTTTTTGTATTTTGAGCTACGAGTATTCTATTATTTTTTGCTTTTTCAAAATTTTTACAATCAAGGGGTCATATTTACAGAGTTGAATTTTTTTTTTATAACTCAAAGTTTCTTTAGAGTTTTGTTAGTCTCTCTAAAAATTCTAACAATTATCCACACTGAATTACAATGAACCATAACTCTAAAATTCATAGCAGTGGTGTTATAAGGCTCAAGGTTGCACAAAGTGTGAGGTTAGCCTTCCGAATGTTTTTTACTTTTTAGTTTTAACAGAACTATTTCTAATAATTACACAGAACTTTTAAGGTGTGTATAAACTAAGCTAATTTCCATTTGACAACGCGTTGGGTAACAATGACTTGCATAACATCGACAGTAAGCAATCTTCGGGAATGAACTGTTTTGCACGAATGCTCTTCCACTAAGCAAATTTTTGAGAATTAACAGCTTATTCATTGGCTCTTAGAAAACTCTATTATTTCTATTCATCAAGTAATGTGATTTAAAGATCTTTGTTTTTATAGAGCTGTTCATAACTGACTGCTGCAAACCATTTTCTTAAAATAGTTTGATCTCACAAAATTTCTTAATTTATAGGATTATTATTTTAAAACCTTTTAAGAAATGAAATAAACAAATGAAAAAAATATACGGTGTGTAATATAATAAATAAATTAGTTAACCGCCATGATCATGAATAAAGAATGTTTATGCTATAAAATGACTTATGTATTGTAGAATTCTTAAACAGTTTTCATCAGTAATATAACATTGTCAAATAATAGATATAGTGAATATTTACAATAAATTTAATATGATTTTTTTTTTACATTTATTTTTCTAGGTTTTCGTCGACTAAATGGTTAGTAGCTGGTGATGATGATTTGCCCCATTCACCTGAAGAAGAGACCTCTGACGATTGGCCACCTTTTAAGAAGGTATTTATCCATATTTGTGAATAAACCATTTAATTGGTTCTTTTCAATTGAAACAGAGCCTAAATTAAAATTATTTCTGACTAATTAAATCAAAACAAAAATATAACGTAATAGATAATAAAAAATACGATTTACAGTTTAATTATACAGAGGAGAGAACTGAACTGTTATATTCATTCCTGTTATATTGATAATATTTTTACTATTACAAAACACTAATGTTGAATAACCTTCTTAATAATTCCCATAGCCATTTTTTTAAATTTGTTATTTTTGCATGTACTATAAATTTACTAAAGGAATGTACTGCAAAAAAGAAAATCATAGTTATTTGTATAGCACAATATAAACCCAATTGTTTAGGGAAAACGTTATCATTTTGATGAAATTCCATGTCTAAAAATAATCTGTAACTGCAATAATGCAAGAGAATGAGAGACATTACGAGCTGAGAATCACCACCATTTTCATGTTTCAAAACTGTGAAAGCAATCAAGGGAATAAGCAACACCAATAGAAGTTTCAATTTTTCAAAGATATCAAATTCTATAGAAAAATCACTTTCAGCCTGAATAGGATCCAGTGCCCATATTAACTGGAGTGTTGTGAAAGTTAGTGTAATAAATACTACACAATGAAAACTGTTGTGTCTATTTAAGTATTTGGTCTTATGTTCAGGTTTGTCAATCAAAACCCAATAAAATGAAAATGTAAAAATTATCATTACAATCAATAGTTCAAAGCCTTTTGATAAAAACATAATGCTTGATCCAAAGCAAATCCCAATATGTTGAAATCTGTTGATTATATCATCTCCTCCAAAAATGGGTAAAAAAATTGCGACCAGGAATAAAATCCAACATATTATTTCGACCATGTAGGCTGTATGGTACAGTTTGAAGCTTGTCATAATTAAAGAGACACAGCTGACAAATATAGAAACAGTCATCATCAAGAAATCATGCGTGTTATATCTCATGTAGTAAGCACAAGTTATACCAACTAATGACAGTATGATTCCAGTCAGTATAACAACTATAGGACTTTGACTTTGAAATGGACCAGACATTAATGTGGATAAAAGTACAGTCACAGCAAGTGTTAGTCCTGACAGGACTGAAGAAATTTTTACCAACAAGGATTTATTGTTTATGAAACACTTAAGCCAGTTATACATAGTAATTACTGTTATAGTTCCGCAAAGCACCAATTTGTATATCAGGCCCCATAGAAAACATTCACAAGCAATTGCATACATTATTATATAGCCTAATATAATTCCTAATTTTTTAAAATTTAGATGGTCCATAATTCCTGTCCAAATTTGGAAGTTTCCTAAAACAAATCCCCAAATCGTTAGGGCTAGTAACCAGTAAAACATATAGTGTAGTGGCCAATCTTTGACTATTATAAAAAGTATCGATATCGTTCCCAACAGAATTAGTAAAGTGTGCATTCCAAAAAACCATAGCTCTGTCTTTTTTCTTAAAATCTGTATCCTCATTTCTTGGTCTGGATGCTTTTTTATTTTAAAAAGTAGGATCTGAATAAGTAAAGTTATTGCCCAAGCAATTAATAGACTGTGAGTTAAATAAAATATCATGCTTTTCATGAATATCACATCTTTCTCTAATATTTTCAAGCTAAATGAAGCTAATTCTTCAGAAATTTCATTTATCTCACTGCTTTCATTTTTATAATTTCTCAGTAAATTTTTAATTTTTTTCTGATATTTTTCAAGAATCTGTAAATCTGACTCTGAACTCAAATGTAGTGCTTCCATTAATTTATTTCCAACTTGTTGGAGTGTTCTGTTAGCCATCGATAACAAATGGAAAGCATTACATGCCATTGCAAAGGTTTCCTCACGTAAACTAAGGGTAAGAAATGACTTGTGCCAAGTCCCAGTACTGCTGATTGGTATAGGATTACCAAGTATTGTTGAGGCCAACAAACACAGATCCTTCATATTGATATTGGTCAAACCAATTTTGTTCACACCTTTTCCCCACAAAATGAATAATTCATTATTTTTTTCATTAATTGTATGTTCAGTGTTATCAGAACAGAGAATAAACGAAGTTTCACCATCTGTGAATGTCTCTTCAATTACTTTAATTATTTGTCTCAGTCTAATTCTAATTAAATCACTTTTGTATTTTTTTATGTAATTCTTATTTGGTTCTTCTATCCCCTCCATTTGGGTTTCCTTGGACATGCCAACAAATAGTATTAAATTATCCTTTTTTATTAAACTATCATTTCTTTTCGTGATTATTTCTTTTAAAGCATCGACAATGCCATGCATATTAGTTTTATTGCTTAATTCAGGTTTGTTGATGGCATAGTTTTCCCATTTTACTTTGTCAAAATTGTCAAGGTTGGTCAAGTCCCCAACATAGATCATTTTTGAGGCATAATTAAAGATGTTATCCAAGTAAGAGTTAGCATTGCCATAGATTTTAGAGAATGGCCTGGGGATCTGTTCAAAACCGGTGGTTATAGCAGTTATGCCACTGGATTTCATCAAATTACTCTTTTCAGCTGTTCCCCACATTCCTGATTCCATCTTTTCCCTTAGAAAAATATCATTGTAGATAGCATCCATTGCTTCATCTTCTGCTATTCCATCCAATGTTATCAAAATTAACCTTTTAGCCAATGGTATGTTGGTACAATTTTGGATCTGCCCTCGATAAACTTCCTGTTGTAAATATATGTCAAATACCGATATCAGTAAGAAGAAGTGTACAACGATTCCACTCAATTCCAATTTCCACATCGTTATTTCTGTTATGGCTACTCTATAATTTACATAATTCTGTATTGATTTAAAAACATTATTTATTCGGTCATATGTTAATTTACGAAATAAAATTATAGAGCTATAATATTGCGTTAGAATTCATTATAAAAGTTGATTCCGCTCATCCGTGGGATTCTGTGCGCTTGATTCAATTTTAGTTTCTCACAAATCAAGTTTAGTTGATAGATTAATGTTATCAGAAAAATATTATCGCGCTATTCTCAATTTTAAGTAAGTTAATATTAAAAGTTCAACGTCTCGAACTTGACAGTTCGTGTTCCGAGGATGATATTCTATCCTCTGTTCGCTATCCTTGAAAATATCTAATAACTAACAAATTGCAGAGATAAGGAAAGGTTAGTTAGCGTACTCAAATACGTAACGGCTGGTAAAAGAGATTGAATAAGATAAAGGATCAACTAGTGTAGAAGTTTTAGTCGATACCGATATATCGACCTTTCATTCTTTTTTGTTTTGGTTCTTACACTTTCTTATTAATCTTGGAGTCCTGCATAAAATCCAACTCATGAAACATACAACTGCTAACAATTTTTAAAAACCATACCGAACACGAAAACGCCTTTCTAGTGGTCCTAAAACTCTTTACCAAGCAGCTAATTAATTTTACTATTGTTCGACCAGTGGTCGACATTCGACCGTAATCATCATTGAAAATTTGAGAAAAACATACGAATCTGGAAGTTTCCAACATTGTTTTTTCTTTTCTTATACATTCATACATAAACTTTTTTTATGGCTTCAAAGACAGACATTTGTAATTTCTTAATAAAAGTTGAGAAAAGACCAGTTTTTGTAACATAGCTACATAGTCCGTGGTACAGACCACTTATTATGAAATTATTAACATCCAGCTGAAACTTCGTAAATAGCTTCCTCTCATCGTAACCTACAAATATTTTATTTGCGAAAATTCTCGAAATTGGGGCGTTTTCAATCTGGAGGTCGACAAACTTTGTCTATTTAATTAGGTACTAAAAACTCGTAAATATTCATTTGATTTCAACTTTAATCGTAAGATAACTTGAGCACAAAATCGAGAAAAAAGTTGGCCTTCAAAAATATTGACCAGTTTGGCCTATATAACGTCGTTATTTTTACAATTTGGAGGTGTAGTCACTCCAGAAGGGTCAATATTTTTTAAGGCCACTTTTTTTCTCGACTTTTTTAATGCTCTAGTTATCTTACGATTAAAGTGGAAATCAAATGAATATTTACGAGTTTTTAGTACCTAATTAAATAGACAAAGTATGTCCACCTCCAGATTGAAAACGCTCCAATTCCGAGAATTTTCGCAAATAAAATATTTGTAGGTTACCATGAGAGGAAGCTATTTACGAAGTTTCAGCTGGATTTTAATAATTTGATTAAAAGGGGACTAACTATTTGACCAATTCTAATGATGTTTCTAGAAATTCAACTTCAATCTAACCAAATTCAACATTTTTAAACAGTATCAAAAACAGTTTGAATTGAACCTATAAAATAAAAATTGATTTTTTCTTCACTTCCTGAAAATGAGGGAGTCAGTATTTGATATGAAGCTGCTCACAGTATAATACTGTCCAGTACCATTTGTGTCCTCAGTGACAGCCTTAGACATTGAAGGAAAAAGGGCTTCAAGGAGACCACTTTGGCTAAGTTTCTTTAAAATCATTACAACTACTATGGGGTTGTACTTTTACAAGGCGTAGCTTTGATTTATGAAAATATAAGTTATTCTTAGTAAAATTTAAGTCTGCCATTCCAGAGCTGCTGATGTAAAAAATGTTGGCTGATTTAAAGAAAAGTAGGCCAGCAACTTGAGGATCGAAACAGTATATATATATAATATATAAGTTTTTATATATTTTTTCTTGTATATGGGTAAAATTTTTAATGACACATTTGTTAGATATTTAATTGTTTTTTCACGTGTAACTCTAAAGTGTTGCATCAATGTGAAAATTTAAGAGATTAAAGAACCTTAAATTGTGTGTCGAATGAGTATCCCAACTCGATAATTTGGTTAAGTGGCATCCCAGAAAACCATGGTCAATGATTGCTGATTTTTATTAAATTTATAAAACCTGAAACAAATTACTATAAATGTCCCTGCTGCTTGAATATAAGTTCTTCTTTCTCTTCCTCTTCGAGCCTATTGACGTAGAGGGGTCTGTATCCAGCACTTCCTGTTTTGCTCAGCTGCATCATTTCTGTATGGGTCTTGCTGTTAGCCCCAATCCTCTGGATGTGTTTCTGATTGGAAATTCTAGGCTGGGCGGTTTTTCGTCTACGTGTTCATCTAGCTTCAAGTTTCCTTCTGGATGCTGTTACTTCATTCATTCAATAAACATGTCCAAACCATTTTAACTGTCTGTTTTCCATGATTTTTTCAATGGAGGCACCTCTTATTGCTTTCTAATTTGATTGTTTCTGATGCAGTCTCTGCTTGTCTTTTCCACTGCTTTACGCAGGAACTTCATCTCAGTGCCAGAGATCCGGCTGACATGCTTGTCCAGATCATCACCCATATGTAAGGATTGGTAGAAATATAGCTTATATATGTGCATCTTAACATCTCTCCCTACTTCATGGTGTCCTGATATGCTATTGTTGATCTGGTAGTGCACCTAGTTCACATTAAAACATGGTGTTATCAGCATGCACACCATTTTTTTAATAATTCAGAAATAGAAAAATCAGGACACTTCAAACAATATTTGAATGCATTCCTAAAATACAATGAATGCATATCTTTCACTTTATACCTAAGGCAAAAAGTTTTATTTTAATATACATTTCACCAACATCCAACCTTTCATTTCAAAATGGTGCCCATACCTCGAAGACACACGTTTTTTGGCCATTTTGAAATGAAAGGTTGGATGTTGGTGAAATGTATATTAAAGTAAAACTTTTTGCCTTAGGTATAAAGTGAAAGATTTGCATTCATTGTATTTTAGGAATGCATTCACATATTGTTTGAAGTGTCCTGATTTTTCAATTTCTGAATTATTAAAAAAATGGTATGCATGCTGATAACACCGTCTCAAACATAGGTCGATTCAATGGCGACCCTGGCAGATCCACGTTGGGGGAAGATGGCTTTCAGGCTGAAGCCCATCCAAAAAAAAAAAAAAAAAATTGATGGAAAATTGTGAATCTGTAAGTAATAAAATAATCTTTTTATTTTTATTGATTTCCATTTGTCCCCCAATCTTACACAAACTGGCTGGTCAGATATGCTACTATTTCAAGATTTTTATTACTGATTTTTTGTTGTTTGCTTTAGGTTGGCAGCTTTGACCCATATTCAGATGATCCTCGCCTGGCTGTGAAAAAAGTAGCTCTGTGCCCTGAAACTGGTGTTTTAGCTGTTGCGGGAACTGCTGGACATGTAATTCTAGCAAAACTTTCGAAGGATGGAAACGTTCCTAAGCCCCAGGTAAAAAATTAAACCATAAGAAGATTGTCTTACTTTTCTATTACCAATTGCCATTTTTTTCTTTTCTATTAGTTTTTTTTATTCATTTTTTAATTATTTTTAATTTTAATTTTCAAGCCCTTAGTAAGTTATTTTTACAGTGATTTTTTCTATAATTTTTATGAAGCATTGATTTGTGGTATTAAAAATGTAGCTAACTATTAAAAATATAATCACATTTCCTTACGTCATGAGTTGTTTCTTTTGAAAAGAATCATATAATCTTAATCAGGTTTACTTCTTATTTGGAGATATGTCAAGATGTTAAAATAGCTGAACAAATCAAACAGTTTTAGCTTACCAACATGTCGGTCGAATCATACAGGTCATCTATCGGAGCTAAATCAGCTATAGTAAGTTACTGTAACCTCCAGAAACATAAAATATGTATTTCTTTTGAATTTTTTCTACTTAAATTATGAACATATGAAGAAATATAAATTTATGAAAACATTTAATCTTTATGAAGATAAGAGCTGTAGGTCATACAAAATTTATGTTCCATAAAAGAACTTGTAAAATGCACTTGTATTCAAGTATTTTGAGGAATGAATTTTTTAATATGTATAAAAGTTGAATTATAGATCCAAGAGTTGAAAAGGTGAAAGAGTGGGAGTGGTCACTACCTACCTTGCAAAATGTTGGTAATTTCAATTTTGGATAAGACCAATGAATAATCCTGGTCAACTATAAAGCAGCCAAGATATCGGGATGGCCGAGCGGTCTAATGCCTGTGCAAAGCACGCTCTGCCCGCCAACCAGATGATTGATAAACTGAAGATTATTAGATATAAAATAGTTATGAGTTCACGTCCCGGTGTCGAAGAAGCTTTTAATTCCCTCTGGCCTGGGAAAATCACTGTATAGCCTAAAAGGCGAGGTAGAGGTGGACAAAAAACAAGATATTCACCTGTGTTTTCTTTTTTAGAATTTTAGAGGCAGGACATTTAAGTTTTTAGTTAGTTATTCTAATTGTTAATTAAATTTTTTATTGCAACCAATATATGTATACATTATTTATTATATGCTAGATTCATGATTTGCTGTATTTAACTCTTTATACATAGTTTGCAAAGTTTAAAACTTTTTCATGCTGCAAGTTTGTTAAAGAGGTAAGATTGTATAGTTCAATATTATGAAATTCTGCAGCATCCTTATTGCTTTTATTTTATTTTTTTTTAGACTATTTTTAATAATATTATTAATTAGTGCAAATTATTTATTACCGGATTTCTTAATATAAAAATTTGTATGAATCTGTAACATTAAATATTGTATATGCTGCCAGTGTCTTCCTACATTCCATTCTATAATTCCGTAATGCTACAGAAAAGTCTTTATTATTATATAAAATTACATGTTTAGTTAATTGTTTAGTGCAGAAGTTCCCACAATGAGATGCATAAAATAACAGGAAGTGGGTTTGTATAAGTGACACTTGACAGAAGGAAACAATGTTGTTACTCGTGGGTTATGGGTAAGGCATTGGACTCCTACCTCTCTCTCCATTCCTTCGGTCATTTTCTATTATTTTGGAGAGCTCATTCTGATGATGCCTGTGTAAAATGGAGACCTGGTCCTTCATTCGGTAATGGTAAAACCTAATTGTTGAGTGTGGGTGCTGACTACATCACCTTTCTTCTGCCAAATAACAGTGTATCGTACACAAGATCTTTCAAGGGTTGTGGCCATACAGGTAACATGTGTATATATTGATGATTAGTGACTTGTTTTGATATTTGTGTCGATCAGTTGTGCTTATTTGTTTCTGTGAATAGTTAAATCTTTTTTCTTTGTCTTAGAATATCATTGTCTTTAACTTTTCATCTTTCACCTTGTATAATTAAAGTGGAGCTAAATTTTTTATGTATCGAACATTCTATCATGCTCAGTTTTGCCTAGTTTCCTGACAAAATCCTTGCTTCCTTCAATTAATGAATTACAACTAAGAACTAATGATGATCATTTCTTTCTATATTATTTGGTTATAAATAAGAAATGATCAAATCATCAGAGTTGTTATGGTTCATAGTTCATTTCAAAATATTTGTAGTCAATCTTTTCCTACAGGTCTCTAACCTGATTGCTTTTATTTTTATTTTACATCATCAAGCATCTAGCAATTTTGCAGTCGCTCGTTCTGCGTTCTATTTCTTGAAAATTGTTTAGATATTGTGAGAAAATTATTATAGAAAAAAGATATTGTGAGCAGATACATTTATTGTGTTTCTATGATGTTGTTTATTGTTTATCATTTGTGGGTTGTTCAATGTACTCAGTTATGGTTTTTGGTTTATCGATAAGGTTACAGGTATTAATTGCCTATTTTATAAAACTTTTTTCACAACACACAGAATTGTTATGATTTTAAAAACTTTAATTAATTTTTGTTAAATAAATATGATTATAAGAATCCTGAACATTCTCAAAATAATTGAACTTTAATATGGTGTGTTTTATTAATATATTGTGAAAACAAAGTGAGTTTAGGCAAAATTGTAGAGACCACAATGTTATTTATAGATTTATTTATAAAGAAAATGTGAAAAAAATTGTGGTTTTTACAATGTGATTACTACAAAATATTAGGCCTAAGTGTAATTAACGTAATTTTAGAAAAAAATAATTTTAAATTTATGGCAAATCTCACTTGTGGAATTTCTGGTTATTGAGTTTGAACTGAACAGTGACATAGTTTCCCTTAAAGTTGATTATTTTAGTTTATATTTATATATATATATATATATATATATATATATATATATATATATATATATATGTATATATATATACATATACACACACTATAAATAAGCAGTACACACAAAATAGTCTTAGTTATGCTAATTATGAATTTATATATGTTAATGTTATAATATTTTATAATCCGAATGACTTCTAAGGTTTCTAGTAGCTGTTGTCTATTTTTAAAGTATTTGTAGATGGTTTTTCTTGTATGTACAATTCACATATATATATTTTTTTTAGTTTATTTATTTTTTCAACTTTAGATTATTACTTAAAACATTGTTTTAATGCACTATTTTAGTATTTTCTTCTTAAAAAATACTTGAGTATTTATTTTAAAAATTGGAATTTTATCAAACCTCATTATTGTAATTTATCTTTTATTTTTTTACAATCAAATGCTAACTAAGCATGTCTATATATGTATTTTTTTTAAATTTCCTTTATAGAAATTGTCCTCAGCATGTATGTAGCAATACTTTGAATTTCTTCAATATTAGTGGTCCCTCATTGTCACTATTATCCATTGGTATTCCATATGTACTATTGTTTTTATACACTTTAGGCCGTTTCTCAATTTTTAGATGTTAATATTTGTGTTTACTTTTTTAAACTTTCCTGCTTTCCTGCTTTGGTGCCTAAGTAATTACTGTGATAAATAACTGCATCTTCTGTAGATATGCTTTGAATATTTCAAGCAGCCATTTTCATCAGCAATGTTCTTTTCTTAGGTAGTTACTATGAACATCTTGAGCTCTCGAGAGGGATTTGTTTGGAAAGGCTATCAGGCACTGTCCTTCAATGATTCTACAACCAGCAGCCCTGGTTTTGCGTGCACTTCGCTGCTCCAGTTGCACCCTCCTGCGGCAGTTACTGCCCTCGCTCTGCACTCTCCGTGGGGTCTTGTTGCTGCTGGGACCGCTCATGGGGTGGCCCTGTACGACTTTCAGAAGATGGCACCTGTCACTGTGAAATCAACACTCAGCCCACTTGGTAAGATTAAACTAATCAGATTCAATCTAACATTAAAACATTATTAATTTACTTAGCATAGCTCTACAACCTGTTGTCAGGTTATGGTTATGGTTTCCTCAATCAACATTGATGTCTTCCTATTCCATCTAAAACTTTGTGAATAGCTTCATCTTATCAAATTGGTAAACTTTGTCTGTTTAATAAGGTACAAAAAACCCATTAACACCCATATACTTTCAACCTAAATTCTATATTAATTTGATGACAAAATAAAAATATTGGGCTGTTTGGCATGACCTCTACCCCAACATGTCAAAATAATAAGGTTGCATTGGCCAAATGCAATATTTTTGTAGGTCACCTTTTTTCTTTATTTTGTGACTAAATTATCGTATGATTCAAATGGAAATCAAATGAATTCTTCATAAGTTTTTAGTACATCATTATATTAACAAAGTTTACCAATCTCCAGATTGAAAATTCCCCACTTCCATGAATTCTTGTAAATTAAAAAGTTGTATGTACTGATGAAATTAAGCCATTCACAAAGTCATAGACGAGTGTTAATTATTTGATAAAAATCAGTTAGTATTGCAGACTATTATGTTTTCTGTTTATCAATTTGTAAAACTTTGAAATTTGTTGACAAATGTGGTAAATATTTACGTTATCTTAATAAATATTGCTGTGCACTGCCAGTGTCAACTGCCTCCCACAGTGCTACATCCTACGCCCTGATGAAGACCTGCAAAGCGGGTCTAAATGTCGGCAAAAATTAAATAATTCTACTTGTTTAATTTAGTATTAATTTGACCTCACCCCCTGATCAACTCCTTCTCATATTATATCAACGATCAACCATCTCTATATTATTAGCTTTACAGTTGTTTACTTGTATTGTTTGTTTATTATGGCTTCAGGACAATTTGTATTATTGGGTAGTTCTCAGTCATCCAGGCCTGCCTAAAAGTAATGTAAGGTGCAGTGATTGCATCTTTTAAAAATTTTTTTTTTTTTACCAACTAATATGGTCGCTGAATCATTGAATGACTCAAGAGACCTTTTGCATAATGATTTCTCCATAACTTCGAAATTAGTTGATTTGTATGGACTAAGCATGTTCATTTAAGTTTTATTTAATCCTATTACAAATTTATGTATTCTAGATATGTCTGGATCTGGAGAAGGACCAATATCTCGACGAAAGTCTTTTAAAAAGTCACTTAGGGAGTCTTTCAGGAGGTTAAGGAAGGGAAGATCCCAGAGGGGAGACAAGAGAGGGGCGACAACAACCGCAGCCACTGCCTCACCACCGCCTCAGTAATTCTATTATTTTTACATTTGTAGTTTTTATAGAAAAACTTTAAAACGATGATAAGTTAAAATTATTCAGAGCTAAATCTAATGATCTATGGAAGCTTAATCCGATACAAATAGATGAATTATGGATGTTTTAACATGTTAGCTGCTGAGCAAATCTCTTACATATCTTGCCTGACGATATCGGTCCCTGGCGACCAACACTAGTTATGAAGTTTCTAACGGCATCGGACGCCAGAGACATGCATCAGTTTCGAAGTATACAGCTATTTTTTGAACTAAATTCCCTATTCAGAGTCTCTATCTGTTAATTGTGTCCTCATTAATGGCCAGCATTATTTCTCTTTATTTTAGTAAACAAGTGTTATTTTTAGGGATATAAATCTTAAATATTGAAAATGAAATGAGAAAAAGTTTATTTATTACATATACCTAGTCCTGTCATAAATATTGTTGCATCAAAATGTATACAGATTTCAACAGAAAAAAATATTTTTTTCAAAAACTTCATTAGAAAATAAAATGTATATCTATTGAGACTAAAACAAAAATGAAATTACTCAAAATGTCTCACCTTTTGTCTTGACACAGCCATTTGATCTCCCCATGGCCAGTCATCAATAGCAGCATGCAGCACTTCTTGAGGAAAGCACTCAACTGGACCAGAGATTGCTTGAGGCTTTCCAAGTTAGAGTACGCTCTGTGGCATACCATCCTCTCCAGTTCGGGCTAAAGCCGATAATCTAGTGGATTGAGATCAGGGCTTCCTGAGGGCCCATAGGAGGCAGAGATGAATTCTGGAATGTTCTTTTGACATGGCCTTGTGAGCTGGAGCGGAATCCTGCTGGAAAACCCAATGACTTCCAGCAAACAGGGTATCATTTAGAGATTGACAACAGGTTCCAAAATATCGTCCTGATAGTTTTTAGTGGCTGTTTTAACTCCTTTTTCACAAAAATGGAGCTTCGTGGTGGCATCAAAGCAAACTCCTCACCAAATCAGCACTGAGGAGGGATGATGACCTCTTTCCACTCTTCCAATGACTTTCTGGGCTTCTTTAGAGCTGTGTGTGCGTACACACGATCATTTTGGCAATTAAATTTTTCTTCAATCGTAGAAATTTGAAGATCATTGGTGTAATGGCCAAGTAGCACTTTGCATCTATCCACTGTAATTTTTTTTAGGGAAGTGGTTAACCTTTTTCCTGTCATTCTTCGAAATGTATCCATCCTGAGGTCATTTTTTATAATGTGAGACATTGATTTGATAGAGATTCCCATTTTCCGAGACATGATTTGTTGTTCTCGAATGGGATTTCTTCTGATTTGAGCAGCCACTACTCTCACTGCATTTGCCGTTCTCACAGTGTGGTGACGGCTCCCCGGCTCAGGTTTGTCACATGCAGATAGGGTATCATTTTATCTATTTATAGTGCGGTACATGAACATACCCTAAGACGCTGATACCCTAAGGTTTCAAAGTGTTGAAAATCTCTGACCTACATTGTCCAACTTCGTGTAAGACCATCATAGCTATTCGGTTTTTTTTTATCATCCCACTCCATGTTAACTGAGCGAAAGAAAAATAGAAACTAATTGGGATTATTATCCTGACATGTAATGAACATAACCTGATAGGGGTAAGGATTATCTAAATAATACTCAAGGATGTAAACAAAGTTCAACTTTTGTAACAGTATTTATGGCAGAACTAGGTTGTTAATTGTAATTTTCAAGATATAATTTATACATTATTTATATGTATGTTATTTATCATTATGTTAAATAAACAAGGGGAACAGTCCAAGATGAACTCTCAAGAGCTACTAAGCGACTGAAGCCCTAAGATCACAAGACCATGCATGTGCACTGTCCAGTCACGGCAGGAATATGTATTGGACGCCGGGGCATGATACCGTAGGGAAATCATTTTTTATCTGGTATGGTATTGGTCCATGGTATCTGAAAACTTTTTATCAGATATAGTGATTATTTACGCTCGTATCTTTACATCTATCCTACTCCCATTCTAATATTTTTAAAAATTACCTTTTTAGAGTTTTAGTAAGATAGACAAAATTTGAAACAATCCTTGCTGTTTGGTAGTCGAGACGAATATCGAATCCCGGGGACCGTAACTGCAGCTAACGTTTTAAAACTTAAAATAGTCATTAGTGAAAATAATTACAAATTATACTTACTTTTTTCCATTGGCTCACTTTTCAGTTGTTCAGTTTCAGTTCTCTAATGTTAATTTTGTCAATTATCACCAATCTTAAATTTATTTAATTTTTTTTTTTTTACTTTATTTTTAAGGCTAATTTACATGGTTACATTTCTTGATCGAAGTCTTTAACAAGGCATTGTAGTATTTTGATTTTCAACCAACAGAAGAGATTACCTTATTAGACACATTTACATAATTAAGTTTCTTGATCCAAATCATGATGAAAATTTTTTTTTTAAATATTTTTCTACCAGCTGTTCCTCGATTGGTCATACAATAATTTTATGCTAAAGATTTTGTTTTGTTTTAGTAAAATTAGATCAGTACTTTTATAAAATTGTTAATTTGTGGTTTTCAACATATTACATTTGAGAGCCGTCTGAGTCCAAAAAAAATCATTGTCAGCCGTTGGTCCTATTAAGATTCTATTGTTTTTCATACTTTTTCCCAGGAATGTTTACTTATGTGAAAAGATTTTTAATTTGTGGTTTGTAAATGCTTTCTATCATTTGATAATGTCATATCTCATTGGCTTGGACCAACGTGAATTAGGTATTAATATGTTGCAATTAATGTTATAGTCATTCAATCTATTACTTTAAATATTTTGAATTGTAGCCAATTTTGCATTACCCATAACGTTTTCAATTTCAATTCTCATTATAAATTTGTTAGTAACCTGTACCACTACAACCCATAAAGAGTCTGGGGTTCAGTACTATTTAGGGAAAGCACTGTTTCTAGGTCCACGGTTGTGCAAGGAGGGGATTTGACCGAGATCACGCTCAACCGCCAGCTTTTCCCCCCTAATTAATTATATAACTAAGGGTAGCCACTTTATAGAGGCTGGGTGTGCCCCAGGAGGGACTCCTGACCCAAGGTCGCCCCACGTCCAACGAAACAAATAATTAAATTTTCTGCCATGAGCCGGGTTTCGAACTCGGGACCTTTGCATTGGAAGCTCAGTGCCCTACCACTGAGCTCCCTTACTAAATTTGTTAGTAGTGAATAAAAATAATAAAATGAACGGTCCTAAGAATATAACTTTAATATCTAAATGTCAAATTTCTAATTTCCAATAAATTTCTCTATTTTTTTATTCAGAAATATCTAAATATTCCTGGTAGAATTGGTTTGTTTATCCTCTACAAAGAATAAAACATTTGTTTGTACAATTTTGTATTTGTTGATGCTCTATATGTCATTAGTATTTTCTCTTATAGTTGTTCTGATTTGTAGTGATTGTTACTGAGATATTTATGATTGTACAGTTTAATTTATAATTTAAACAATTTCAGATCTCCAGAAGGAACTGAAGTAAAACCAGTTGAGAGGGCGATTGAAGCAAGGCCAGCTGATGATGGGATGGGATCAATGGTTCGCTGTATTACTTTTGCCAGGACTTACATCATCAGCAGTTAGTATTTTTTCAATGATCTTACATCCTTTAATACAATATTTTTTGTGTGAATCTGTGTTGTAATTTTTATCTGTTTATTTATTTTTTTTTTAAATGTATTTTCTTTTATTTTCATTTTATAAATATTTGTACTATCATTGTCTCACTTTTACAGTTTAAAATTCCTCTGTACTTCTTTTAAATGTATATTTCATTTGTTTTTGTCATTACTGAAGGGATACATAATAACGTTTAATATTGAGAATATTAGCCTATGCAGAAAAACTTAACTTGCTTTACATTAGGTTTCACCTATTTTAAATAATTATATCCTCAAAAAATATTTTTAAAAAAAGAAGACATTTACCAGCATGAATACTAAATGACAGCACTATTCATCTTGGTAAGTTTATTAGGTGATAAATATTCAAGACGCAGTCATTATAAAGTTTTTATTAGTGCCGACGTTTCAACCCAAACATGTGGGTCATCATCAGGGCATGTTTCGAGCACTTAAGGTATTCAAGTACTGGTATTAGAGTACTTGAATACCTTCAGTACTCGAGTCACGCCCTGATGATGAACCACATATTTGGGTTGAAACGTCAGCACTAATAAAAACTTAAAGATGACGACGTCCTGAATATTTATCACCCATGATATGTAGAACAGTCGACTAACTTTCTCCAATAATTCATCAAATCATTGGTAAGTTCATTGATTATATTAGGGTCTTTAACATGACGTTATATTAACAAACCTTTCTTCTCAGCAGCAATCCGAATTTAAACTATGATGAATAGAGTATGTCTTAATGGTTACCCTTCTCACTAAAATCATCAATTACTTGTAAGAGGATTTGAAATTTTTAGATAGGCCTTTATCATCCAGAAATTTATTTGTTTTGTACCTCTAATTGTTATACAAACATATGGAATAATTTATTTACTAATATTATTTGTACAACTGAATAGTTTTGGGAATTATATATCTAAAATTATATTTGTATGTCTCATATTTCAGTTCAAAATCTAACTCCAACTCTGTGGGTTGGAACGAACAATGGCACCGTCTATGTTTTTACACTGGCCATTCCTGGAGGAGAGAAGAGGAAAGAAGAATCTGTTGCCTGCCAATTAGGTATTTATTTCATTATTGTGATGATGATTTATTTTCTTCTTATAGATTGTCTTATTAACTTAATTATAATATCTCATTCCACATGGTGATACACATACTCTCATTCTCCTTGGCCGATGTGGTCCTTGGCCTACTCAACAAGTCTTCGTCAGGTAGGTCTATATTGTGCTGCCGCTCGTCAGTTGCAGATGTTGAGTAGGTTGCAGTCATCCCTGGCAACGGTGTCCTCCAATCTCAGCTGAGGTCTTCCTCTTCCTCTCCCCTCCCCTCCCCTCCTCCTCCCCAGTAGAGCCTCTCATCCAGTTGTTTCCTGGACATGTCTTCTTTATTCTACATGTGAGCAGTCTTTTCCGCCCACCACAGTTTTCTTAACCTAATAAACCTCATTACAGCAACCTCGTCATAAATTTGATAAATTTTCCTATTAGTCTTCCACCTCCAGTCATCTGTGAACCTTCCAGGCCCAAATATTTGTTGAAGGATCTTTCTTTTGATTATAAAAATGTCTCTCCTCATCAATAGTGAGGGTCCAAGGTCTCTGATCTATAAGTTAGGACAGGCCTAACAAGAGTCTTGTACAATAGACACTTAGTACTGCGAGAGAGATAGGAACTTCTCAGGTGCTTTCTGAGACCAAAATAGCACCTGTTGGCTTTTATGCGTCTGCTGGTTTCCACAGACCTCGGGTACACAAAAAGGTTAACATTCTAGAATGTGAAATAGCCCATCACCAAGGGCTCTCGATCTACTGTCAGCGCCAGGCTCTGCTCTCATGACTTTGTCTTCTCCTGGTTTACACACATCCTCATATCTTCTGCAGCCTGTGTCAACTTAAGAAAAACTTCTTTCAAGGACCCAAAGGACCCAGCAACAATATCCAAGTCATTAGCCTGAGTATTTGAATGAGCAGGTTAAAGATGGTGTCAGAGGTCTGTACACCCAAATCATGTACCATCTCCTCCAAGACTTGGATGAACAACAGGCTGGTGAGGTCATCGCCCTACACATACTAAACTTTGATAAAGTTAATTTTCTAATCAAAAGTTAATTTTCTAATCAGTTAAAATTTAATTATTAACCTTGTGAACAGTATTCATAATGTTAATGAAATATATTTTTGGGTACTTTCTTTTAATTTTGTTTTGCTAATCTTCGAATAGTATTAAACTTAAAAAGTTACCTTTTTTTTTAATGTGTTCATTTTTGTTATTTTATCTATTAAAACTTAAAAAATGAATATTTGATTTTTTCCTGAAAATTATACTGTTTTCATATTAATCATGATATTTTATTATTAATAATAATATATCATCAAATTATTTAATATTTTATTTATTATGATTTTTAACTGCTTGGTCATTATAACTCAAAATGTTACTTGACATTCCAAGGTAAGGAAATACAGCTGAAGCACAGGGCTCCAGTGATCAACATTTCCATTATGGATGGTAACTGCAATAGTGTGGATACAAATAGGCAAGATAACCACCCTGCACCTCACAAAGTACTTATTTCTAGTGAAGAACAGATAAAGGTATTTATTTCTTTTTATAATATCGTTAGTTTATAATACTTATATAAAATATTTAATTTTAAGTGCTAACATTGTGGAGTGTCTTAGTTATACTGAATTATTTGTGTGCAAAGATATATATTTTTTATTATTAATGAAATTTACAACTATATCTAAATTAGGAAATTATGAAGCCATCTTTTTTTCAATTCCTCATGAGGTTATCAGGGATCGAAGAGGAAGCAAAGTTAGGAAAGGGAGGAGGATTCTGAAGTTTATTATGGAAGGATAGGTGTCTGGATTGGGCCAAATCGGAAACATATGGAACATTAAGGTCATTATTTTATTTGTAACAAAGTAAGGAGCATTGAGGATTGTATAAAGGATTTTGGATTGTAAGGATTGGATACGAGAGGAATTTGATGGTTTAGTGGAGCCCCAAAGCTCAATTCCATATGTCCAAATAGGTCTTATTATAGTCATGTATCGGAGTATTTTGAAATTAATTGTTAGCTTATAGAATTTTTCTAGTAACTGCTAAGAAAGCTAGATATTCGTCCAGGTGGAATCCTAGTTATCGGATTTGTTCAACAGATATATTTCAACAGATATCGGATTTGTTCAACAGATTGAGTACTTGAACAACCTCAGTGCTCAAAGCACGCCCTGAAGATGACCCACATGTTTGGGTTGAAACGTTGGCAAAAATAAAAAAAATTAAAAAAGACTGCCTCCTGAATATTTATCACCCATGATATGTAGAACAGTCGACTAACTTCCTTCAAGAATTCAACAGATATAAGTGGGTTATTGTTTAAAGATACTGTAGGACAGAAAGTCATAGGTTTACGACAAAGGATAAAGGTAATTCTCCAATTTCGACACCATTCTTCAATGTTTGTGATGTGTGATTAAAGACTTTTGGGATGCAATTTATTGGTTGTTATTAACTGATAAGACACACATGTCATCGACATAGGTGGTGATGACAGTGTTAGAATGGGATGTCAGCTGTATAAGCTGTGTAAAGGATAAGACCTAGGGTACACCAGCAGATTGGGACAAAGAAGGATGTATAGGCATTGTTGTGATTTACTTTGAAGTATTTATCAGTAAGGTAGATAAGCCTGCTCAACGTACTAAAAGACACCCGTGTAGTACATTCCACGCTCCAATGCTGAGGAGATTATGTCTACCACACAATAATGTTGCTGGATAGCGGGATTGGGATGCACTGAATCCAAATTGGTGATCTGAGATTACTTGGTTCGACTGAAGGTTGGGGTACATACTGTTTAAGATGAGTTTTTCGAGGATTTTGCCCATGATAGATAAAAGAGCGACAGGATGGTAAAGGGATGGTTATTCTAGTGTTTTTGAATTATTTCAACAATAGATAGTTTCCATGGATCAGGAAAATATGTGGATCTGAGTACGGCATTGTATATGTAGGTGAGGAATTGGATAACTTTTCGAGGATGGAGCTTTAAGACATGGTTTAAAGGAGCTTTAAGACATGACGGATGAGTAATAGATCCGTGTCCTGGAGCTTTGCAGGAAGGTAAATGGTGAATGATGTTGAAAATTTCTTGTTGGTTGAGGCGTGTATGTTGCAGATTGAGGTCCTTCATTTTCAATAAATAATGACATTACAAAACTTTGTTCTGCTTGTTGTATTTATTCTTCATGCATGAAACACATATTTATGTGCTTATCATGTTTTATTGTATCATTTGTTATATACTATTGACATGTTTATATATTGAGTATATTGATAGAGTATACTATGCCTATATTTATTTTTGTTACTAGTGCTATTTATTACTATTCATCATTGTATTGCTTGCTATGTTCTGCTGTTGTATTATTTTAATTGTCGTATTATATGGGGTATTATATTATATTCCATTGTTTATATTTAGCCATACAATCAGATGCTTGATTGTTGTCAGGAGAGGATGTTGTAACTGGATCCCAATAATTTTACTTTATATATAAGTTGTTAATGTTTTACATATTAATGCATTCATTGTTATCATTATAGCCAACTCTATTTGTATGGGGCATTCTCCAAAAACAAATAAAATATTCATTCATTCATTCATTCATTTTTATAACATAAAAATAATCAATAAACATTTTTTTTACTGGTGTTAGAAAAGCTAATAGGAATTGAAATCAAATAATGATTTATTATTTCTTGCTTTCCAATAGTAGATTACATATCTATGATATAGGAAAACAACTTAAGTGAGATTCCTGTGGATAGAGCTTAGGCTGGTAGACAAAGATTAAACTTGGCCAAATTAATTATCTGGTATTAATTTTAAACATTTTTATTTGTTATACATTCTTTCAATCAAGTGCACTAATTCATAAGATGATTGTTCTTTAAATATTTCTTAAGCTGTTAATCTATTCTATTTTTACTTCTAGATATTAGTTAATCTAAGAAAACATTTTTAATTTTTTTCCTTTAATTTATTATTTAAGTACAGTATTGATGGAGCTATACTTATAAGTACATATTTGTGAATGTCATCCTTATGATAATCAGTAAATTATATTGGACTGTACGCAGAGTACGCATGGCTGATCAAGCAAGCGTTACTTAGGCATAGGGAAAAAAAAAAAAATTAAATAATCAGTAACATAAAATACTTTTTCCAGTTAGTTGATTTTGGGGGAAAAATGTACTGGATGTCCGAAGCCGTATCTGTACCTTAAATTTTGGATTTTTGAACTCAGGAGACCTCAATGTATTTTTATTAAATATTCAGATTTTTCCATTATCAAAATACTTTCTTATTAGTATATATTGTATACATAAGTAGGTGAAAATACAAATTTTCTGTTTTCAAAAATCAATCAGGACCAAATTATTCATTAGGTAGTAAAAAGATATATTGATATTCATTCTTACTCAAATTTTCTTTTTATTAAAATGAACTATTTACACACACACACAAATCAGATTAATTGCAATTAAAATATTCATTCATATTTTCACAGCAAATTGTGATTATATTTTGAAAATTTTTAGGCTTATTAAGAATTAGGCATAATTAAGACTTTACTAGTCTGATGAAAATGGAAACCTGGTTTTAGATTAAAAAGCCAAACCACAACATTTTTACTCTTTAAGTATTTGCTTGTTATAAACTTTGTGTCTCCTT
The DNA here is from genome assembly GCA_928085145.1 of Nezara viridula. Classification (NCBI taxonomy): domain Eukaryota; kingdom Metazoa; phylum Arthropoda; class Insecta; order Hemiptera; family Pentatomidae; genus Nezara; species Nezara viridula. The sequence goes on along the minus strand of OV725079.1, from coordinate 78,705,043 downwards.
CACAGATTGATTTTTATCATTTTTTAGTGTTTAATAGTTACTGTACTAATAAAAATTTTTTATTTATTTATGTAAACTATCCTGTAATATGGCTATTTTTTCAGGTTTTTACGGTTCCACAGTTGAAACCTGTTACAAAATTGAAACTAACCGCTTGTGAAGGTGCACGAGTGCGAAGAACGATTTTGGCTTCATTTTCTGCAGGGTCTCATGTTGAAACCTGCCTTTTATGCCTTACCAATCTGGGAGATGTTGTGGTCCTTGCTCTTCCTGATCTTCGCCGCCAAGTTAGTTCAAGTTTTTAAATTTTTGATTTTTATAATGCTGTTCATATTTTGTGTACTACTGCTTATATGAAAGATTTTCAATAAGTACTTTACTACACGTACTCCTAGGTTATAATGTAATGTTTTTAAATAATTATAAATTCCTTTTTGAAAGTTAAGTATGATATAATACTGCTTGTTTATTGAATATGACACCTTTTGTAATTTGCCAGGTTAATGCAGCTGTTATACGACGAGAAGATATTAATGGAATCTCTTCACTCAGCTTTACAGAAAGGGGAGAAGCTTTGTACCTGCACTCGAGTAGCGAGTTGCAAAGGGTGAGTTTATCAACTAACTGCGTTACTATCGCTAGGTGTAGAGTGGAGCTACCTCCTGGAGCCAGGCCTCCTCCGCAAAGTGATAACACCAGCCAGAGTTCCGAGTCCTCACAAGCTAGCAGCTCTTCATCTTCATCCTCGTCCTCAGCCAATAGTCAGCAGCCAGGTTGTTGTTTTTTGAAGTATATTTTTAGTAGCGCCTTCCCATTCCAAGAACCAACCTCTATTAATTAACTTTTCTTTTAAGAAAAGAAAATATCGGAGTACTTTAATATTATAAAACGGAATAAACTTTATTTAACAAAACACTTAATCCGCCCAGGGGTTGATCTTTTGATACTCTAATAGTTGAAGTTAATTGTTATATTTAATAGGTACACTGTGTAATAATTTTGAAAGTAAGAAAACACTCCTTTTTTTTTTACAGTTTCATATATTTATGTTTTGGAGCTTGCAGAGTACCGAAGCTCTAAAACATTAATATATAGCACTGTAAAAAGAAGGGTGTTTTTCTTACTTTCTTAATTGTTATATTAAACTTAGGGTTTCAATAACTATTTGCCTATCACAATGAAATTTCTCCCATATTTTAATGATAAATATCTCAAATTTGTCTAAATTTGAAAACTGCACCTGGCAATGAAGTTCAATAAATCTGAAAATTTCTAAATTCCTCATATTGATGATTCATCTACCAATACAAAATTTCCAGTTATAATTATATTACATAAGTTTGGAAGATTACGTAATAAATACTAGTTTTGAGATCTATTAGCTTTTTTTTTTTTTTTTTTTTTGTGCTAACTTTTCAAAGTCCCATCAACTTGAATTATCTAGAGTTTATTGGTTTTATAATATATACTCTATGCCAAAAATATTGTTCATTCTCAAGCCTAACTTTTTTAGTTAGTACTTCATACCATTATTTCATATTGCCGATAATAGTTAAAAGATGGGCATTTATGAATAAAGAATATATTTAATAACAACAAATGTGATTAATGGTATAATAAAATTTATATGATTAAATATAGATTATTTGAAAATTAAATGTTTTTATTTATATTCTCATTAAATCGTGCATTCCTCATGAATAAAACGTTTCTCTTCCCTTTATAGCAGAGAGGAGAGAAGGAAGGCCAGAAGCTGGAGATGCCGATAAGGCAGAGATAAAAGAAAATGGAGTCTCTGAAGCTTCTACCCACGATTTAACACTGTCGAGTGTTGATATCACAATTGATTCAGTTAAAGACCACCTTACAAAGTAAGTTTCACTTAATTTTTTCTGCTGATTATATTATATAATGATATAAATATTTTTAATTATTTAGTGTCCTTTTTATAAAACATTGTTAATAGTTTACATATTCAATCATGGCTTGTAAGCTGTTATCTACATATATATAAATTTAATAATAAAATCTTCAAATGTTTCTAAGGTAGATAATATTACTTATAAAGTTGATAGTATTGAGGAAAAAAATTTTTTAACCCTTATTATTTTATAAAATCATTAGCTTCATTTCTACAGTTCGACGACGTTTCGGGCAATTTTGCCCATTCAAGTTGAAAATTATATTTACAATATGAATAACAATTATTATAAATATATATAAAACATGGGTGATAAATATTCAGGACGCAGTCTTTTTTAATTTTTTTTATTTATGCCAACGTTTCAATCCAAACATGTGGGTCATCTTCAGGGCGTGGTTTGAGCACTGAGGGTGTTGAGTTCTTACATAATATAAAGTTGTTCAAATTTCACAATTATTAGTTTAATTTTAATTGATTAAAGCACTCAAGTATTTTTTTTTTTTAATATCAGTAACGTAAGCAGTACAGAAGAAAGTAGGACAGTGGTTGAGGTTACACGGAATGAAAGCCATAAAATTGAGTCTACTTTGACTAAGACGACGGTGATTTCAACTAATGAATTGCTACATGTAACGTCTCCACCAACGGAAAGTAAGTTATCTTCTATACCTCTTTGCTAATATAAATATTTTCTGTTAGTTTTGGCATGCCTAACTTAAATTGACGATTTTCTGATAGTTTTTATTAATTCATTATCCTTTAATTTATAATATGATCCTTTTTTAAGCAGTTACTTATATTATCCTTTTTTTTTTTTTTTTTTTTTTACGAAATGCTGTGTATCATATAATGTATTTTATTCCTCAGAGTTTATTTATTTCTTTTAATAATATTAGAGTTAATTTTTTCATGCATTTATTTTATTTTTCTATTTATTTGCGATAATAAATTTTTGCATGATCTGTGTAAATACTAATATAATATACATGTTTGCATGCAGCAACTGTTTAGGTAAGAATATTTCATTTTTTTTTCTTTTATTTTTTTGTTATATTTCTGATATTTCTTTATATTTTAATCCATTAAACTGAGTTTACTTATTTCTTCTTTAAAATTTATATTATAATAAAGAACGATATAAAATCATTTTTGGGATAAAAATATATTTTGTCATTTTGACTTATTTATTACAATTTAGATCGTCTTACACTTGGTTTATTAATTTTCTTTAATCAAACAATTACAAAACAATTAAATTGCTTACAAATAAATTACCGATTATTGTTTTGTAATTGCCTTACTGAAATAATCTTGTTCGAGTCGCTGATTTATTGATTACTAATGTTTTCCAAAATTACTCTAATAAACTCACTGAACATTGAGTTATTAAATTTAAAAAATAAATACAGTATAATATTCACTAAACATTTATGTAACCATATACTTATGTTAATTTTAATTTTTATATAAATAAAGTATTGTCATTAAAATATTTGCTTTGATAAAGGTTCAAAATGTTTTCATTTGTTGTTCAAGATTAGGTTATTACATTAAAAACACAAAAAATTCCAAATGATTCTGTTAAAAAAAAATTATTGGGACGGAGATATGTTATGAATATGCAGATGTCACTACGTCATGACATGCCAACGCCTACTTCATAGCATCGGATAGTGTTTTTATACTTTTTAGCTTAGAATAGTATTCCCAGCTTCAGAACCTCCACCCTCCCCTAGAAATATATTTCCATTTTTTTCTCTCAGGCTGCCATTTATAAAAAAAAATATTTATTTTGAAATGTATTATATTAGCTTGTATTAATGCTTGTTAATAAATTAGAGCTTTGAGATACTTTGACAGTATCTTGTTTAGCAGCCTTATTCATCTTACTACTACTTACTACTGTGGACATAGGCCACTCACCTAGTCTCCACCACACTTCTGAGGCTCACTATTTCAAGTTTTCAGTTTTTACAAGCCAATATGATTTTTTTTTTATTATTTAAAAAATAAAAATTCAATCTATAATACATTCTTTGTCAGTTGAATTCTGCAGATCAAATTTATGTTATTTTTTCCCCATGAAAGTACCTAATTCTTGAACACAACAAAGCTATTGCATATTCCAGTGCAAGGGAAATTGATACCTTTATAATTTAAATTCAAGGCTGATCAGAATTTAAAGGGAATTTTTTATCATCATCTCAACATTATCGTTAAGTCAAAAATTAAAGAAAACTTTGTATCATCAAACAAAAAAAAAAAAAAAAAAAACATATATATAGAAAAATTTAAACACTTTTTTTTCAGAACTCCAAATATGTTTCGTCATAACTTAAGTTTCCATGTCTTTGGTATTGTCTATAGTTTTTTTGGGGGGCTCTATTAGTTCTTTTTCAATAGGCCATCATGAGCACACTACCAACTTTTAGATGGAACTAACATTATGTCATTTCTTGGGCGGTATGTTGGTCCCCACTGAATCATTGCACTCCAAATACTGATTCTAAGTTAAGTTTCTATCGGACCATTTTATAATAGAAATCTGTACTGTTTATTATTTTACCTATATTAGGTAATATTTTTCGTGTAATAACCAGGTTACATCTTCATGAATTGTTCCTCATTATAGTGAAGGGTCATGAATGTGTTAAATTCTATACTGTTGAAGGATTTTTTATTGATCCTGCTAGTATCATTTTTAAAATTTACATTTATTTATATTTGTGCCTTCTATGAGCAACTTGATTTTAAAACATTTTTCAGGGTGTGAATGTAAGTTAAAATTTTTTAAGAATGATCTAATAATTGCTAATAACTTATTGGGGAAAAATTCTTATTCATCTTTTCAAATTATACAACCATGTATTATGCTCTTATTCATTTTATAAAAAGCAAATAAATGTATTAACACGATAGGAGCTAGGAAACTCCATTGGGTGAAACTATTAATTAGTAATGGTACCTTGACACACTCCTCTTTTCCCTATACCAGCTCTTATTTATTCTATACTCAGTGATTAAATTTGGCCTTAAAAAATATGTTTCATGTCTAAACTAAGTTTGGGGCTTTTAAATTTCTAATCAATCTACCCATTTAAAAAATCTACTATGTAGTATCACTTTCATCTAAAAGTGATAAAGACAAAATATTTTTTTTCCATCTTGAAACTCTAGATATGATAAAAAATTCCTTATATATACTAATAAAAAATATATACTAAAATTTTATCTCTGTACATGTATACATTATATTTTATACAACTTCACTAACTTTGTTTGGTTATGGCTAATGACGAATGCGAGTTTTTCCATTGATCTCAAAATTAAGGTTTTATACCCTAGTAATTATGGCATTATAATATTTTAATAATAATTTTATGAATGCTCTAGTTAAAGAAAAACAGTTTGCTAGTTTGAACTATGTTTGCCCTTTAGACGTTTTATCTATTAATATATTTCAGTATTTATTTTGAGAAACTAGCTTTTATTTTAGTAATGATACACATATTTGTTTTTTTCTGCCTGTCATTGCTAATCATTGAGCAAACTGGATTAGACAAGTTATCTATGCCATTTTCTCTATTTTAATAGTTTTTCTGTTCAATGCCATTTGTTAAAACTTACATTTTATTATTATAAGCAAAAAGTTTTCATACTTTTTCATATGTAAATGGTTCTAATTTACCATACATTGTTCTAAAACAATTATAGTAGACTTTGGTAATGCTCAAGTTTTTTTTCAAATAATAAAAATTGCATGATTCTTAATCATACCTATTTATATTTTCTTTTATCATATACATTCCTCGAAAAAATTGAAGAGTCATATTGTATTTAAGTTCTAATTTGATTTTAACATGTTAGCTGAGGTAATAGTCCCTGGCGTCTATAAGGTATAATGATTGTTTATGTTTGTATATCTTTACGTCTATCCAACTCCCATTCAAATATTTTAAAAGATGACCATTTTAGAGAATTTGTGAGATAAGCAAAATTTGAAACAATCCTGGCTGAAGTCGAGACGAATATCGGAACCCAGGGACCATAATCGCAGCTAACGTGTTAAACTGATTTCAATATTGATGTTGACTCACAAAATAAATAAAGGTGTTTGCTATTGATTTAAACTGTTTATTTATTTACATGAGGGTATTCTTAACAATGCCCAACAATAATGAACCCGAAAAAGATTCAATTCACTTTCTTCATTCAAATCGTGATTATTAATCAATTTTTATTTTTTTTCTATTAATAATGAATGCAAATAGAGTTCAATGAAGGCATCTTGATGAAGTTGAAGGGTCTAGATTTTCCATAACATAAATTTTATTATGTAACTGAATGAATTTTTATTTAAACTATCAACTTGCTAAAAAATAATCACTAAATAGAGTTTTGACCCTTTAATTTTTTTGAGATGTGTATAATTATAATATTTTACCATGGACTAATTTATTTTTCTCAAAAGTTTTATACCATCTACGTTAAAGGTATTTTCTAGATGGCTTGAGCACTTATGGTTTCCTCTCTGAGTGTTTAGTTAATGAGTGGCTACTTGAATAAAGTTAGGAACCTAATGTATTTAAAAGTAGGGGCTGTATATGAATGTAATTTTTCTAAAAAATACATTTCTCGCTAAAATTTATCAATAGATTCCACAAATATTTTATGGACCAGTAAGCGTAATTCGAATTGGTTCATGTTTTGGTGGAAGACAAAAGTGAAAATGAAGGTGAAGTTCAATATAACTGTTGGTAATGTCATGATATTAAGTATTGAATTTTCTTAAGATTCAACTTTACTATCAGAAGATTTTATGATAGTAAAAAACATGTTTTGCAAAATTTGAAAGAAAAAAAAAAGGTATGTTTAATGTTTCACATTTAAGATCTTTCTGAGATCCAGTTTACTGAATGATTGTATTTTATTTTTTTTGTTTTGCATATAATGAGCTACTTAATCACACACTTATTTTGATTTATTGATTGATAAGTACACTTTGCATGTAATTTATTTTTTTTTATTTTTATGTATTGTGTTTGTATATTAGAAGTAGAAAGTAGAAATAGAAGTGTATTTTGTGTTTCGTATAGCTGATTCTGGAGGGGAGGACAGTCAGCAATCAGCAGTGTGCCAGGTACATTCCGCACCTTCACTCTTTTACTACTTAACCCAACTTTATTCATGTGCTGTTGTAGTTTAAATGTGATTAATTATGTTTATTGTGGTTAATGGTGCTGGCGTATTTCTTTCCTTTCCTATGTCTTATGTATTTTTATTCGCTAAAACCAATCTTATGTATTTACTCATCCATCTTCAACTAACATTGGGCTGTAACATAAGTTTCTAGCATTTTTCAATCACTAAAATTTTATATTTTGTTGATGTATAATTAATTAAAACAACAATATATTTGGTATACTACTAAACCTGACTACTAAGTCATATTAATTTAAAAATATAATATTAATAATAAAAAAAATTTATGGCAAAAATAACAACAAAGTAATTTATCATGCGCTAAACTTAAAGCAGCCATATTATGCACACAGAGGTTGTTGGGCTAGTTCCCACCTTTGATTGATGTAATAACTTTTATCTGTTGACTGATCCTTTTTGAAACTTTGTCTGAATAATCCAAACTTCTTATTATCCAAAATGCTTTCTTTGATTTCTCCCATAGAAAATGCGTTCAGTCATATATTTCTTACTTATTTATTTTTACATTTTAATTGATCCTTTAAGACCAAGGGCGGGCTAAAGCCCAGACATTAAGAACAAATTATAGTTTTCATTAAATGATTTAAGTATTAAGAGTATATAAAAAGTTGTAAGGAAACACTTTTCAATTTTTTTTTATCTTTTTAAATGCAAAACTTTAAATTTGTGAAGATTAAAACTTTTTATTCTTCATTGATTACAGAGGTCTATTATTTAAAATAGTAAACCAAAATAAAAAAATCTGATGAGGTGCAAGTATCACACAACTTTCACTTACCCTACTTTTCTCTTTGCAGAAATAGGAATTTTTGGATGAAGAGAAGTGAAAGTAAAAATTACAGATGGTACAAAGTATTATTTAAAACAATTAATTTCCATTTATTTTAATTATAATAAATAATTAAGTGCCAAGAAATATTTTTCAGTTACAAGAGTGCTATATATATTTATATATATATATATATATATATATATATATATATATATATATATATATATATATATATATATATATATATATATATATATATATATATATATATATATATATATGCTATAATCAATACCAATATTATATGATACCAATGCATTTACAAAAACCGCACATGTTAATTTTGGAAGTCTAGTACCTTTCTGCCAATCTCTGGTTTGCGCTTGGATTTCTTTGGTTCTATAGAGTGATCCTTTATTTCTGCTTTAGTTAATTACCCACTCTTTCATAGTTCATATTTAACCATTTGTTATGCCATATTATAATTTGAAGTGATTAATTATTTCAAATAAATAAAATCAAAGATACTCTAGAGGAAGAAATTTTGAAAATTTGTCATTCAAGTCCTGTCAGGTTGCATCAATGAAGATTATCCTAAAATTCATAATTATATTAACCTATACATTATATTAACCTACCTTAAATTCATACCCACTTCATAATACATTACCTTATGATGAGTTTAATCAAAATAGTTAAATGGGTTTTTGAGAAAATTTGTAGAAACATGTTAAATCAATGATATAAAGAGGCACTTCTGGTTAGCTGATTTTGATGAAAAAGTTGCTTTAACATCCCAGACATATACAAACCCTAAATGCGCAATTTCAGTTTTGTAGGATTTTTCGTTTTTGAGCTAGGCTGTTAACAGACACACAAACCATTTTGCAAGACTTGGTTATTTGGAAACAGGGGACCTCAGAATGTATATTTCGAAAATTTTCACGATTACAATTCTTTATCTTACTATATATTTTATATATAGGTAGTGAGAGTAAAAACATAATATTTATTTATTTGTTCCATTTCATTTCTATTTAAAATATGGGAAACAATACAATAAACAATAGCTTTACAAGTGGAATTAAATACTGTGACAATAAATATAGTAATGAAATGTATTTTTTAAGATTTCTAATTCCATAAAATATTGAGTAACCTTTATTATTTGATATTTCAATTTTTCTGCATATTAAAATTTTCATTATATGTATTAAATATAATCTTTGAAATAACAACAATACAAAATGTATTATTTCTTCTTGACATTTTCAAATTTCAAATAGTAAACATAACTATAAATTTGTCTAAAAGGCATGGCCGTTTTATTTTCAAGTTTATTTGTTAAAGTTTTGCATCCTATTTTTTTACTTATTAAGAATTTCTTGCAGTGAAATTGCTTTGGTATGAAGTTATCAAAGCTATGGTTATGGACGAATACTTTTTAATGCCACTGCTTCTTGTAGAATTGTAATGGTTCAGTGGAAGTTTGTTGTAATAAATAACACCATATATTGGTCTGATTAATTATACAACTTTTTACTATAATTTAGTTGAAGTGAAAACAAATGTGCGCACATTTAAAATCGTCATTTGTATTTTTTAAATTATTTTATATATTTTTAGTTTTCTTTTCTTTAACAGACTTGTGGTCTGAAAACAACTCTCTCCCTCCCCCATTTTAACATTCCTTGCCTTGAATTTTATTTTAAATTTGTAGATACATTTTTATTTCGCAGCTTTTCCTATTTTATTACCTTTCTGTGATGTCTTATTTAGTAAGACAGAAATTATTCTTGTTTAAGTTTTTAATTTTAATTTTCATGAATATGCTATGGGTGTAAATTTGAATATGCTTGTTTGTTTAATATTTTATTATATATATATATATATATAATTTATGTTTATGGAGTGATGTTAACTTTTTCTATGTTCAAGATAATTTTTATTTTTGTGTCTTATTTATTTTATTAAACAGTAATAAATTTTTCCACACTTAAGGACACTAAGTATTAGAGCTATGTGGGACTCATTCACACCGTATATACTATATAAAAATAACAAAAACAAAAGGAATAGAACTAAAATCCAGTTGAAAACTAAAGAAATCGGTTGGTTTTCATGGTTTCTTGTCTCTACTGTTTCATCAATTGATTCTTCTTCAATTAATGTAAGATATTAAATATTATTTTTTAATAATCGCCTAGTAATTTTTATCAAAGATTTTACCGAAAAGAATTTTTGTTAGCTCCTTTCTTGATATATTTTCTGGCATTCACTTTTTTTGCCTGGTTTTCCCAGTCTCAGGATCCTCATTTCAATATAAACACTAATGTCTTAAAAAAAAGAAATTGATGAAATGCACAGTTAATTAACATTTAAGTTTTTAAAAGTGCATGTAGAATAATCAACAGTTTGATACTAAAAGTAAGGCAGTTATTTCTAAAGCAGTTCATTCAATTTTAAAATTTTACAGCCAAAATATAAGAAAAAAATTAGGTTTGGTTCTACTTGATCTAGGTAACTAATATTGAGACACTTTGTGATATGTCCATAAATAACTTGTTAAAAAAAATATAAAAATTGTTGATTGAGCGGGCTTTGAAACTAATCTATTACTTTCAGCGACCCTCTTTTCCTCTATATGTCTAATTTAAGTGTTTAAGGTTGCTTATCATCATGTTCATTACCGTTAAATTTTGTATTATTTATATATTTTGAATTGTAATATGTGTATGTATATAATTATATGTTGTTCAGTAAGAATAACGTTTCCAATCTATTCTTGCATGTATGCTTTTTAGTAGTATACTATGGAACTACTCCTGTGTACTAACGAACGTAGTTTGAAGTGGCTTTAGATTATGAAACTGTCTGTAATTTTTGCTGTGCATGTTTCTGTTTTCCACTGTAATATGCACGTTGATTCAGTTCAGTGTAGGAACAGTTTAGGGGATTGGTTCCACCCCTGATATATATTGATGAAAGCTTTAATAATGTTAATTTCCGACACTTGTGTGGATGCAGGAATTTATATACTAGTATCTCAAGTTATGAATATCACAAAAATCTTTGACACTGTATTTGTATCACGAAAATCGTCCTAGTTTTAATATATAATTGTAGTTTTGAGATTTTCGAGATGCTTTAGATTTTTAAATAATTCCATTTCCAAAAATAACTTACTTATGTATTATAAAAATATTTTTAATTGGTATAATTATGAGAGAGAAGTAATTTTTTATGTTTTCCTCATTTATATCATGAAACTGTTTAAATTTTAATTGTAATTCTTATATTTTTCTTTTCTAAAAAGTGTTTGAGATACGTTTCCGCTTTGTTGATAAAAAAATTGTTAGTATTATATAGTTTTTTATTATTATATAACATTTCTTTGTTATGCAAAAGTTGCTCTGTTATTAAAAATAAAAAAATTATAAATTAAAATTAAAATTAAAAAAAATTTTTAAAACATTTGGTGTGTAACAAGCACATATATCTCTAAACCATTTGATTTGTAATATGTATGTTGTGTTTAAAGAAAAGAGAGAAAGCAAGATAATAAAGATCATTATTTTATTTTTTTTTTGTCTTCGCCTTTTAGGCTATACAGGGTTTTGCTGGACCAGGGGATGAGGGGCGAGGAAATAATGGCACATGAACTCCTAGTTATTTTATCTAATTATCCGGGTTACTGTGCACACGCATTACCCTCTTGACTCTCCCCTCTCTCCCCCGCCTGCAATGTTTGCAGGGGCACAGTTTGTAATATAAAAAAAAAGAATCAGATCCATAATGGGCGTCATCTCAATTTATTCTTTTAGAATACATTTTCAATATGGTTTCTTTAACTCATATTGTACAGGACTTAAAATAACTTCTTAATATTTTTTGTTATGATTACTCTATTCTTGCTTCTTTAAATTGTTGATAGGACAATAATGTTTACTCGTTCTGAAATGGAATTATTCAAAATAATTTCATATTATTTTTCTAATTCACATTTTTAGCATCTTTAAGTATACTGTATTGTTATAATTTTTATTCATGTAATGGTACCCTTTTAAGTCTACCTCTTCTGGTTAATAAACAAGAATTTCAAGTTTGAAGGCATATAGTTCCTTCCACTTTTGATGGCGATTAATTTAAGCTTTAGTAGTAAGCCAAAACTATTTGAATAACTTTGCCATTCTTAAATAAATTATGCAATCATTAATAATGTAATCCTTTAGACATGCTCTCTTTCATAAGATTTTGTCAGACAATATATCATTTGAGATTATAATGTAGCGGTCATATATTTTTTTTTAAATACAACATATTATTTATAACTATGCAAATGGTTTTTGAAAATGATTCTGTATTAATTTAAATTTGTAAATGGGTATTACAATGAATTTCTTATTATAGGTACGTAAAGCTCCACTTGCAAGGATGGAAGATATGGACACAGATTCAGTTCCCGCTTGATGGAGAATTGTTTTTAAGAACAAATTTAAAAGAATTATTTATTTTTTTATATATATATATTTGTTGCTATTTAGATTTAAATCGAGAAGGTAAACACTTATGCACCTTGTACATATCCACACTTTTTTTCTTTCATTAAACACGTGTGATAATACGCTCGTTTAAACCTAATGGCACTAGAAGTGATTATGCTTTTGTTTTATATTTAATATTTCCCTGAGGTCCAAACTTTTTATATAAGATTTCTTTTATTTAATATTGACAATACTTGCTAACTTTATGAACAAACTAGCAGGCCATGAACGTAAGCCTGTTGTCTCACATTTTTATAAAATTATATATAAAATACGAATATTTATAAAGAGAGAGTATAATTATTAATGAGAAAAAAAAATTAAAAAAAGAAAAAGGTGGAGGATGTTAAACTTTATTGTTAAGACTAATTTAGCTATATTTATAATGAAAAGAGTGCCTGAATTAATATTATGTAAAAGAGAGTTATTGTTATTTTCTTTTATTCACATATCTATATAAATCATAATTGTATCTATGTATGTATATAAGTATATGTATATATGATCTCTATACATGTACTTATTTACTTACCTAAATTTGAAGCTGCTCTATTATATCTGCTTAATTTTATATTATATTTAAAAAAAAAAAAGAAAAAAAATCCTTTCTAAGCGTACATCACCCTTAAGCATTTGTATTTATTAATGTAAAACAGAGAAATCGCTTTTAACCGGCAAAATAAATATTTTTATTTAAAGTTACATCTTTTTTTTTTTTTTTTCCTTGTCATTTTCATTGTTTGATAGCTGTCACAGTACAGATATCTTTTTTATCAAAAGAGATTGTTAATGATTTGATGAACAGTTCTGTAACTCGTACTGTATAGGATGTAAGTAAGGTATACAAACATATGAAACCAGTTGGTGTTGGCGATTCATTCCATTGATGTTATATTTAGTTTATATCTAGGCTTGGAATTAATTAATAACTATGAAGTATGAGAACTTACGAGCCATATTACTACAACTAATTCACAAAATATGGGAGGAGGAAAGGAATACCAAATGCTTGGAATATGGGGAAAGCTCCATGTATGAGTATAATAATTACAGAAGCATAACACTCTTTTTTGTCACTTTTTTTTTTTTGGTCCTCTCCTTCTCTGCCTTTTAGTTTATAGGGGAATTTTCCTGGGCCTGACGGTAAGAGTGGGAGATTAATGCCACACTTATAAGACCCCCTAGGCACCGGGACGCGGATTCGTAATTTATTTTTGTCTGTAACTCTTTCTTGTCATCTATAAGATAAGGACCAATATCCTTCTAAACCCCATATATCCCTATTACAAGAGATATTTGAACTAGATTGGTAAGAGGAAGGAGCATGCTAGCCAGATGTTTCTCCTAAAACTAGTTCTCGAAAAATGATGGGATGTAGCTCAGGATGTGCACACCTGATTTATCGAAGTTTTCTATCTCCATAGTGACTTTTATGGAGTGGCTTGCCCGCCATCTTAAAAAATGTTGCTTCCGGAACATTTCATTATTGTTTTTACAAGTATTAAAGAACATTAAGTTTTCAGTATGTTTTATATATAACATGATAGCAAATCTGGAACAACTTCTGATATACAAGGCTATGATTTGAAAATATTTTTTAGTACAGTTTATCTGAAAATACTCCCATAACCAATTTTGTAGAATATCATTTGAAGTAGGAAGTGCACCTCCCTCCCCTCAGAACATTCCTGGATCTGCCACTGTATACCAATACATAAACCATGCAAGTTGAAAGTCCATTCAGGGCATATATGATTTTTGACACTTCATATTTTCTTTATTTATGACATATAAGTAAATTAGTTTTTAAAAATATAAAAAGCTAATTTAAACAAACAAAAACTGATAGTAAGGTATTTCATCATCATGGAGAAAAAATAAATAAAAATATCTTATTAATGTTTATGCCGTATAACATGTTTTTTCACATATACATAACCTTATATGCACAAGTAACCTTTTAGTTACATTATGTTGTTTTTGTTGTTGGCTGTAACACTTAATAATCCAACAATTCATTGTTACCTAAAATTGTTTTATTCTAAGAAAATCGTCAGAGACGTTTTCTGGGGCTTTTCTCATTACATTGATTAATAAGTTACTAAAACCCAGAGATGGGCAAATGCTATTCTGAGCACTGAGTACCAAATATTTTACCTTTTGTGAGTACCAAAGAATTTAATTATTAATTCAGTTGATAACAAACGGTTAACTATAGTAGTGACTGAATTTCCAAAAGTGATTCAATTTGAGTAAAATACTTGGTAGTCGGTACTCAAAGTAGTATTTGTCCATCTCTGCTAAAACTCATGAATACCCTTTTGCTCTCCACTTGAATTGTAAGACAATTTGATTATTTTGACGTGTTGGAGATGGAGTTCATGCCTAGGCAGAAGTTGACACAAGAATTTTTGTATCTAGATACAACTGATACTACTACTTTTTTGTGTCTGATACTTTTGTATTGTGCGTAGTTTGTATCTGATAAATAGTGAGTAGTTTGTCATTATCTTCCTATTACTTTGTGTCTAATGCAGTATTCATGCAAATGTGTATGACCACTCCCTTCTAAAATCTTACAATAATACTAATAAATGTTTCTAGGAATGTTAAGTGGGTGATGCATAAAAGTATCCATGCCGCTATTATTTTATACATTGAAGGTTAGATACTTGGACTTGATACACTGATAGGTACTTTTATTTGTCCCCCATCCTGCTCGTTGATACTGGCCTTGCACTGCTAAACTGATGTCACTCTGGGGCAGCTTTCACATCTTACTTACTGAAATATTTCTCATTTTCTTTAATTAAATCATTTATCTCGGTTTTCAAATAGCTATAATGTTTGTCTGCATTATTTCCAATTCCAATAATCAACTGGAAAATCTAATTTATTCCAATCACATAAAACCAAATGATCTATATATTCACCTCTACCTCAATACTTAACTTACTCAGTACTTTTACCACTCACCAAAATATTCAATTTGAATATTGAATATTTTAAATTTGAATTAAAACTACATAATTGGCTTAGAAGTAAAATAACGGGATGTACATATAAAATCGGAAATGAAGATTTTCTACAAATATTATGAATGAATATTTTGAGTTAAATGTAAAAAGAAGTATAACAAAACTGTACTAAAATAGTAGATGTGAAAATATATTTAATCAATAGAATTATAAAATAGTATTTAAAATTTATTAAAAAAGTATTAAATAAGTCATTAAAGTAGTAAATAAGTATTAACAAGTAGTAAATAAGTCATAAAATCTGAACTAAAACAAAAGAATTGTCAATTTTAGAGAAAGTTTATACCAATAAACATTACATTAAAAAAAAAAAGTGTGAATCGATCTACAAATAAACATTTAATTAAATTAAAATAAATGAATAGATAGTTTTAAAGAAATTGTGTACAACTACACAAATATAACATTCCTCTTCTATCTATCTGGTAGATTTGTACAATAATTTGTATCCATGTGAGTATCTGTATTAGATACTTTTGGGTTGTATCTGCTCCTTTTTAGTATCGGGTACAAAGTATCTGATACATACAATCTCACTCATCCCTAGTCAAATAATGCCAACGGCCCAATATTTTTGTAGACCACCTTTTTCCCAATTTTGTGATCAAATTATCATACAATTCATGTGGAAAGCAAATGGGTGTTCATGGATTTTTATTACCTCATTTAAAATACTAAGTTTTTGATGAGCGCAATGAAAGATAGGTGGTCTTTTAATAGTGGTTTGAGCTTCTAATAGCTTATCTATTAATAGCTTTTAATTTGCTGAGTTTAATCATAAGGATTTAAAGATCATCAGCATCCCTATATAATATTACTAGTATTTAAAAATTTGATTAAAAGTTTTTTGTTTTTTTTTAGTATTTTTTACTTCGTAACAGACTGAAACGGCAAGAAACCACTCGATGTTTCCGATTACTTCAGCAGTTACTAGACAAACGCTCTAAACTTCCAATTAATTACAAAAGACTCATATACATGACTATAATAAGGCCTATTTGGACTTGCGGAGTTGAACTATGGGGCTCCACTAAACCATCGAATTCCTCTCATATCCAATCCAAAATCCTTCATAAAATCCTCAATGCTCCCTACTTTGTTACAGATAAAACCATCCATAATGACCTTAATGTTTCTCATGTTTCAGATCTGGCCCAATCCAGATACTTATCCTTCTATAATAAACTTCAGAATCATCCCAACCCTCTTGTTTCTAACCTTGATTCCTCTTCAATTCCTGATAACTCTCCGAGGCGTCTGAAAATAAGATGGCTCTGTGATCTCCTAATGTAGAGGCATCATTAGAGTTCTACGATTGGGTAGTTTCTCAATAAGTGTTTTCACGTCATTATATACATATGTTCAAATTTACTAAATGTATTTCTTTAATACAGTTGTAAATATCATTAAGAAAAAAAAGTATTTTTACTTTTAAAAAATTTGGTAATCAATAAAAAAAAAAATGATACTTTTAAGATTTTTTTTTTGTAAAAACAGAAATTTTAAAATTAACCAATAATATTGATATGTTTTACTTGCGTTACATTTGTTATATATCCTGAAAACTTGGTTTGCCCAAAAAAAGTTGTAATTATGTAATTAAGTATATTAGGTTACCCACATCCTTCGAACTGTCTATTCTCTGACTGAGAATAAGAGTTCAAATTTAATCTTCAGCTCATTTTTGAATTATTTATTTATTTATTTGTTTTTTATTGTTGCCTCTACCCTGCAGGGTCATTGGCAACACTTCCTATTTATATTCTATTGTAGAATTTTATTTTTTTTAAAAACTGTAAGGTTTTTTCCACGGCGTTTTCGTTGTCGCTGAGGTTTTCTTTTAGGCTCTGAGCCATATTGAGATTTTTCCTTACATTCTCAAATACTGGGCAGTCTTGAATGATGTGTTGGACAGTTCTTTGCACCTTACAGCTTTCGCAGGTCGGTGGGTCTAGTCCTCTTAGTAAGTAGGCGTGTGAAAATTCGCAATGCCCAATTCGTAAGCGGCAGAGGACTGTCTCTTCTTTTCTAGATAGTCGGTTGCTAGTTTTCCATTTGGAACAGTGGCTTTTTATTCCTTTTAATTTGGTTTCTTTTTGTTGCCATACGTTCTGCCACATTACCCGCAATTTTTTTTTTATATCATGTATGAAATCTTCTATCGGGATTTCTTTGATTATAACTGTTGGATTTGTATCTAGCCTTCTCGCCATATTTGCTGCTTTGTCTGCCTGTTCATTTCCGACAATTCCGCAGTGTGAAGGAACCCACATGAATACTATTTCCTTTCCCTTTTCTGTCAGTTTCCACCAGATATTTTTAATAGATCTTGCCAGTGTAGTTGTTGGTGTTCTCTTTTCAATGGCCAGGATTGCGCTCTTTGAATCGGTTACCACGACCCATTTGTTACTCTCCGTTGAATCAATGTACGTCAAAGCTTCTCTAATAGCGATCATCTCTCCACTAAATACAGAGCAGATCTCCGGAAGTTTGAAATACTTTTCTATTTGAGAGTTGACAATAGCACATCCTATTTCGTCGTTTACTTTTGAAGCATCAGTATAAATGATATTACATTTTTTATGCTTCTCCATTATTTCCAGAAATAGGGTTTGTGCTTCGATAGGAAGTAGCGTATCTTTTCGAGAACCAGCCATCGAGTTCTCTATAACTGGCGAGGTATGGATCCAAGGGGGGATAATAATGTCCGGCACGTCCAAAAGAGATTCTAACTTTGATTCTGAGACATTTTCAAGAAATGTTTCTACGAAATGCTTTCCCCAGCTGTTATCTGATTCTTCCTGAAACAGTATTTTATTTAGTGTATGTTTTGGGCGTGTCTTAATTTTGAGACCGTACTTTAGGGTTAGATACAACCTTCTCAGATAGAGAGGAGGTTCATCTGCTTCAACATACAGGCTTTCTACTGGTGAGGTTGCCAATGCCCCAGTGCAGATTCTTAAAGCACAATTGTGTACAACATCTAACATCATTAAAGTTTTCTTTGATGCTGTACCGTAAACACTTGAGCCATAATCTAGTTTGCTTTTGATGGTTGTGCAATATATATTTAAGAGGCTTTTTCTATCCGCTCCCCAGTTCGTATGGGATAGACTTTTGAGGAGGGCGATCCTTTTCAGACACTGTTCTTTAAGTATTTTTATGTGCAGTGTCCATCGAAGCGGTCGATCCAAGTGCATCCCTAGATATTTCAGATTATCAACAAATGTGATTCCGACACCTTTCATCTGTATTCTTGGATTGAATGTACAACCTCTTAGCCTGCAAAAGTGCATGGCTCTGGTTTTGTTAGCTGACAGTTTGAAACCACTCTCTGTCGACCATGATTCTATGTTGTCAAGGGCTTCTTGGATTTTCCATTCTATAAATTTAATGGATTTGCTTTGTACATAGAGCAATATGTCGTCTGCGTACATAATAAGTTTTGCTGGTCTAACAAAAACCCCTGCTATGTCGTTTATCGCGACCTGGAAGAGGGTTGCACTGAGTGGGGAGCCTTGGGGAGTACCATTCTCCGTCGTGTATACTGTAGATTCTGAAGAACCAACCCTAACAGTGAATGTTCTATGCTTGAGAAAATCCTTAATGTATTTCCACATCTTCCCTTCAATATTCCATCTTCTTAGCACGTCCAAGACTCGCCATCTCCACATGGTATCGTAAGCTTTTTCAATATCTAAGAATATAGCAATGAGATGTTGTTTCCTTTGAAAAGCTTCTTCCGCGTCCCATTTTAGTATTTGTATTGGGTCCATAGTGGAATGGTGTTCTCTAAAACCAAATTGGTTCGGCGTGAGGAGTTTTCTCTGTTTTATTATTTCAGCAAGTCTCTGGTTTACTAACTTTTCTTGAATTTTGCTTACACATGAAAGGAGTGAGATCGGACGAAAGTTTGATACAAGGGAGTTTTTTTCATTCTTCGGTATTGGTATGATTAGTGAGTGTCTCCAAATCTGCGGGAGATAACCGCGATCCCAAACTTGGTTATACAATTGCAGCAGGACCTGTTTTCCTTTATCAGGCAAGTTATATATCATTTCATAGGATATGCCGTCGCTGCCCACTGCTGACCCTTTTGGATGCTTTTGGAGTATATATTCCACTTCTTGTTTCCCAAATGGAGTATTATAGTTACTCTCATCTCCGTGGCATTCATTTGGTTCATCTTCCCAATTCGACAGTCCTTGAATGTTAGTGGAGGATACCTGATGGAAATGTTTTGCTAGTTCTTCAGCAATTTCGTCTGTAGCAGTAATTATTCTTTGGCCAATCCTTAAACCAGATAGCTTTGTCGGATTAGGAATTCCCCTTATGCTTCTAATTTTATTCCATAGTTCCTTTGTTGAAGTATAATGGTTTATTGAAGAAACAAAATCCCTCCACGATGCCCTTTTACTCTCTTTGATTGTCCTATTTGCTATGGCTCTTAATCTTTTAAACTCTATAGCATCGCGTAGAGTTCTGCTTTTTCTGTACTTATTGAGAGCACGTTTCTTGGATTTAACAGCTTCTTGACAATTTTTATTCCACCAGGGGACTGTTGTGCGAGTCGATATTTTTGACACAAATGGAATTGTTTCATGAGCAGCCTCTAGTATTGCTTGGTTAAAACTGCTAATATTAAGATCAATATTGTTTTGATCTTCATATACTTCTTCAAAGTAGTTTTTTACTTTTTCTTGGAACGCTGTCCAATCAGCCTTCCGGTACTGCCAATGACGGTTCTTCCTTTGAGATATCTCACATCTCATCGTTAGGAGAATTGGGAAGTGATCGCTTCCGTAAAGGTGTTGCTTCGTTTTCCATCTAATTTTCGGTGCCAGCCCAACATCAGCGAAAGTGAGGTCGATTGAGGAAAACGTATTGCTTTTCGAGCAAAAATGTGTGTCTTCCCCCGTGTTCAGGAGAGTGATTATCGGGTCATTCTCTAAAACGCTTTTTATTTTTTTACCCCTATGTCCAAAATCAGCTAATTTTGAGCCCCAGGCTATATCATTAGCGTTGAAGTCACCCAATAAGAGGTAGGGTCTGGGTAGTTGTTCAACAATTAGCTGAATGTCGTTGGTTGTGAACGGTTCCGCTGGTGGGATATAAATGTTACAAATGGTAATTGGTTTATTCTGATAGATTCTGATAGCTAATGCTTCTAAATGTGTGTTTAGAGGTATTTCCTCAACAAATATATCATTTCTTACAAATGTTCCCACTCCTCCCCAAGACTTTAAGGATCCTTTTCTATCGTTTCGGTAAACATTATACTCTTTTATTCTTACTGTTTGGGTTTCATTAAAGTGAGTTTCTTGAAGGCAGAAACATATTGGATTCTCTTCTTCAATCAACTTCTTTAAATATTCTATGTGACGGAAGAATCCGTTACAATTCCACTGGATTATTGTGTTCATTTAGATTTGGAGAATTTTGCTTTTTTTCTAGGTTGCTACATTTACCATGTGATATCTCTAAAAGTTCATTGTTGCAACTTGTTGGATTCTTCATGTATTGTTCGCTAAGATATTTGATGAGTTTAGATATTCTCATCTTTATTCCTCTATGTGTGGTTAAGTCCCTCACATCTGAAAGCAGTTGCTTCAAGCCATTTACGTCATTTGTAAATTGTATTACGATATCGTTAGCGTTTACTTGGTTTTCTCCCTGAGTCATGTCCAATAGTAAGCATAGTTTCTCAAAAGTTAGGGGATAAGTGCGTTTTTTCTGTGTGATTTTGTTTCTGATTGGTTCAAGTATGTACGTAGAAGGGTATTTGTTTTTTTGTGTTTTGCAATTAGAATCTTCTTTGTTTTTTTGTCCATTCGAAGTGGCAGCCGTCCCAGCTTGTAAACATTGTTGTTTTTTACTGCCCCTATTGTTAAGGGGAATATTTGTCTTGGTTTTTGGAACTTTGCTAAGGGGAACTATGTTTACATTGTTCTGTTGCTGGTTTTGATCGTCGTTCTGTGGACTTCTTTCGATAGTGAAACCGTGGGTCAGTGTTTTCTCGTCGTTGGGTCTATTGGGAAGTACGGTGTCTAAGCCTTCGTCAATAGTGGCTTGTCCATTACTACTTGTCTGATCGTTCTCTGGAATGGGTTTAATTATCAAGGTATCGATACTAACTGGTGTTGTGAGTATGTTTGAAGTTGGTCCAAATGCAGTTGGGAGATGTGTTTTCCCGATAGCTATCGAATTTCCTCCCTCGGGCATCTCTCTTTGCAAGCAGTTTGCTGCAAAGTGTCCGGGTTTTTTACAAATATAACAAACTAAGATGTCTTCCGCGAGATAAATCCGATTACTGACACCCTGATACGGAAATGTTAGCGAGTTGCTCAACTTACCTACATCTTCGGCTGCTATAAACACTTGTCGTCGAAAAGTCATTATATGACTAAGACTTTTTTCCTTGTACCCGATAGGCATAAAGGTTATTGGGGATAATAACCTAATCCCAAGTTTCTGAATTTCGAGCTCTAAAACTGTTTGTGGTACACTAGGGCAAATATTGGAAATAATTATACGCTTTCCTGGATCAACTAATCGCTTGATAGGTATTGTATTATCTCCTACCTTCATATAACTGTGACTCGCAAGAAGCAAATCGACCTGATCTTTGCTACCTAAATGGAAGCAGAATCTGTTTCCAGATATTCGGGAAGCATACTTAATGTGAACGGGATTTATTAACTCAGCTAATGCTTCTATGTATTGCTTCTGTTTAATCCCTTTAATAGTAGGAACGATAATGGCATACTCACGATGCGAACATTGCAGATGGGACGCTATTCGAGCATACGTTGGCCGGTCTGGTTGTTGGGCATTACACTTCACGGTTTTGTTTGAGGCATTCAGTGTACTCATTTGAGAGTACTGGTGTAAACCAGGTGTCTCAGACTTTTCCTCAGTGTCTGAATCATCAGTATAAGTCTCCATTTCCAAGCTCCGCGGAATGAATGTCTATCCGATCGAAAAAAGTTTCCCCCCGGTCCTGCAGCTAATCCGTTGATAGGAGAGACTGGCTATGATCAATGTTAATTGAAGATATTCCTTTTCTACTCGTTCATTCGCTTCTTTTTTTGAAGAGGGAATATTTCCTTCCGGATAAACTTTTTACAGTTGTTCTTTTTGTTTTCCAGTACTTCTTGCTTTCTCTATTTTCGTCAAGAAATCGATCGATATCGAGTTATTTTAATTTTAATATAGATTGAATTTTTAAAGTTATTTACTTTTTCAATCGATCATATGATTATGATTTTTGAATTAATATCTCTATTTAATCCTCTATTTTGTTGATTCGTTTCAGTCTCTGATACAATTGGATTCTAGTCAGAGTTTGTTCCAAATCACAGTTAGCACCACGATAGCTTCTTATGTCATGCATAAAGTTTTGATGTATCATATACATCACCACTTGGTAATTTTTTCGCACTTAAAGGTTTTACCAGGATACTCATTTTGGATGTCATACATTTATGTTTCATATCGTATAAATTTATTTTATATAGAATACTTTGTGTAGACATTTTTACATAACTAGTCCAGCCTGGGAAAATGTATCTTTATTTTAAGATTGTGTAGACTAAAGAATCATAAATAATTGTCAGTTTTTAACATTATTCATTCTTAGATGAAAACTTATAAAAATGTTCTAAGCTATGGATGCTGTCCCTACCCCTTCCTTCTTTCTTCTTCTTTGTCTTCCTCTTCGTAACATTACAAGCGTTGAGGAGCCTCTATCCTATGCAGCCATGCCTCTTGGTTCCTACTAAGCCGCCTCATTTCCTGTAGGGTTTTGCCTCTCTTCTCTCCAATCCGCTGCATATACTCCTGGTAGGAAATCCTGAGGCGGCACCTTGGCCTCTTCCCAGTGGGTTGAGCTTACAGGACCTTTTGCGGATCTCTCTCCTCTTCCATACGACAAACGTGGCCAAACCACTTCAACTGTTGGTTTTCCAGTAATGTCCGTAACTCCATCACTTCCAGATCTCTTATGCGTTCACTCCTGACGCGGTTCCTCCTTGTCTTTTCAGCAGCTCTCCGCAGGAACTTGATCTCGACTGTCGTCATATGACTAACTTCCTTATCAGCATAATCGAACTTTCGCTTCCATACGTGAGGTTTGGGCAATATACCGACTTGTATATGTGCCTTTTTGTTTCCTTGCCAACTTCCCTATGCCCAACTATGCTGTTTCAGATATGGTAAAAGACCTGGTTGGCTTTGGATATCCTATTCGCTACTTCTGGGTCAATCTTCCCTGTGTTGTTGGTAATTGTTCCCAAATAGGTGAATTCTTGCACAGCTTAAAGTACTTCCTGTGCTTCAGATTCATAGACTACAGATTCAAACTAACAGAAACGGGTCTTTATTCTATATTTTCAGTTTATAAATACCCCTTCCGTCCCTATCTTTAAAAACAAATAATATATTCAATTGTTTTGTTCACATATTTTCGAATATATTCATAAGGAAAAATTAAAAATAAAACTGCATATATGCGAGCACACACAAATTGTTGTATTTTGATAATTTGTTCTGTATTAGGAAGGATAAATGTTGCTTTATAGATTGTGAATGTTTCTTTGTCATGATATTTTTTCCCTCCTTTCTCGCTTTTTAGGCTATACGTTTTTTTTTCCCGGGCCAGGAGATGAAAGCGAGGGATTAATGCCAGAGTTAAAAGCCCTCACCACCGTACCGGAACGTGAACTCATAATTATTTTTCCTTTAAACTTCAGTTATCTGGTTGGAGGGCAACGCGGGATGCAGTGAACGTATGTTAGCTCGCTCGGCCACCCCACCCACTCCTTATCATGATTATGCTAGTAAAGAAAAAAATAAAATAAATAATCTAAGAAGAAAAGCTCTCGCAATTTTTTTTTCGTACCATCCGATCGCAATCGTCCCGTCCCCCTCGCTCCTCCTAAAGTCTGCGCCTATGGACTCAATATTATTTATGCATGCGAGTTCAATATATTTTCTACAATAATATTGATCTTGTAAGTGTTTCTTAAAAAAATATCAATAGTTCAATTTCATTAAAAATTCTGCTGTGCAAAGTCTTTCAACCATCTAATTTAAATACAATAATTTACCTCATAATAATGACGTTTTTTGTGATTGAAAATAAATCAAATTAATTCGTGAGAATAAAAGAAATCCTATAACCAATTGATTTAACAATCAAATTCGTTGCATTAATTTTATGTCTAATTCAAGGACAGGATGTTAATGATAAAATTATATCCAATTTGAATTCACTTTTTTATCCTATAGCTTTCAAACTGACTAAATGTCTATAGAGTCTTCTAGCAGTCCAATAAATGTTTGATTTTGAGGAATTCGGTGTTCGTATATTCGACAAACCAGATCATGATTCAAGGTTGGCCACATACATGGCTAACCCGTTGTTGCAGAGATTACAGCTAGAGGACTCTACTACACCTGTTTTGTGTTTTGTTTTTAAGTATATATGTCCGGTGATCACCCTGAATTCTGCAACTATAAAATCTGTGAAGGAAGGAAATTCCTAGAGGAGACAGATTCAAAATTTTCGGCTCAAAAATAACCTCGAATTAGTCGTGTAAAAATGACCAACGATCAGAATCAGGCTAGTGTAGAACAAGAGCAAACAAAGCTTCATTTCCTCTTTCAAAGGTATCGAAATCCCGAAAAATAATCTCAATAGAAAATCTCAAATTGAGGCTGTACAATGCTAAAATAAAGCCAATTATATAATTTTGTTACGGAATATAAAAAAATATAGTTGTGAGTTTGATTTAAAATAAAATTAATGTGGACATCACAAAACATTCTGTTGGCTTTCAATTTGTGTATACATAAAGAAAGTTTGCTAAAGCACAAATTGATACTGCTGACAGGTGTGGCTCACATTTATTCCTATAATAAAAAAAAAAACATTAAGTATTAATATATTGAATTAATTTATCAGTTTTCCGTTCATTATCACAACGAATGAACAATTTCAAACATATATAAAAAAATACAATATTATTCTAAAATGTTCCTGTACTAAAATTGTATTAATGTTCTTAAATAAAAAATTGCCGTGGATAGATAGAAAATCGGTCGTACCTTAGGACTAGACGCTATTGATGCTGCGATTTTTAAGAACAGTACTCCTACATTCAAGAATGGCAGTTGAACATTTTCAATGACTGTTTAGAAAGAGGTTACTTCCCAAGATAGTGGAAGCCTATTTGAGAGAGCTCTACAAGAGATAGGAAGGGTGAATGACAGAGTCTAGCAACTTGCTGAATAATATAGACCAATCTATCTCCTTCCTGTGATGAGCAAGGTACCCCATACCAACTAGTCCGCGACCGAAACTAGATAGATCTAGCCATCCATGGTAATATGGATCCATTAGAAGAAAGGGAACCCCCGAAGCCTTGCTCCGAGTGTGCCACGTCGTTGAGAAGAAAGCAGAGAAGTATGTCTTGGTATTTTTGTTTAACATGTCCTCCGCCTTTGATATGGGCGGCCGGGATGCTACAGCAACTACAAAGGACTGAAGCTCCCAGCAACATGTATACCCTAATGAGAAGTTGTACATGTATGCCTGCCCTAAAGAATCGAAGAGTAAGAACCTTTGCAAGTTAATCTTCGATGGGTTTTTGGGGCAGCTCAAAGAAAACCGGTTCTCAGCGGTTGCCTATGTCAACGACTTGGCCGTAGTGGTGGCGTGCAGTAGCAGATTCGGCTTGAAAAGAAGAAGCAGACAGGTGCGCCAATCTTGTCGAAGAAAGGTGCAAGAGGAAAAGGACAGGCGCCAAAACTCAAGCCATACTTCTAAAGGGTATGACTACTAGGGCCAAACTACTGAGGGAGACTGACTGGACTCTACATCATCACGGCGGCCGATTTCCCTCAACTAATAAGCAAGGATAACTACCTGTACTTACTTTCATACAACTAAATGAATTATAAAGCATCGAAAGTTAGTCATTATATTCCTAAAGCAATCGTTCATTTCAAAAGATTGAAACTTATTTTCGGAAAAAAAATTCACCTACCTACACATACAACTTCGGAGTTCATTTAAGGTCATTTTAAATGTATTTTTTTTCATGCTGTCTAAAACCAAAATTAAGTCGATAGTTTTAAATATTTTCTGTATCACGACAATATTATCCATTAGATTTTGAAAACGTGTGAATAAAATTAATTATAATAATTCATGCCACAATAATGGGACAAAAGTTCTAAAATCTGAAAGGCCGAAATGAAAACTGCGGTAATAAATATACAAATATCTAGATGTATGGCGTTGAAGGAAATCCATATTTGAAATTTGTTAATATTGTTATACTGTATTTTATTTTGCTTTTATGATGTTTTTATTGAAAAAATAGCTCAGGGTTTTTTTAATTATAGTTTTTTTTATTTTTTAAATTTATGATATTTCCAAACTATTAGGATAGAGAACAGAGAGGTTGGCACCACTAGCGGATCCAGGATTTAATTTTGGGGGGGGGGCTTCAGCCCGAAAGCGGTTTTTTTCATAAAAATAACGATAATTACTTTGGAAAAGATGAAAGAAACTAACTACCTGTATGAAATGGTGTTTAAGTGATTCCTAAAGCCCCTTTAAATGTAATTACACAAACAATAATACTTTAAGAGATACTTTTTAAATATTTTTTTCGATAAAACATGGCTATATTTTACCATTTTGGGGAGGGGGCTTCAGCCCGAAAGCCCCCCCCCCCGTAGATCCGCCCGTGGTTGGCACTGGAGGCGGAGGTGTAGGCAGAAGTTTCGTTTTCGCTGAAATGGCAATAATTCAAAAATTCAAAGAGTTGGGTTATTTTAGAACTGATTTTAAACTTTGAAATTTTATTTAGAACATTTTACTAACAATTAAAACAAATAATAATATCTTTCAAGCTAAGAAATTGAAATTAAACTGATATAATGTTTTTTAATTACCTAATACATCTGATAATATTCCGACGAAATTGTTCAGAAATGTAACATTTTTGAAATTCTATTTAAATTGTTAAATAAACCGACATTTAATGGGGGAGAGGGATAAGATAAAGAAAGATATCTGTATGGCACAGAGAGAAGGATACTTTTTGCCCCAAATTGTTCTAGAGAACATTTCGGGTCCATCGCGTCAGAATATAACACCTTGTGAGAAACTTCGAAAGAAGACATTAAGTTACATTCCAGTGCTAATAATTATGTCCGCCAGTAACACTAATAGTTATTTTTTTATTTATATAAATGTGATTAAAGAACGTGAGAACTCTT
Source organism: Nezara viridula (assembly GCA_928085145.1). Classification (NCBI taxonomy): domain Eukaryota; kingdom Metazoa; phylum Arthropoda; class Insecta; order Hemiptera; family Pentatomidae; genus Nezara; species Nezara viridula. The sequence continues at coordinate 78,677,251 of OV725079.1, read as the reverse complement.
ACTTTGTAATTTGTGGTCTAACGTCCGATAATCTGATTGGTTTCATTTATTTGTGGTCAGTTGCCACGGCGAAATATAATATCAAAGTAAATATAAAAGGGAAGATGAGAGTTGGTAGTAGATTTTATAATATATTCCATAAGGTACTTCATTTTCGCGATCTCCTTGCAGAGCAAAGTTAATAATATTACGACGACCCATTGACCTGTAGTGAAACTTGAGCGCTGGCGCAAGAAAACGAAAAACAATATTAAGGCGAGAGAAAGAAAATGTTTTCAATCCTAAGGACTAATAATAATACACAAAGTTAATAAAAATTTACTTACAGTTTTGTCAATGAAAAGCAACCTTCTTCACGTTGTAAACTCAATATGAAATCAAGCATTGGCTCTTTTAGGAATTCTTGGTACTTATTTATTCCACAAATAGCAACTGTAATATTTATTTTAGCTTATCAATTATGAAGTTCTTATGATATCAACTAGGCCAAGAAATGTTTTCTACATATAACTAATTTATAATAATTTTTTTGTTAATACCTTCTTCAATCACTATGTCCCGCATCGCTACAGGCATTCCATTCTCCCATGCGTAAGTAACTTCGGAAAGCATTTTTTCACATCTCTCTTCAAGTGATTCTTGTACAAAAGGCAATGGTAACAACTGGAAAAGAATAAAGCATTAAATTATATTTGTTTTTTTACTTTATAAACCTAATTGATAATTAGCAGATAATGGATATTTTACATTATGAACTGTATACATTACAGAATTGTACCTTACCAAATCAGACTATTGAAGTTTAATTATTTTTTAAAGATATCATTTAAAATGATTCACACGATTTTAAGATAAATTAATCTAATTCGTTCTGTAAATCTACCTCTTTCCCAAAATAATTATTTTTCCAGACAGTTTGCCCCAATCGCATCAATCCAAGCTTTTCTCTTGAATACTTTCTCTGATCAGATTCCACATTGATGCTTCTGAATTAGGATTTTATAGTGACAGTCTTGGTCGGATTTATGATGCTTTAGACATGTCTTACACATTTTTATCCGGAATAATAAAACTCAGATAGTCTGTGGTGCGGCCGGCTTACCGATTTAACACAGGTATTCTATTTCTTTCCTAGGACTTCCACTCTAGTCGAAATTGTAGTGACTCGTATGGAAGAGGAGTGGAGGAGGAGATTGGCAGAACATTTGTCTAGGGGATCCCACAGCCGCAGTTGTTTTTTTACAGAGAGAAACATTTTATTTTCATAAAATATAAAATATAAAGGATTGCTGCCCAATTATATTGGGTTGCTATACACACAGCATACTCTTCTATCCTTAGGACAATATATGAACTTATATATAAATATACAGCAGTCTTAGTTAATATTAGTAATATATATATATATATATATATATATATATATATATATATATATATATATATATATATATACATTTTTATTATTTTTTTTCCAAAAGCAGGTGAATTTCCTTTCCCTAAGGAGCCTCATCAACTCGAACTTGACCCGGTGGTGACGATGTGTTATGAGGAGGGAGTTGTTGGGGCATTTTCCCAGCACATGGGCTGATGTTTCAGACTCTCTGCCGCATTTACGGCAGAGGGACCCAACTTCTCCGACATGTCCGCTGACTCCTGAATATTATTATAAGTTTATAGTAATAACTTTATAATTAAATAATAACTTTATATCAATGATTTTTTTTCTGTTCTCAATGGGATTTCATCTTTATGAATTTATTCCAATTAATGCACTATAACTAAATAATAATTATTTACTAAAGAGACGAAGCATAGAACATAGAAGCACGTGTTTTTTAACTTCTTCTTCTTCAGTGGCGCTACAACTCATCGCTTAATCTTGGGCACCTCAATTAGTCTCTCTCTTTCTCTCTCTCTCTTGCAGATGTCCTCCAGTTAGCTAGTCCAAGAAAAGCTCTACCGTCCGCGTCGACCCCATCCATCCAGCGTAATCTAGATCTTCCAACTTTTCTTTTTCTTTCTCGACGCGTCAGCATAATTTTGCTGGTTGTGCTATTCTCATTCATCCTGGCTACATGTATTTTTCACCTACAGATGCTTATTCAGGTTTAACTGTACAGGGCCATCCATCTTAGATACCTTTTTGGTATGTTTGTGCCATTTCAGTAATTGTGTTTTGTTTTTTTTAAATATCCTGTTCATAAGTCTTAAGGAAGATGTTTATTTATATAAGGAATACGAATAAAGTTAAGCAACAGGTTACTCTCCCAAAAATTTATTTTGAATTTTTATGACTTTCGGGATCACTTTATTATCCCATCTTTAGACTAGAAACAAGAAACATTTTTGTAATTTTTATTTATATATTTTGTGTTTCACAAGATTCATCGCTTATTTCAGGCTTCTTCGAAAAAAGATTATAGTCCGTAGAACTCTTTATTCACTCAATTATTATACATAACCTATACTAACATCGGCTCAATGTTGATGACGTATAGACCTCAAAATATACTGCTCAAAAATAAGACAGGATTAAAATTATTTGATGCTTATTTTAATCGGTTTAATTAAAATACCCCACTGTTTTTGTTCGTTAGGTACCCAAACTTATTTGTTCGTAAACATAAATCATAATCAACAAGTATTCATTATTTTTAATAAATTATTAACTAAAGGATATGATGGATTTACATGAAGATCACTCATTTTGTAAACATTTATTTTAGGCTTTTCTTAATTTTAATCCAGTAATATTCTGTTTAATGAAGGGAATAGATCATATTGAACCAGAAGTTCGCAATATTATTATGAGAATGAGGGGTCAAGGGCACCGACAAGTGGATTTCGCCGATGCAGTCGGCCTTCTCTCTTATTATGGTATCCTAAGCTTTAACCGGATTCAGAAAAACCACAAGAGACCTCTTATTACTGCCACAAACAACACTTTTCATTGTGCCCGGCAGAGTCTAAATGATGTATTGAATGTTCTTCCGAGGACCTTACCAATACAAACCATTCTCAATCGTTTGTGGGAAGTTGGTCTAACATCTTATACTTCTTCAAGGCTTTAGTTTCTTAAATAAGAGAATAATGTAATCAACGCTTGCAAGTCTGGAGAAATCAAAAATATGTTCCATCGTGGTCTATGCCCTCCAGTTTTTCTTGACCAAAAAAGTTTGAACTTGGAGAACCGAAATGAAATCATCTTGTGTTGAATACAGACAGCGATCTGAATCCCTCATTTCATATTAAGATGACAGATATTTAATTTAAGATTCTAACAATTACAATATCAAATCGCCGGTATTTCTAAGCACGGGTGTTTTATTTCCTAGTGTTGGGTCTTTTCTGGTTCGAATAGCCTTTCTAATCAATTATTATTATTATCATTTTCTTTAGTAGAAGGAGAGTTTCAAATAAAATCCTAATTTTTTATATAATACTACTTTACTAATTTTTGAAATTTCAAAATGTAATATATACATTTATATTATTGAGACTATAATGCATGTTGAGTGTGAATTTGCATAGGAGAATTCCCTGTCAGCTTCTGGGATATAACTCTTATTGAAATCTAATTATATTATTTATTATGGCAGTAATGCAAACATATTATTATCTATTATTATTGTAGTTGTATATATTATCACCAATGTTATTCATACTTTATTTTAAAGTTTGTATCTTCTTTATTGCTTTAATATGTAGTAAATTTTTAATTAATGACATTATTAATGAGTTGGTACTTTGTTACTATGAGTTGGTATTCAATATAAAATAGATCCCGTGTAATTGTTATATACAAAATACAGAATTTTATTTATCTATTATTGAGACTGTAAGATTGTTCTACTCACCGATGCAGCTACGACGTAAAAAAGGCCTTGATGGGATAGGCTATAACCCCTTGCATCGGCATCAGCCATGTGTTCTATACATATGTCCGGTACTTCGTTTAACATTATAGCTTCTAAGAGACAGAAAGTTGAGTTTGGGTTAGTCGGAGAACCATGGATGAGGTTCTTTTCAAGCTCATACCGAAGAAGTTTCGGTGTCTTTAGATGTTTAATTTCTTCTGTCATCAATAGTTTCAAGGATTCTTCTACTCTCTTCACTTAAAAAAGTATGCATAAGTTATATTTCTGAAATTAGGCTTTAGATAATCTTTTACCATAAATGAGTTACATAAAAACAAAATAATCATAGTTGTTCGTAAGTTATTTAGTTGTTTAAAGTTTGGTATAGTGACACTTTCTTATTAAAGCGATCTAAGGTGATAATAAGATAAGCCGTATTTATTAATGTAAAAAACACGGTAAATAACAGGATGATCGTGGTGAATTCGTAAGAGGTTTCTTCAGGTTAAATATAAATATAAGTTAAATATACCTTACCCAAACTTATTGTACAACGGGATATAATACCCTAATCACACATCTTTAGAAGAAATATTGCTTATAGACATGGTGTAACTTTGGCTACATGCGCTCAAGCAAACACAAGATCCTCCTTTTAGTCCAGTTAATGAATGGTAATAGAAGCAAAAGGCGGCGACACAATTTTTGACTTAAGGACATTGAGGAGGTAAACATACTAAAAGTCCCCACGCCTAGGTAGTGAGCCAGATGGGGGAAGGGGACGCCTTGAAATTCACTTTTTTGGCGTTTCCGCTTATCTCAGGAAACTATCCATCGCATCGACAAAGATATTCTGTTCAAAATTAAAGCTGATAAAATTTTCAATAAGATTAATTATGTACCTTTTTTTTCGTTATTTCGCTTAGTTTTCGAGATATCGGTCCTCAGCTATCGCTAATGTGGAAAAAACAATTTTTCACCTCATGTCTTTTACTGTATTTTACTAGCTAACTCTTGATTGCTTCGTTTTACTATTAAGTCATGGGGAAGAAAGTTTTTAATAATTAAATTTTCTCCAAGAATATATACTATTCCACTAGTTTATTTTCAACGGTTGAAAAGTTACATCAGTTATAACTTTATGTCGATTCCTAGAATTAGCAGAAAAAAAAATTCTTAAAATAATTATGAAGATAATTATAAATTTGTTATTATTATATTACTCTAACTATTTATAAATCTAAATCTTTATTATAAAGGCTGTGGTAGCCTTACGAGCTAAGGTGCTTGCAATAGATAATCAGAGTTAAGAAACGTCGAGCGTGGTTAGTACTTGGATGGGTGAACGCCCGATTTCGGTGACCGTTCACCAGGAAAAGCCATGCTGCCCGAGTCTCTCCCCTCCACCAGATATGCGAGCCCCGTCAGTCTACTGGAGGCAACTCACACCGACCGGGCCTAGGACTGATGACCATACCCCGTGTACTTATTCTGGAATCGGGATGTGGTCTACCAGGATGTTAGTAGTCCCTCTGAGGTTCGGTCCGTGGACAGTCTGTTTCGGGGAAAGAAATGTAGGTCCTCGTGCCCCTGCTGACTCCGAGCAGCCATAATCCATGGATCTAGACTGATTTGTCACTTTCCTAGGATCCGAGTGAGTCGGTGGGAAGGACACTGCCAGATTGGCTCCCAAGGGATCGGCTATGGAGCTACGGGTTGCCAGCCGCTGCACCATGGAGACCATGGTTTATAGCAACGTGAGGTTGAGTGACCCCCTCCTGGCTATCTGAGCTCCCGCAAGCAACATAAGTCTGTAAGGAGACCACATCTCGTGTCCAAATATCTTCTTGATCTGTAGTGCCAACGAAGAAAGAAAAATAAATAAATAAATAAAAACATATATATTCACATATACAAAAAAAAAAAAAAAAAAAAAATGCTTGTCAGAAAAACTATCCATTGCATATTTTATTATGTTTTTGTTTATTATAAAAATTATTTTTTACTGAAAATTCTCGGAATCGACATATAAAGTTATAACTGATGTAACTTTGGAACCTTTGAAGTTAAACTAGTAAAATAACATATATTCTTGGAGAAAATTTAATTTTTAAAAACTTTCTTCCCATGACTTAATAGTAAAACGAAGCAATCAAGAGTTAGCTAGTAAAATACAGTAAAACACATGAGGTGAAAAATTGTTTTTTCCACATTAGCGATAGCTGAGGACCGATATCTCGAAAACTAAGCGAAATAACGAAAAAAAAAGGTATATAATTAATCTTATTGAAAATTTTATCAGCTTTAATTTTGAACAGAATATCTTTGTCGATGCGATGGATAGTTTCCTGACATAAGCGAAAACGCCAAAAAAGTGAATTTCAAGGCGTCCCCCCCCACATCTGGCTCACTACCTAGGAGTGGGGACTTTTAGTATGGTTACCTCCTTACCAGTCCAACCAATGTCCCAAAGTAAAAAATTGTTTTGCCACCATTTCCTTCTATACCACCTTTTCGTGAATTAATTGACTGTACTACCTAGCAAAATTCAGAGTTATCTACTTCCAATTCTCTACACACCAATTCTACCACTCGCTCGCACCTGAAACAGAACTATTTATTTTTATGTTCCGAACTAATCTGTTACACTGCTGATCACACTACTTAAACCCGATATGGTGTTTTTAATTTCGACATGTTTTATTTGAGATGAACTATTAGTTAAAGATATACTGTAATTTTTTGTGATATTTCGCTTTAAAAAAGTGGAAAGGTATTAGAATTGTATATTAATAAATCATTTTTATGTATTAAATGAAGAAAAATGGCGATTTCATGACGTAAAGTGATGTACAAAATAAATAATATTCAACTTTATTTAACTAAACACAAATGTAGTGGAAATAAAAATGAAATTTTAATTAGTTATCTAAAAATAGTTTTCAATTTGCCTGGCTTACGGACAAGAATTGAAATTTTAACAATGTCATAATCTTCCTAAATGATATTTTTAGTTTTTGGAAATTCGATTACGCCTTTTTTGGGGATATTTTACAATAGGAAAAATTATTCTTTCATGATTTTTTGAAAAAAAAGAAATAATAACAGTTAAAAATATTTTTTTTTTTAAATTGGTTATGTAAATATAGTGATAAATAGTGTAGTAAAGAAATCGCTGATTTCTGCATGGAAACTAGAATAGCTGTTATTTTAATTTAGGTACACCTATAAAATTAAACAATAGAAATATTTATATATTAACAGTATTATTTTTTTGTACAAAAGATATATCGTTAAACCGAAAAGGACAAGCGAATAATCAAATTTAGTTTACCCATATCCTTGGTGACTATAAAATGTGAATTTTTTTCGATGAATGTCTCACAAGCCTCCAATAGCCTGTCTAAATCATTGTTTATGTCCTTATTGATTAATTTAAGAGCGTTTAGCTGACCTGAAAAAATTGAAAAATATAAAATTAACAACATAAACTTACATTAAACTAACGTAAGTGTTTTTCTAAAAATTTTGTAAAAATATTATGCATATATATACATGAACATTTTCATTTTTCATCAAGCTTTCGTTTCACCTATTTTCTTGAATTAAAAATAAGATAACTGATCGAAATAAAGACTGGGAATCGCCTGCAAATCAATAACTATATATTTATTATATTATTTTCAGAAATAAATACGAAAAATATATAAACTATCACAACTTCACAATGAATCCTTTATTATATATTTGGTATAATAAGTTCTTCTTGAGTCCCTCTTTTCCCTCCTCAGAGTGAGAGGCCTGCTTCGGAGCTGTCTGTTTCTTTTTTAATTAACTCATTATTATATTATTTTATTTTTATTTATTGTGTAGACTTTTTGAGTATTATTTAATCATTATTTTGCTTCTGTTTATTTTATATTTGTATGTGTAAAAAGTGTGAATTTAGTCCTCGCTCACTATAACTACTGTCCAATTGGCGCAATGTTATATTACTCAATAAATAAATTTTAAAAAATCTTAATTTTTTACTTATGATCTTACTTATAAATCTTAATTTACAAAGTACCATTGACTAGTTCTGTTAAATTGAAATTTCGTGACTAACCCAATTTCTTGGGTGAATAATGTATTGCTGAGGAGGAGCACGAAGTTTTCCTCCAAACGTTCTAATAAATTGGCGATCAAATTCTAATTTTTAATTAATTTATTTCTGACCAATAGGCAAATTAAACACTAAAAAAAAAAGGTGAGAGCAATACACAACTTTCACTTACCGCTCAACTTTGAATAGAAATTATTTTTGGCCATTATAAAATTTTTGAATTGCATTTTTAACTAACCTGAAGATAAAAAAATACAGCTAACAAATCATAAATACCATTAAAATAACCAAAGTCCTATTTATTACATCTCCGGTTGATTATGGATTGTACGATCCTTTGATCATATATTGCACGATCAATTGATTATGGATTGTAATAAAATTATTAAACTACATTAAATATATTTAAGGTTATAAACATATGCTTTATACATCCATGAAATGATTTTATATTTTACTGCTTCTTTCACACAAGTACAATGAAATAGTTATTTGAACAATGTCATTGCCTTTATTATGTGGATTTTAAATATTTCTTTCAAACTTAAAATATCTTAAAAGGTTGCATTTAGTTAGTAAATTCCATTTAATTTCCTTGAAAACATGTGATTTACGTTAAATATTATTAGTTTTCAAAAAATATTATTTATATATTTTTTGGCAATCTCCGTTTCCTTTTACAACTTTCTATATTCGATATTGTTTTTTTCTAAAATTCTCCGTTTTACAACGATATATTATACGTATATCTTCGGAATAGTATTTTCAGAGATTCATTTTCGACCTGGATAAACATTTTTACTTTTTATCCTTTATTCAATTATCAAATTCTTTAAAAAGTTATATTTAGCATTGTTTCAGCACTTTTAATAATGAGAGATAGTTGATTATTTAAAATAAACCACATTAAAGGTACTTTAGAGGAAGATGCATATGAACATTGGGCATTTAAGCCCTGTAAAGTAACATCAACGGGGTTAAGACCTAAGTGATATTAAAGACCACTTAATTATACTATGATACACTGAGTTTCATCAAAATCGTTAGAGCCGTTTTCGAGAAAATTGTAAAAATGTGCTTCAGCGTTCATATAAAGTGGCACTTCCGGTTAGCCGATTTTAACGAAAAAGTTGCTGTCACATCCGGCCCATATACAAACCTTAAATACTTAATATCAGTTTCGTACTACTTTTCGTTTATGAGCTAAACTGTTAACACACACACACACACGCAGACCATTTTGCGATACTTGGTTATTTGGACTCAGGGGACTTCAAAACATGTATTTTCGTTGAAAACTGAGATTCGAAAATTTTCAAGATCGTATTACTTACACTTACTATGTATTTCATATATTCGTTAGTGAAAGTAAAAATATATTAAAAATTATTACGGTTGCCATAATTAAATGTTTTTCATTGCAAGTTTAATTATTTAGTGTATCGTAGATACATCGCATGGAGAATAGAATGTGCGTAATATTGTTTAATAAACATTTCCTGTGTGTGGACAGGAACATTGAAATATAAAAATTGTATAATAGTGAACAGAAAAAAGTATTTCTCGTTTAATGCTCACCAATCAGCTAAGTGCACGTGGGAGTGATGCGAATAAATGATATGACGTAACTTTAACAATTCGATTTCTGGTGATGCGTTACTAGATAACACATTACATTAACATACTGCATAAAAATTTTCTTAGCTGTTTTGCGATAAATTAAAAGGACATACCATTGAGAAGCATTACGCCGAATATGAAACTGTCAGTGACGTGAGTTTGCCCAGGATCGTCGTAGTAGGACAGGACAGAGTGGATCGCTTTAAAGATACTTGCCTCCGCTACCAGAGGAACCAAGAGCAGAAGGAGGAGGCGCATGTCTGCCAACTGTGAGCGCCTGCGTCACCTCATCCGTCTTATATAGCTGGACATTAAACCACACCTTCATACTGCTAAGGTAAAAACTGGGGCGGGATGGCCGAGCGGGCTTACGTGTGTGTAAAACATGCCTTGCCTGACAACTCGATAAAGCGATATGTAATAAAATAATTACGAGTTCGCATCCCAGTGCCAGAGGAGCTTTTTAACTCAGGGATTTATCCCCCGCCCTCTCTCCTGGCCCGGGAAACACCGTATTGCATAATAGGCTATGAAGTGTTGGACAAATAATAATAAAAATAGGTAGTAGGGTTGGGCTAACTCTAAATCAAGAAAACATAAAATGTTTATTATATGCTATTAAAAACCGCAAAGAACCAAAGAAACAACAGCGTCTCACTTCTCAATTAAAAGTTTGAAAGCGTGACCGGCTTCACTTAGGCTCCTCGATAAATATAGAAAACAAGATTAGCCATGAAATACAAAATAGAATCATGGCCGGGAATTATGCGAATTTGAAACTCCTTAAATAAAAAATTCTTTCTAGGAAGACTAATCTCAAGATGTATAATACTCTGGTCAAGCCGTCTGTCACCTACGGGTCGGAAACCTGGTGCCTACCATCGACAGGCTGTCAAAAACTGAGAGTTTTAGGATATACGGTGCTGTAAAGATTGGTGGAAAGAGGAGAATCAAGAGCGATACAGAAATTGCAGTCATTCTGAAAACACATGATACATTTAATTATATAAAAGCAGGTAGGCTGCGATGGGTAGGCCATGTTACCAGAATGAACGAAGAGAGGGTCCAGAAGAAGATGCTAAACATGGCAATCATTGAAAAAAGAGAAAAAGAGGCAGACCGAGGAGCCGCTGGAAGGATGAGGTGGCGAGAGATGCTGTAAAGTTAGGTGTCGTGAATTGGAGGAGCGCTGCCAAGGAACGTGACGGATGGAGGGACATAGTCCCTAAGACATAGGGTCACTAAGACCTGTAGGGCCAGGGAGGAAGTAAATGTTGGACAAAAAAAAAAAAAAAAAAAAATGTCAAGGTAGAAACTATATATTCGGTACTCCTTCGTATCCTTTATATTCGAGACGAATTTATGTGTTCCACCTGCATAGTGAGTTAAAGTGGCTTTTCCACTATTTCTGCCGCCAATACTTCCTTAGAAATTTCTTGTACCGAACCAGCACTCTCCCAGTACCCTTCCTATATCTACACAAGATCACGTATCTCTGACCTCTATATTCCCTCCGATAGAAATAAATACTACGAACGTTCCTTCATAGCCCGCTGCTTTACCTTCTGGAATTCTTTACCATCTAACATCAGTCATGCCTCTTCCCTGTCACCATTTAGATTCCTTTTCCTTTTCCAATGCCTACTTGCATCCAAAACAGATGTTCTGCAAACGTAAAATTTCTATTCATGAAATGAATTTTAATATAAGGGATAGTAGTGCCTACTGTTTAAGCATTAACATAAAAAATCAATGTTTCTTCTTTATTGACTTTTGTTATTTTTTCGTTCCACCAGGTTTTGTTTTTGCTTTCTATATATACACAATATACATTTTTTTTTTCTCTTTACTCACTTTACAACTATGAATATTTATTCTTTTGGAGATTTCATTTTTATTTTTATTATTTACAGATTTTTTTTTAAAATTACTGTATATATTAAAATTTATTAAGTTAGCCTATTGTTTATGTTTTTAACATAACATAAAGAAAAATATTTTTTCTTTTTTCCAGATTTTGATTTTTCTTCCTATTTATGTAATATATATAAATATATATATTTTTTTCATTTTTCACATTACAACTATAACTATTCTTGAAGGATTTTATTTTATTTTTATTATTTTTTTAGTTGTTTACACATTATTATTTATTACTTATTATATAAGTTACTGTATATATTGTTAGAATTTTTATTAAGTTAATTTTTTGAACAGATATGTATTTTTTTATTTGTTTATAATTGTTGTTCTGAGGGGACTTTGTCCCAGAATAAAGTTTCTTTTCTTTTCTATTCTACATAACCAACAACCTAGTGATGAAAATATAAAAGGAAGTTAGTTGATTTTTCTACATATCGTGAGTGTTGTATAGTCAGGAGCCAGTCATTTTAAAATTTTTATTGTTGCTGACGTTTCTACTCAAGGATGTGCGTTATCACGGCAGAATTGAAGGTGTTCAAGTATTCAAGATCATCTCAGTACTTGAACACCTTCAGTGCCTGCAACATGCCCTGATGAAGACCCACACGCTTGGTTTGAAATGTCGGCAACAATAAAAAATTTAAAGTGACTGCGTCCTGACTATTTTTCACTATAGGAGGAAATCTAATACAATCAGGAACATGCCAATTTCGTGGACAAAGAATTAGAAGTCATGGATAAAATTATGTTATTTAATCTCTTCAATGAGGAATAGAAATTTAAAAAAAAAATATATTAAATATTTTAATAATCATATGAATCGACACCATACAATTAACAATAATAACGTATAATGGTCAGAGTATTAAAGATGAAAGCATCCAGTGCTGAAGAGGACTGAAGGTGAATCCATTGATGCCCTGATTGCAAATAATACTTCCATCTACAAAATGTTGGTCCTTCAACAATGAACATATCACTTACTTTCGTTTGACACTTATTTATTTGCAGATACTTATTATTTTGATACCTCCTTGCACAATCTTTGACCAAAAAACAGTACTTTCCCTAATTAGTACTGAACCCAAGACTCTTCATAGGTTGTAGTGGTACAGTTTTTTTTATATATGTTCTCAATATTTGTAGTATGTCTATATTTAAATATTTGTATTAAATATTGTTTGGAATTCATGGTAATTTTTAACTAAAATGGAATTTATAGTACGTTAAAACCAAAAGTTGTAGTTAATTTCAAATTTATGGTGTACAGTTTTGATTTATTACTTTTTTTATTTTTTATTTAATGGTGTATTCTTCATTAATTTTATAAGTTTCCCTCAGCCAAACCCCTCCCTCAATCGGTTCTTCTACATCTCCCTGCCCATCGTTTCCTCCTCCGTCAGCCCTCTGCCCGCCATACTCTCTGTCACATCTCTCCAACTGACATGAGGCCTTCCTCTCCTCCCCTCGGACCTCCCACTCAAATACTGTTTTGAGAAGTCATTCGCTATTCATCCTTTTCTCATGCCCATGCCACTTTAATCTCCATTCTTCCATTATCTCTTTTATGTTTTTCTTAACTGCCATTCTTTGATCTAGCTGACCTCCTCCAAAACTCCATCTCCATAGCTAGGAATCGTTTGCTCTATGATTTTGCGAGTGACCACGTTTCAGAGCTAAAGAGCAATACCGTTTCTACCAGAGCCTATATATTAATTTCTTTACTTTCGTATAAATATATTCGCTCTACAGCGCTAAATTTAACATACCAATCACTTTCCATCCACCACTCTTTTTTCAATTTCCTTTCTCGCTCTTATTCTTATTCCATTGCTTTCGTGTGTTAAGCATAATAAATCTTTGTCAACTCATCATTATCTGTCGACATATGTTTTGTTTTATGATAATTAACATTCAGGCCTCATTTTTCATACTATTTGGTTAATTTGTTAAACATATACCCGATATCAAATTCAAGATTTATTTATTATTTTACGTATCTTTTAAATATTACATTTGCTTACTCAAGTCTAAGATTTTTCGTACTTTTCTAAAGGTGTTTTTATCTACTAATATACCATTCATTAATTGGAAATATTTATTTTGCGTTTACTGTATCTTCTTTTACAGTGTAATTATTTGAGAAACCAATGAATATTTATAAATATTTTCAATATTTTAGTATTCAGTGATAAAAAGAAACAAATAGCTATGGTTCTCTTGTCAAGTTAAATAAAATCTAGTATTTAATTAATTAATTCATACTAAATGAACTTTAGTCTTATTAAAACTTAATGAGTATTAAATAGAACAAAAACAAAGTGAGTTTATTAATTATTCTACACCATCAGAAACGATAAATGAAATAAAAATATTAAAAATTAATTTAAAAATATACATTTTGATGCCTTATACGGTCATACAAAACATAGATATACTCGCCAAATTTCGATTCCTTGAATCGCTTTGATGTCCGTCAAAAGATCAACACCTGCTAGGACATGCTGTTAACGCGAATGTTCGTCATTGGGCCTTAAAGTGAACTAAATGCCCTGAATGTTTAGTGCAGATCGGGGCTGTAGATGAACATTCGCAAGTTAAATAGCTATAGTTATTATTACTATTTTGTCTTCGCTAATATTGTTAATTCCTTTGTCTCAAAGAGATGTGCGGCATATGGCAACAGTTATTGCTTCCCAGAGTCAAGCGATGTACCTAGAATTGACCTGCTTTAACCATTGATAGATCTATGCTGTCATTCTCTAGGAGATGCTAACAGTACTCCTACAACTTTATGGCTACAAAATGATTGCCCATAGTGTCCGAGAAAAGATACCTACCTGCTTTTGTTGTATCTTGAGCCGAAAACTATAGGCCCTCATCGAGAGGCCCTCATTTGTCCCAAAAGTTTATAGTTAGCACATGCTTAGTGCTTTATTACTTTAAACATAAAAAAAGAACAACTTTCCCAGGGGAATAGTTAAATAATAGCCATCCCCTCCTTTATCATTTCCTATATATTGAGCTCCAACATATCCTGCAGACAATTCCGAGTTTAGAATCAAGACATGTAACATTAGTTTAGGCCTCACAAGGATAGTTTGTAAGATGTATCAATAGCCTTATGTCAATGTAACTTTATATTTTACAATAAAAGTAAATTTCGAAGTCTTTACTGTTGTGAATTACTATTGTTAATTCGCAATACCGCAACACGATGCCCTGAACCTACATTCGCGCGAACGTTCATAGCATTCCAGGATCCTTTACCAACAAGTGGAGATTATCCCGCATTACAGCGCTACTGTCCGTTCTGGAATTAGTCTCTGTTCCTCCAGTGCTGAATAAAAAAAGGAATTTTGAGATGTATAAATAAAAACTCAAATATTCATGTCGTTTATTTTTCAATTTTTGTAATCAAGGTATTGTTTTAACACTTCTTATCAAAGTAATACAATAAACAAAACATTTCTTATTTTATTTCACTCAAACATTCATATAAATTAATTTATTAAACTATAATACAATAAACTAAATTAAATTAATGTAATTAATTAAATTAAATTAAATAAATATCACAAAATATTCTGCTGGCTTTCACTTTTTGCATACAGAAAGAAAATTTGTTAAAGCAAACAGTGATACTGCTGACAAGTGTGTATTACATTGATTCCTAGAAAAAAAAAATTAAGTATAAGAATGTTTAATTACTTAATCAGTGTTTCATGACATAAGGATGTAAAATATTGGAAAAATTAAAATAAAATACAATATTATTTCACAATGCTGCTTCCCCAAAATTGTATTACTGTTTTCTTAACTAAGCAATTATTTGAACATAAATTATTCATTTTAATTTAATCGTGTTGAGGGTTTTAGGGAAAGAAAATAGGTAATCAATTTTAATATTTTCATCTTTTCTTTACCTCCTAACACGGGTGGATCTAAGGGGAGGGGCTTTCGGGCTGAAGTCCCCCCTCCCCCCATAATGGGAAAATATAACCATATTTTATCGAAAAAAATATTAAAAAATTATCTTTCAAAGTATTGTTCTTCGTGTAATTACGTTTAAAAGGGCTTTAGGAATCACTAAAACACCATTTCATACAGCTAGTTAGTTAGTTTCTTCACACACACACGAACGCACGCACGCACTCACGCATGCACGTACGTTAAACATATATATATATATATATATATATATATATATATGTTTAACCTTAAGATTAAATAGTCAATAAAAATTTACTTACAGTGAACCTTGTTTTGACAGTGAAAAACAACCTTCTTCAAGTTGTAAACTCAATATTAAATCAAGCATTGGCTTTGTTAGAAATTCTTGGTACTTACTACAAAGCCAAAGGAGAATTCACAAACATAAATGATACAGAACTTCTTACAGAAAGAGGTAGCAGGAATAATGCAGGATTTGCTGAAGGGAACCACCATGTAACAATAACATACTAATACATAAAGCGATGTTTTATTTGTGGAGTAAATTAAGAAAACGTATTTTGAGATTTTTTTTTTTATTATTAAAAAACGCTTTATTCAGAAATATTACAATTTGTCACAGTTAAGGACACTTATAATAGAGTTCAGAGATTGCATTCATACCGTATATACAAAAATATAAATAAATAAAGTAATAACAAAAGAATAAGAAGAAAGAACAAAAGAGTAAAGAAAAAAAAATATATATACACATAAGTAAATAAAAATAGAAATAAAAGTAAAACAAACACCTTATATAAAACATACATTATTTACAATTTGCCAGGTGATCTCCGAACCAATCCTGTCCCCTCCACATGTGGAGGGAAAAGGGAGGCTTAGGAGATCCCTACGCTTCTCCCTCAGCCACTTCACTGGTATTTTAAACCAGCGGAGGATGAGTAAGAGCGCTACAGCCACAGACACTCATGACTTGAGTGGAGAATCTGGCCATTGCTAGAACTCCAAAATATCCATATTTACAAAAGGTCTCGTGGCCACTGCCGCTTTAACCTACGAAGGGGATTGTAGGGATGGGTGGTGCTTGATAGGGATTGTACAACGGGATTTGGGTGATGAGAAAGGTTCTGGTGAAATTTGGAAAATTTGGCTGGGATAAGATCAAGAATAAATGGGATATTAAGGTCATGATGTAGGGTTTTATTGGTTACATAGAAGGGATCATTGACTATTGTACGGAGGACTTCAGACTGAAAGGATTGAATGCGTTTGATGTTAGAAAATTTGGCTGTTCCCCATAGTTCAAGTCCGTAAGACCAGATGGGTTTCAGTATTGTCTTGTAGATCAGTAATTTGTTTTCACCAGAAAGTTTAGATTTTCTATTCAGTAGTCTATATAGCTGGCCATATCGTCTGTTAAGTTCCTGTCTTTTAAGTCGAGTATGTGGATTCCATGTTAGTCGTCTGTCTAAGAGAAAGCCAAGATACCGGACTGTATCTGAGAAAGGAAGCTGGATGGAGTTAAAATAAACTGGTGGGCAGGTATTACGCCGAAGGGTGAAGGTAATGTGTTTACATTTAGATTCGTTTACCTTAATGCGCCATTTCTTACACCAGTGTTCAATCAGGAAGAGGTGCCTTTGTAAGTTAGCGGACGCTGTTTCAGGATCTGAGTTGGAAGAAAGGATAGCAGTGTCATCAGCGAAAGTTGCCAGGAGGGTATCGGGATGGACAGGAATATCAGCGGTAAAGAGAATGTAAAGGATGGGACCCAAGACGCTGCCTTGAGGAACGCCAGCCTCAATTGAGTAACAGTCGGAGAATTCGGTGCCACAGCGAACTCGGAAGGAGCGGTCGGAAAGATAGGATCGGAGTACTAGGTATAAGGACTGTGGTAGATGGATTTTAAGCTTGAAGAGTAATCCGGCGTGCCATACCCGGTCAAAAGATTGCGCTATGTCCAAAAATGCACCCGAGCAATACTGCTTGCTTTCTAGGGTTGAGGATATATGGTCAACAACTCGGAGTCCTTGCTGGACAGTGGAATGTTGGGAACGAAATCCGAATTGATGAGTAGGAAGGTTATAGGATTCAATTATAGGTAGGATTCGTTTCAGTAGGATCTTTTCAAAAATTTTTGAGAGGATTGGGAGTAGGCTAATTGGTCTATAGGATGCTGTATTGTTGGAAGGTTTGCCTGGTTTCAAGAAGAGGACGATGGTGGAATGTTTCCATAAAAGAGGGAAGTGGGTAGTTCGTAGGATGCAATTGTATATATGTGTAAGAAATATGATGGCTTTAGATGGAAGTTGTCGAAGGATCTGTGGGATTAGAAGGTCATATCCAGGAGATTTGCGAGGTGTAATTTTCCGTAACAGGTATTTGACCTCAGAGGGATTAACAGCTTTAGGTGGTAAGGAGAGTGGGATAGGTATTGAGAGGAATTCTTCTACTTTTACTGTGTGGCTGGGATGGGATTCTGGATGAGGAGCGAAAGTATAGGAAAGGTGTTTGGCAAATTCCTCGGCTTTATCTTCATCAGATGCTGCCCAGGAGCCATCATCTCGTCGAAGAGGGTGGGAAATATGATGGGATTTGAGGATTTTTCTGGTGATATTCCAAAGGGAATTATCATGAGCAGAGAGTGATTTTGAGATTAAGGCAAGCAAGTAGAAAAGCATTTTGGTTCCAAATACTTTGAAAATAATGACACATAGATAGTATCGCTGTATGAAAGTTAGATTTAAGATACCTTATCCCACCATATTATCAAGAGAAAGATTTTACCTGAGAATAGATATATGTGACAAAATAATTCAAATGTTTCTATATCTAAAAAAAACGATTACGCCACCAAATGCCTTATTAAGACTGCAAACCTACTGCTCAATGCTTAATGATCCTCTATTTCTTCAGTGCTTAATAAAATAGGAATTGGTAAAGGGAATAAATAAAAATAAAAATAGTCAAGTTGTTAACTTATATTTTTTCTAATGATTGCATTTGTATTTTATTATTACTGTCAATTTTAACTATCAAATGGAAACGGTTTCCCTTGACTGTGAGCATACAAAAAATTTGTCAAAGCTAACATAGATACTGCTGATAAGTGCTCATTACATTTGTCCCTGGAAAAAAAAAGTAACTTGATTACAATAAAGAAGTTTTGTAAAACTAAAATTATATACACTATTATTCCAGAAAACTCTTTCTTCCACAAAATGGAATTGGCGGGTGCTTAAATTAAAATGTATTTGAACGTATTGAAAAATATTTGTTTTTAATCATATCGTCAGGTCATTACAGAAGTTCACAAACTCAAAATGAACAATTTTTCGATTTACTGTTTTTTGTGGACTCTTATATGAGATACTTAAAAAAAGCTTTAAGTTTTCTGTTTTATTTTCAAAGTTATGTGTTAAAACTAACAGATCATGTAAAAATTAATTAATAAATACGTATACAAAAATAAAAATTAAAGCAAAAAATTTTGAGTAAGATCGGTTTTGAATGAGTTGGAAATATTTTAATGTTGAGGTGTAGATTGAGCCCTTTAGGTTTCCTGATTCTTAAATGTTACACCTTAAGTTTATAATATAATATAATACATATATATATACATATATACACACACACATATATATATACATATATATATATATATATATACATATATATATATATATATATATATATATATATATATACAGGTATTTTTTCTTTTTTTTTTGATTGGCTCTACAGACCTTGTAACCAATCAACGCTCTACCAATTCACATATTTTTCCACTTTATGTTAGGCAGAAAAATATAATATCACACAATTGAAATATATATACATATAAATATATATATATATATATATATATATATATATATATATATATATATATATATATATATATACATAAATATATATTTATATATATTTTTTTTTTTTTTTCCGGTTGGCTCTACATGAAGCTCAGCCGTATCCTATCTATCCATCTGGTTTTTGGCCTCCCACGTGGTCTCATGGCTACTACTGCATTCATTGTCGTGTAGAGGCGTCCTGATGGATTACTACGAGCTACATTAGTCGATCATGTATTCAGGTTATTGTGGAGCCGAGATATTTGAATCTGTCTACTTTCGGGAATGACTTATAGTCAACGCAGATCATGTTATAGGGTGAATGTTTCGGCTAACGTATCATGTATTTTGTTTTATCTACATTGACCTGTAGTCCGATTTGCTCTGCTTCTTCTAATAGAGTCCGAGCGAGTCTCTCAATATCCTCTTGATTACTTCCAAGGACAGCTATATCATCGGCATATGCTAGGATTTTATGTTTTCACCCCTCCATCTTCGCGTGATGTTATTCTTATTACTTTTCCTAGTGCTAAGTTGAACAGCATCGGCGAGAGTCCATCTACCTGCCTCAAACCCGTTCGAACTTCAAAGGCATCAGATACTTCTCCATGTATTAGTATTCTGCATTTAGGATCATTTTTACACACCTTCGTTAACCTCTCTAATTTCCCGGGAATACCCAGCTCAGTCATGATCTTCCAGAGACAGTTTCAGTCAACGGAGTCATAGGTTGATTTAAAGTCGACTAATAATGCGTGTACGTCCTGATCTACTTCCTTTTTTTTCCTTTTTTTTCTTCCTTGTTTTTAAGTACTTGTTTTAGGATGAATATCTGATCTAGTGTACTCCATGTTTTCATAATACGGCTATATACGATTTAACAGAATATTAGTCATTATTTTAAAGGCGACCGGAAGAAGTAATTGCCACATTACTTCTGTACTATACCTTTACTATACCTCTGTAATTGCCACATTCATACATGGAGCCCTTCTTAAGGATAGGACAGATCAACCCTGTGTTCTATGCTTCTGGTATACGTTCCTTCTCCCACATTATTTGGATTAGTTCTAATAGCTTTGCTTTGAGGTGTTCTTCCCCATCCTTGAAGAATTCTGATGGTAGGTTGTCTATTCCTGGAGCCTTTCTTCTTTTAAGCCTGCCGATAGCTATTCCCACATCCAGAATATCTGGTTTTTCAACCTCAAGTGGGTCGATGTCCTCAGTTTGGTCCACGTCTTCTTCGTTTGTGGGGTGCCCTTGATTAAGCAGCTGCTGGAAGTGTTCCTTCCAGATGCTTAGAATCTTTTCTTTTGATGCCGTGAATTTCTTTTCCTCACATTTGTGTATTTCTCGCTTTATATCCTAACCTTTCTTTCCTGATATCTGCGAAGAATTCGCATATATTTACAGTCTGCCAGTTTCCTTCAATATTTTGTAATCCTTCTTTAAGGAATTCTCTTTCGGCTGTTCTTGTCATTTTGTTTGCCCTTTTCCTGGCAGCTGTGTATTTGCCCAGCATAGCTTGCAGCATAGCTTGCAGCATAGCTTGCAGCATAGCTTGATCAGTTTGTAATCAGAGGACGTTTCTTCTTACTTTTCTTCTTTCTCCTGTATATATATATATATATATATACACTATATATAACCATATATATGGTTACTGTATATATATATATATATATAGATACTGTAACCATTAGAATCTGTCATCATGGTTGAAAATACATTGGTCATATAAAAGGGATTCAAAAACTTATTTTTTTTTTTTCAAATATGCATTATTATGCTATCGTAATATTTAAAAATTAAGTTAAATTTACTTACAGTGGACCTGCCAATGAAAAGCACCCATTTGGATGTTGTAGACTCAATATGAAATCCAGCACTGGCTTTGTTAAAAACTCTGAGTAGTTACTCAATCCACAAACAGCAACTGCAATGTTCGTTTTAGCTAATTAATTAACAAGTTCATGTAAATTTATATTTGTTTTATTTACATCATCCTGGATCCCCAATAGGCCAAACAAATATTTTATACATATAGTCATTATTATTTTTCCTCATACCTTCTTCAACGAATAGGTCCCGAAATTTCACAGGCAGTCCATTCCTTAATGCCGAAGTAACTTCAGTTAGAACTCTTGCACATCTTTTATCTAATAAATCTCTTGTGAAAGGTAATGGTGACATCTAAAAATAAAAGTATTTTAAGTATATTTATTAATGGACCTGCTTTAAGAAATTAATAACAATTGACAGTAATTTTATATCATAAAGTATGTATTTTTATATTAATAAACGAATATAATATTTTTAAAAGGATTACAGCCAAGAAAATCTGATTACTGAAGTTTAGAATGCACTTATATAATTCAAAGTGACTTAAGCGATTTCAAGAGAACTAAATCTGTTTATTTTTAATTTGAATGAGTTTGTAAGTAAAACAATATTTCATTGCCGAGTTTTTTTTTTTTTTGGGGGAGGGGAGTCCTCCCCTTCCTCGCCTTTAAGGCGAAACGGTGTTTTTCCGGGCCAGGGGGTGTGGGCGGGGATTTAAAAGACTCCACGACACCGGGACGCGAACTCGTGACCCAGTTGAAAAACAATTAAAAAAAACGAATTCTTGTCAGGTGTGCTCACTTAAAAACTTAACCCCAATGATTTTCAATGATTGGCCCTTCCTGATTGGCCCAAATGATTAATTTTAACGATTGGCTCCAAATATATTTTCTATTTCCGCCATCGTTACATGTGAGTTTCAGCAAACCTGTCAAGTAACCTAGTACATTTTAAGTTGCATCAAGTATTGGTAGAAGGTTTGGTTTTTTTTTTTCTTGTATAGGATGTTTTTTACCTAAGCAGCCCTATCCCTCCCCGGATAAGTTTTGAATATCTCCTAAATCTATATTTTTATTTTAGCTATATAGCTGCATAATATTTTTGGACTTTTATCGATTTTGACCATGAAAAGGCCCGTTTTCGCCAATAAAAACATTCTATTCATCATTAAAATAGATTAAATTAACTACGAGATGAGACCAAAATAGGTATGCGCCTTAATTTTAATTGAGTGAACTAGAAATTTTAAATCTGTCTAGTGATATAGTTACTTACTCAATTATATACAAGTTACATGTATGTAATAATAAGAAATTTTTTTTTTATTTTCCTTTATTTCTTAAAGCCTAGTAAATTCGTGGTATGTTTATAATTTAGCCAGTATAGACAATTAGATGTTATTTAATCAAAACTGGGTCAATAGTAACTTGAATACGCTATAAAAATTTTAAACCTACAAACTAGCTCTAACTATAAAAAAGATGGTTTTCACTTCTCCTATTATTTCACACAAGGGTATTATTAATGCGATTTTTAAGTTAAAAAATTCCGAACAGGAAACATATTAGTTTGTCACTAATGCAGTAAAACTTCCAAATTGTAACTGTTTTTTTTTTTTTTTGTGCGAGCAGCACTAGCTCGCACCAGTGTGCGCAGGTCCGATTCCGTCCTAACAGGGTTGTAATTTATTTCGTGGCGAATCCACGGAATGAATCTCGACCTTCTCACTCTACTAAGAATAAGTTTGGTCGTATCTCTAGTACAACCGTATGCCAGAAATCGCGAGGCAGGTGAAATCGAAAAAAAAATAATGCTTACACCATTAATCATGTATCATTGATCTACTCACCGATGCTGCTAAGGAGAAATATAGAACTTGGTGGCTCAAGGTATAGCCCCTGGCACTTTCATCAGTCATTTGGCTCAGGCAAAAGTCCGTTATTTTGTTTGCCAAAAAAGCCTCCGTGATACAAACTGTTGAATTGAACATGGATGGAGTACCGTATTGGAAGTTATATTCAAGATCATATGGAAGATCGCCTTCTGTTCTCAATCGTTCAACTCCATCTTTCTTCAATATTTTCATTGATTCTTCTACCCTTCCCACTTAAAAAAAAAATATCTTTATAGGTATATATGTATATAGAGTGTCTCAGTTCTTAGTTACCAAACTCTGGAGGAACATTCTAGACACAATTCCCAACAAAAAAGTAGGCTTTGCGTTATTAGACCTCTTCAACATACCTTTTATCATTGATCTTAGTAAATGTATTCAATGTTTTTTTCAAAAAAACATTGTGTATACTTTACGATGATGTACTTAATTTAATTATCTTGAACAATTTTTTAACAATTCCTCCTTTTTCAATAAAAACACAAAATCGGACCTAACTCCTTTTCCTTTCGGAATTGGCCGGTCCAAAGAACGGGAACACCCTGTATATATATTTAAATATCAGTGTTTCTAAAATCTAGCCTTGATACCTGAAGCCAGGGGCACGCAGACAGCCTCAGCACCATCTTCTGATTTTGAGCAACACTAGAAAAAATTGCCTTCAGAATGATATTGGTCTTGAATGAGTTAACAAAAAATTCAGGTAATGTTATGAGATGATGATATTACGAAATAAATCACCTAAACTATTGTCAAAACATATCGATTTTGATTAGGGCGAGGCGGGAGGTGAAGGACTAAATTTAGTTTTATAAGGGTAATAGTATACTACTGTATTCGTCTAAATGTAGAAATACAAGTATAAAGTAGATATAGGCTCCATCGAAAAAATCCGCTGGATTGGCCAGGACAAATTCGAAAAGAAACATCATTCGATGTATTATAGCTGCAGCAAAAAATACTATGAATTTGGATCACGATTCATAGTGAGAGGAAAGGATCGACAATTAGAAAACGTATTTAAAGCTAATAGCCTTCGCACTTGTTAAATCAAGCTCCGGAGAAGATTTTATAATTATAGTATTCTCAGTGCTAATGCATCCACTGGAGTCTCAGAGTACCAAGTAGATAAAAATTTGAACCAGTGTCCTAGGCATAATATTAAGACACTATGGTCATTTTAGGTGATTTCAACTCAATAGTAGACCAAAAATCGAGAGATATTGCCATGATGATACAAGAAATGGGAATGGAATGAGACTGGTCAATTTTGCTTCAACACAAAACACTGTGATAGTCGAATTTTAATTTCCACATAACGATGTACATAAAGGATTGATATTACCGGATCAGGTTATGGTAAATAAAAGTTATCATTTTCTAATTGGGAGTCGCCATTATTCATCTCTGCAAGATATGAGAACTTATAAGAATGCGAATGTTGATTAAGATCATTACTTGATCATTACGCACTCTCAGCTCGGATAAATTTGCCAGTGAAGCATATGGCTGGATATAAATCCAGAAGATTCAACTTTAAGAAGTTGAAAGAATTTTAAACCTATTAACGTTACCAGGAAGAGTTAGATGAATGTTTACATATAACCGAGATCGCAGAAACGAACCTGAATGCGGATAGCCAGTTATAATGTAATAAAAGAAATTGCAAAAAAAAAGTATTAGAATCACCAGAAAGAGCTGAAAATGTATGCCAGATATTAACAGAAACCAAAAACCACTCCTGCCGATCCATGGTTCAGAGAAAAACAAGGAGCGAAGTTGGGGAATTTGACGAAGAGGGGAATATATTCTTCACAAGAAAGAAGAGGCGATATGAATGAAAAGAACCAAATGAAAATGTTGAGAGAAGAAAAACGATTCTGAGAATTCTACCAAAAAGTAAATGCCAGTAGAAACCCGTTTACACCAAGAAAGCTGCTTGAACAAGGAAAGAGATTTTTCGACCAATAAAATGAAAAGATTTCGGTATATGAAAAAATCATTTCTCCTAAGTTCTCAACTACGAAGAGGCAGAGACAGAAGGTGAAGCACCTAAAATAAATCAAATCGGATCGGATGAAGGCTTCGAAGCTCAAGATGAAGAAGAAATAAAGGAAGTCATCAGCAAATTAGAAAATCGGGAAGCGGTAGGTATAGATGGTTTCCCAGCTTTCCTATTTAAATAAAAATGTAAAAGAATCATTAAAGTTCTTCAATATATAATAACCAAGACCTTTTAGACAGATATAAAGAGCACGATGTAGCTCGAGTCCTACACTCAACGAGGCTATGATGGGCTGTCCATTTGGTACGAATAGGAGGCAAAGAAATGCCCAGAAAGCTACTGACAGAATAGTTCTTCCGAAGAAGTCCTAGAGGAAGACCAAAGACTCGATTGACTAATGGTGTGGTAAAGGAAGCTCCAACTATGCTCGGCAATGGAGTTGGTAGACGTAAAAGACAGGGATTGGAAGAAGCTGGTTGAGGATGCCAGGACTCGTCACCCAGTTGTAGTGTCCAATTAATAATAAAATATATAACATAACACAATATATAATAAATATATATATATGTTATAATATATAACTATGTTATAAATAAATAATATATATATAATAAATAAATATATAATTATGTTATAAATATATAACATAATAAAATATATAATATAAAACAATTAATAATAGAAGTGTTTATATGTTCTAAAAATGAGCTAGGAAGAACTAGGAAATCAATAATTAACTAAGTTTACCCGAATCCTTGTTGATATAAAATCGTCCATTCTTTTCGAAGATCCTGTCAATTATTTCTTTTAGGATCTCAATGTCATTTGCTATATCTTTGTTGACTACTTTAGTAGCACTTAGTTGTCCTAAAACATATAAATTAATCAAGATAAATTTACACAATGTCCCGTAGACATATTGTAATGCACAATATGTAAGCCAATTAAACGTAATTGACCGAAATAACCGATGTTATAAAAATATCTTTATTAAAGTTTTAATATGAACATTTTGATTTCTCTCACCTTCAAGCTTTAGATTCGTAAAAACATCTATTATGAATAACAAGCTGACTCAAATGAGAACATAAATACTGATAGACTAGGAGAGACTGGCCTTTCAATTAACGAAAGGACTTGTAGCTAGTAACCATTTTAAATTCTAGATAAACCTCATATGAACTCACAACTTCGGTCAAACGGTTGAAAGCCGTTTCTTTCTATGTGAAAATTTAAATTTAAGAGGCCAAATTTGAAGGTTTATTTAACGAAAGAACACACGGCTGAAATTTTGATATGATGCCAACAATATGTCCCTAAAAGACGGTTACCTTGAATGACTATGTACTCGGTTGTGTTTTGAAAACTAGCGACGTCAAAGTCATCAAATTTGGCCAGTCGGATGGTGGTCGAATGATAAAAAAAATCGAATAGTCGTTTTCTCTTCGATTTTTGTTGATTTTAGTTATGCTGAATCTGAATTTGATGATGCCCTCGAATGAAATTTTCCATTGATTTTAGAGATGTATGAAAAAAAAAAACAGCGAAATTTCGGAATTTTCTTTAGTTATTTGGACATGATTCGGAAACTATGCATTTTATCGAAATTATTATTATATATAAACTCAATGAAGATAAAATTTACTATCAATTCTGAACATAGTTTTTTGGTATAGGACCAACGAGTGAGGAGTTAAAGAATTGACTGTTTGCTTTGTTCACAAGAAATATATGTTTTCGCCGGTTTTTCCCCAAAACTCATAATCTATGCATCTCTCGAAGAAATTTATCATAATAAATTTGAAATAGACTTAAATTTCTTATGTATCTCGTGTAGAAGCCTTAATATGCGATAGGGTTAAGCGGTTGTTAAAGCGCATGGAATCGAAGGCATATTTCACTCGTAGTATCTGCCGCTCTGAATTTTAATGCTTGTTACCTTTTCAATTTGACAAAGTCTTTATATATTCCGTTTGTATGAGAGATGTCAAAATTAATAATAATCAAAAACTTAAGGACCGAAATGAGTTTCAACATCCGCTCTCTAATGGCATTTCAATTTTTCGCATATTAACGATTTTACCCAAGCTCATGAAAGTTTTGAGGCACTTTCAATTTAATTCAACCTTATGTAGAATCGCAATATGCGAGTAGGCGAAATGTCGCTTGAGTGCTCGGACTTTAAAGCGCATTTTGGTGTTTAAATTTTTTTTATTATTGCAATCGATGTTGAAGGTTTTAAAAAAAATTATAACTGAATATTGATACCATTTTAGGTAAACCATCATGTCTTACGTACCCTTTGCGAGGATGGCGCCGAAGAGGAAATCTTCCGATGGTTCATGCTTTTCGTTGTAATTCAGGAGCGAATGGATTGCTCCAAGAATGCTGCCCTCTGCAACAAGGGGGACCAAGAACAGAAGGAGGAGGCGCATGTCTGCTAACTGACGGCTGCGTCTCATTTCCCCCCTTATAAGCGATGACACCCTACCACACCCACCCAAAGCGTGTCGTATTGAAGCCATTATTCATAATTCTCGATGTTTTAAAAAACCTATTTCTTCGACAATTTTATTGATTTGATTATTAATTCGATTATTTTATTTTGTATCATAACGATTTTATTTTATTTTATAAAAATATATTTTTTCATTCGTTGGCCCAAGACTTCCATGAAGTCCTTTACTGCCCCTATTGTTATGTTATCGAAGAATGAAGGTATGAATGTAATTTTTACTTTCACTTACATATATATGTAATATATAGTAAGGGTAAGTATTGCGTTCGAAAAAAATGTTTGAATCTGAGTTTTCAACGGAAATACACGTTTTGAGGCAACCTGGGTCGAAATGACCAAGGCCCGAAAAATGGTCTGTGTATCTGTGTGTTTGTATGTTAGCAATCTAGCTCAAAAACGGAAAGTCCTACGAAACTGATATTACGTATTTAAGATAGGTATATGCCTTAGATGTGACAGCAACTTTTTCCTTAAAATCGGCTAACCGGAAGTGCCACTTTATATCAACGCTGAAACACATTTTCATAATTTTCTCAAGAACGGCTCTAACGATTTTGATTAAACTCGGTGTATCATTGTATAATTAATTGGTCTTTAATATCAATTAGGTTTTATCCCCATTGATGTAACTTTACAGGACTTAAATGTCCAATGTTCATGAAAGTCTTCCTCTAAAGTACCTTGAAATATGGTTTATTTTAAAAAGTTAATCATTTCACCTTATTCAGAGTTACGAAAAAATGCTAAATATAACTTTTGAAAGAATTTGATAAGTTAATAAAGGAGAAAAAAAAATGCAGAAAAACCTGCGACTGTAGCGCCTAAAAGAATGTACCGATTTCAATGAAACTTCGTTAAAGCCATTTTCTCGACACCCTTTAAATTTATCTATATAACATACTTCAACGAAATAATCTGGAAAAAAAATTACGAGGGATAGTAAAATTAAATTCCGAATAACTCCAAAAGTATACACTTTTTTGGGGATGTTTTGATACGATGTTTCAAAGGTATTTAAATTGTCTAAAAAATGAAAGAAGTTTCATCGATATCAAAGCACTATTAGTAGAGATATCGCGATTTTAAAATATTTTTACTTTCACTTACGTATATATGCAATATTATAGTAAGAGTAAGTATTGCGATCGAGAACATTTTTTTTTTAAATAATTTTAAATTCTTCTATAATTTTCACAAGAGATGAATGATAACCCTATCATCTTATAGCGTCTTTGTAGAAAAACGCTATTTTTTCGGTTGAAGGGGGTATTTATTTCTGAATTTATTATATTTGCATTTTAGTATAATGTGCAAAGTGTCTTCGATGGAATTACATTTCGAGCATCTATCATTTTTGTTATTCTTAATTAATGCCATGCCGCGATTTGTACAATCGTTGACCGTCATTCTCATTCCTGTAAGTATGGCTATTTCTTTACTGTTTAACGTAATACAAGTATTGGAGAACCAAGGGCGTGGAGAGAATGACTTTATTTTTTAATTGGTATTAACTATTTTTTTTCACATTTCTTTGTTGAATAATATTACACTTTGTCACAATTAAGGACTTTAATAATAGTGATAGAGTAACGCATCCATACGCTGTGTAATAAATAAAAATGAATTAAACAGCAAAATAATAATGCAAGAAATAAATTTATATAAACAAGTAGAAACTAAACTAATCAAAATAAATTCAGGTATACTTATTATCTACTGCAGGTCTCTGGGCAATTGCCGCTTCAAGCTTCGATGGAGGTTTGTAGGAATGGGTGGTTGGAACTAGATAGGGATTTCGCAATGAAATTTGGGTGATATATAAGGATGTGGAAGGATA
Source organism: Nezara viridula (assembly GCA_928085145.1). Lineage (NCBI taxonomy): Eukaryota > Metazoa > Arthropoda > Insecta > Hemiptera > Pentatomidae > Nezara > Nezara viridula. The sequence goes on along the minus strand of OV725079.1, from coordinate 78,647,842 downwards.
TTAAAGTCATAGCATTGGGCTTTGTTGGTTACATATTACGATTGGGCGCATATTGCCACAGGCGGATCTACGGGGGGAGGGGAAGGGCTTTCGGGCTGAAGCCCCCCCCAAAATGGTAAAATATAACCATGTTTTATGGAAAAATATATTAAAAAATTATCTCTTAAAGTATTATTGTTCGTGTAATTATATTTTAAAGGACTTAAGGAATCACTTAAACACCATTTCATATAGATATTTAGTTTATTTCTTTTTTTCCAAAGTAATTATCGTCATTTTTATGGAAAAAAAAAGCTTTCGGGCTGAAGCCCCCCCCTCCCCAAAATTAAATTCTGGATCCGCTAGTGCATATTGCAAATTATTGCTTCCTCACTACCGAAGGTAGGGAAGCACAGTATTCTTGCGAGAGGTTAAACCAATTTTTAGACTCAGAATCGAAAATTTCCACTCGCGTTTTACATCAAATTCGGTTTAGTGGCTGTCTGTTTCTAGTCAAATCGATGGGACGGGCATATCACCTACTACCGTTCATCCAATTTTTATAAAATTTTCAGAAATTGTGCAGGTTGGTGTCTAGATGGTCCCATATCAATTTCATTAAATTCTAACCAACACTTCCTCTTACGCACGCGAAACCGCATTTTTGTAGATATGCCAATATATAGTAGGTATTTGTGAAAAAATAATGTAGGATCAAGTTTATAGAATATGCGCAAACGTGTCTAAAACCACAATTTCGATTTGGCTCAAATTTTGAGGGAATTTAAGGGATCGGTAAACGTAAAATGAAATAGGCATCAATTTTATCAAATCCTATCTACTACTGCAAAAAAAAAAAAAAACTTCCGCTTTCAGATCAGGAAATTTGTTATTTGATATGCCTATAGTTTGAAAACGGAGCATTCGATTTGACCTAAACTTGGAGGAAATTTAGTGAACAGTATAGAAATTACTTTGTATCAATTTTATTGAATTCCAATTAATAATTAAAATTAATTTAAGCAGACCCTACACGGTAATTCATGAATGAACGTCACAAGAAGTTCCAAGATTGCCCGCTATCGCTTTGATCATGAAGACCCTTACACGTTCAATCATTACTGATCATTACTTATGTGAAGTTTCCACTTTTTTTTCTCTCCAATTTATTGCCTACTTGACTATTTAAAGAAAAAATAGTTGAAAATGGTTAATAATAATATAGACTAGGGATATAAACAACTATTTACTTTTATGAAATTATTTATTTAATAACGAGACCTAGGTAAACTAACCTATCTAGTAGTAAGGTTAGTCTCATAGAAAATCGTTTTGACAAAAGTTAGTAAAATATAAGTCTACTACTTACAAAACTTAAGGAAAGGTATTGCGAAAATAATAAATTTGTTGAAGAAAATGGGAAAAGAACTGATAAATATACACAACGTTAAAGTTTTTTTTTTCCTAAAGTAAATTGTGAAGTTTCCTAATTTTTTTATTTTTTTTTAATTTGTTGCCCACTTGACTATTTAAGAGAAATAGTTGAAGATGGTTTAAAATTATAAACAAGGGATATGAAAAATTATTTAACTATTTACATATAATGAAAATCAGAAATTTATAATGGTTGTGAGGCCTAGATAACCTAACCTATTCAGCAGTATGGTTAGTCTCCCACTACTTTTACCTCAGTCCCTCCTCCACTTCTCGTGAATGAACCTTTGATCTCCGGATGTTCGGAAATCCGCAGCGCACCACCATCAGTACTTCATTCACTACCTTACAAGACAATTCGGAACGTCATTAATGCAATTCCGATTGACCGTGTAGGGTCCCCTTTAGATAATTGTTAACAATATAATGGCTGCGAAATGTTGAAGGCACTGATCATATGTACTGGGAGTAAGGTTATTACAATATTGTTATGGGATTATAAAATTTTAGGTTTTATTCATAAAATTGATTGATACTGTATTGTTTGGATGATTCCAAATGTTACTGGCATGACATTTACTGCCGTTACTCAGATTTCGTGTAATTTTCAATAAAATTAAAATAATTTAAACTCTGAGTTTGTAGAAAAAACAACGTCTTATTTGTGAATGTGTTTATTACCATTGAAGTTCAATCAGTTCGTCTTGGTCCCTCCTTATATATCGAAGGCCTGTGAATTTCACTCATATTTTGTGAATTCACCTGTGAATTTCATATTTTGTAGCTTAAAGCGTTTTGTTCTGACTGAAGGAAAGTATTGGTCACGTTAACACAGAATAAACAACACGTTGAATTTTTCCTATGGATTTTCTAGTTTCATCCATTTTACGAGTGAAAACATACCTATTAAGTACATATCACTACTATTAGTGCAAAATGTCGAATGTAAAAATTTTCAACTTTTATTCTATTTGTGCTAAAGATGACATTTTATAGTCTGCAACTAATATAAGTAGTCTGCTACTATGGGAAATAGCAGCTGACAATAAAATATGAAACTATACTAATAAATGTTTATTTTATTTTGTTCTCTTTTCATTTGGATAATGTTTTTTTATTATTATTTTTTTTTCAAAATGGTATTATTTTTACTTGTTTTATATCATTTTACTGAAGATACTATATATTCTTTAATATTGACTAATGTGATTTTTGGCCAGATGTAGTTTTTATTTTACTTTTTCATATCTGTTATTCATAAGGGACCTTGTCCCAGAATATAGTTTACTTTCTATCTCTCTATCTATCTAAAGCATAAAGAAATAATGAGTTTTTATGTCCTCTTGTAAAACAATTAATTTTTACATCCGACCTTTTGCACTAACAGTAGTGAAATGCATGTTCAGTTTGCAATTTTTAACTAAGGATAATCAAATATGGAATCTTCACCCTTTCACATTTTAATATTAGCTGATAAACAAAATTCGTGGATATCAAACCCGCGATCGTTGAAGGGTAATTGTATTTCCGAATCGACTTCTCCCAGATATTTTATTCTCATACGAAAAATTGTATTCCTTGTAATATTTTAGAAAATGAAAACGGTGAGGAAACTATACTGACCTCACTTGGCAGACTTTTTTTTTTAATGTATATTGGATACATATAGTACAATTGAAGGATGCTAAAATTTAAAAGATGAATGAAAGCGATTCAGAGTATGTTTTTGAAATGAACAGTAGATCTGTCGTGTCGTGTCGTGGCTAATCCAATGTAACCACAGCCTAAATCTTCCGAGCCAACATTTATCAACATGCATCGATAAGTTTCCGTCCAAAAGCCAGTTTCATCAAAAGGCAAGTTCCGTCCTCTTCCTCTTGGATGAAAGTTCTCATAACAGCGTTGTAAGCTTTAGATCAGACATCAGAAGTTAAAACACCTACAAGGCGAGATTAATACTATGAAAAATTTGTTTTTGTTCTATAGAGTAGTTTTATTTTATTACTTTCACAGAAGGCAGTGGATCAGCTGATGCGAAGCTTGTGTTCTCAACTCGTCTCTCATTTGTTGTCTATTTTTCAGTGGAATCTAACTGATTATGCAATTAATACAGTTCAAGTGTACATCAAAGCAGTTTATATTTGCTGTTTGATATATTTTTTATTATTTTTTTTCTTTCTTTCTTCACATATGATATGCGGTTTAATCACCAATTGATGTCCGATAAGGTGCCCAAGAGGACTCGGTCAGATGTCGTTAGCACACCTCGTGGTTCACCAGCCAAACAAAGTACTTGTCGCTGCCTTGGAGAAACATCTCCAATAACCAAAGTGAACTCTTTAGAACCAGAATCTCAGCCCCAAGCAGGAACTTCTTCGCAAGAAATGATCGAAGAATCCCCTCTCTTTACTCCAAACCCCAACCAATTGCTTCAAAATGACCGAGAGGTAATGGAGTCTGCAGCTATACCCACAGAACCAAGGCCTCCTCCGATATTTGTGAAAAATATCAAAAATTTCCAGTTGTTCTGCACCTAACCAAATAAAATCTGCTCTAGCAGTTATTCATGTCTTAACTGGACCAATGACACCAAAATAACACCAGATTCTTCTGAAGACTACCGAAAAATAGTGAAGTACTTGTCAGAAACAAATGCGAATTTTAACACGTACCAGCTGAGGTAGGAGAGAGCGTTACGAGTGGTGATAAGAAATTTACATTCCTCAACCCCAACTGAATTGATTAAAGAAGAACTAACGACGCTTGGTTGCAATATACGCCAGGTAATCAACGTTTTAAAATAAGACAAGAGGCTGCCAGTGTTACGGAATAAAATCCCACTGCCATTGTTTTTCATAGACTTGGAGCCATCACCAGGTATCGAAAAAATATATGATATTACAAGAATATACTACACAATGGTGAAAGTTGAGAAACCATACCCCAAGAGAGAAATCGTGCAGTGCCATAATTGGCGGGCATATGGCCACACGAAGACATATTGTCACCATCTGCCGAGTTGCGTGAAGTGCGGCGAACAGCACAAATCTGTGGAGTGCACTAAACCGATACAGGATCCTGCAGTGTGTGTCCTATGCTTGGAGGGACATTCGGCGAACTACAAAGGCTGCCAAATTTACAAGAATCTCAAAACCAGACAGGAGAAAAATCGGATTCAAGATGAAGCAGTAAGACCAAGAAAAGAGAGAGAGCCTTCCAGAATTGTAAACAATAATGTATTATTCTCACAGCTACTTAAAGGTAATAACTCAAACGATAAATGTCAAGCCCTACCACTACAACAAACTCAATCCCAACCTCTAAATGCTATCCATCCTAATATACCTAACCATCAACAACAAATTTATCATATTCTTCCTCCTTCCAACGCAACAGATCTCACCGTCTTTAGCGACTTATAACGTCTTTCCTCACCTATTTCAAATCCCTTGTTACTCCACTCATATCACTCCTCATAAATCTCGTATCTCACCTTATTCCTCCTGTAAAAAATCCTTAAATGACTTACATTCCAAAACCTATATCCATTCTCCTTTGGAATGCGAATGGTGTTAGATATCATATCGACGAACTATCCACTTTAATACTTGACAAGAACATTGATGTGGCACTAATTACTGAAACTCGACTAACCACTAAACAAATTTTCAAAATACCGCAATAGTTGACACATCGTACTGACCCTGCTGACGGTAGAGCACATGCCGGCACAGCTGTCATTGTACGCCAATCCCTTTCCCGTCACCTACCCCCATTACCTACTCAAGATTTCCTACAATTGTAATCAAAACCTTCTCCTTTCCCGTCACCGTAGCACCGGCATATTGCCCTTCCAAAAGATTCATATCCAATGACCAGTTCAGTTCTTTCCTTAACTCCTTAGGACATTCTGGCAACGAATGGCAACGTACCAAACTCCCCATCGATCGCCGCTCCTACAGTTATTATTGCCAACTACTACAGCAAGAATTATCATCCTTCAGATCCCAATCCTTTGATGTCTACCTTACTTCTCTCTCTGTTCACGACAATTCCCTCTGGCAAACCATATCCTATAACCTAAAATCCTGGTACATTTCCCAACCCCTTCGTCAATGCGATGATTCCTGAACAGCATCTGATGAAGACAAAGCTGAGGAATTCGCCAGACACCTCTCCAGTACATTCACTCCTCACCTAGAATCCAATCCAACCCATACCGCAAAAGTAGAAGAATTCCTTTCTTCATGGCTTCCACTCCCCTTACTACCTAAAGCAGTTTATCCATCTGAGGTCAAACATCAGTTACAAAAACTTCCTCTCCGTTAATCTCCTGGATACGACCTCCTAACCCCACAGATCCTTCGACAACTTCCTCCCAAAGCTATTATATTCCTTACATATATTTATAATTGCATTTTAAGAACTACCCACTTTCCGCTCCTATGAAAACACCCCACCATCGTCCTATCCTGAAACCAGGCAAACCTACCAACGAACATCATCCTATAGACCAATCCTATCCAAAATTGTTGAAAAGATTCTACTGAAAAGAATCCTACCCATAATAAAATCCCATAAATTTCCTACCCATTAATTCGGATTTCGTTCCCAACATTCCACTGTTCAAAAAGGACTCCGAGTTGTCGACCATATATACTTAGTCCTATAAAAGAAGCAATACTGCTCGGGTGCATTTCTAAACATAGCACAGGATTTTGACCATGTATGGCACGCTGGACTGCTCTTCAAGCTTAAATTCCATCTATCACAGTTCTTTCATCTAATACTCAAGTCCTACATCTGTGACCGTTCGTTTCGCTGTGAAGTTCTGTGAAGTTCGCTGTAGTACTGAATTCTCCAGGAGTTCCACAGGGCACCGTCTTGGGTCCAATCCTTTACATTATTTTCACCACAGACATTCCTGCCCATCCTGATATCCTCCTGGCAACATTCGCTGATGATACCGCTATTCTTTCAACCAACACATATCCTAAAACAGCGTCATTAAACCTACAAATACACCTCTCCCTGATTGAACACTGGTGTAAGAAATGGCGCATTAAGATAAACGAATCCAAATGTAAACACATAACCTATACCCTTTGTCGTAAATGCTGTCCACTAGTTTATTTTAACACCATCCAGCTTCCTTTCTCAGATACAGTTCGGGACCTTGGCTTTCTCTTAGACCGACGACTAACCTGGAACCCACATACTAGACTTGAAAGACAGAAACTAAACCGACCATACGGCAACTATACCGACTACTAAAAAGAAAAACTTTTCATTGAAAACATGTTACTGATCTACAAGACGATCCTGAAACCTAACTTACGGACTAGAACTGTGGAGAACATCAAAATTTTCTAACATCAAGCGCATATAATCCTTCCAGTCAAAAGTCCTTCGAACAATATTCGATGCTCCTTTCTATGAAACCAGCAAAACCCTATATCATGACCTCAACATCCCATTTGTTCTAGACCTTATCCCAGAAAAATTCCCCAAATTTCAACAGAACTTTACGTATCATCCAAATCCTCTTGCACAATCCCTATCAAGCACCACCTATCCCTATAATCCTCCAAGAAGGTTGAAACGTCAGTGGCCTCGCGACCTTTTGTAGATTGTATATATATAGTTATGCATGTATTGTTTCCTTAGTTTTAATTTTCTTATTTTTAGGTTATTTTATTTTATTTATTGTATATACTTTTTGATTATTATTTATTGTTATTTTGCTTCTATTTATTTTATATTTCTGTACTTATAGTGTGAATGTTATCCTACCTCACTATAACTAGTGTCCATGTGACAGATTGTTGTAATACTCAATAAATAAATAAATTAATTTCACGTAATAAATTAATAAATTAATTTAATTAAGTATTAACATTAGTAATATATACAACTATAGCTGTGTATAAACTATTTTTTGTTCTATATTCAAAAAGTAATTGCATTTACAGTATTAAGCATTATAATCGTGTATAAATTATTGTTGTAAACTTTGCTTTGACTGTTTGTCATTTGTGTCATAATTTAAAAGGACGCGATTGGTTTATGAGAGCTAAAATTTATGATGAATACTTTTGATTAAAATCTATTTCCTAATTAATTAAAAAAAAAAATCCGTCATTGTTTTTTTATAACTTCTGTAAGGCGGTTCAGGAATTCGTCGAAACTATGTCGAGTGCAACAATGAATCAAATAGAAAAACGTAATCTCTTATATTTATAGCTAATTAAAAAAATATGTATATTGATTTCCACTAATTTGTTTCTGAATTATCCATTATTTAAATTTTGATTTAGTCCAAATGTTCAAAACAGTGGTTATTATTTGTTTTTTTTATCTTTTTCCTTTTCCTACTCTCTAACTAGGCATTACATCAAAATACATTTTTGATTTATAATTCATTACAAAGAGATTTAAATACTGAAAATTTGACTCGATTACATTATGCAATTCCGATTTTTAGTTTCTGAGAAGTTAAGTCCATATTTTCAACAAATTCATTTGGTTTTCGACACCATTTTTTTTCTTTCTGCCTCTCTTACACAGCGCCGTGTTGAGATGAACTTTTTAATAATACCTCATTACAAAGAGGATGAAATGATGAACATTCCCCTTACAGTATGAATTTATTTTCGGAGATATTTTAATCCGTATGAAATCATTCTTCAATTAGGCGACTCGAACCGACTGCACAGTAGTTGACCCTTACATCGAAAAAATCCATAATTTTATAAATATTCGATTTTCGTAGCTTTAAGAAATCAGAAAAGTATCAAAAGCTCGATGCACAATTGAGTAATCTTAAATCCATCAGTATTTTCATTAAAAAGTGCCCCTGAAAACATGTTAGTGGAACCTGACATCGAAGAAATCCAAAAAATATCAAAAACTTGCGAAATTGCAACATAATAGTAAACCCTTATTTGAAAAACATTCCTTAAAGTTACAAGAAAATGATTCGAATCATATTTCTATCTTAAATGACGAATAATAGATAATATAGGTTATCTGTACATAATGAACAACAAATATTGGTTTGAAGTGAAGAGAAGAATAGTTGGGGTGCTCAGTCAAAAAAGGAAGGCAAAAAATAAATTATAATATTTATTTTTTACATATGCCGACGTTTCGACCTGAAGTTCAGCCCTTCATCAGGGCTTTCTCCTTAAGTGTCAAGGGGAGAATGATGATGGAGAATGATGAAGAATGATAATGGAGAATGATGATTCTCCCCTTGACACTTAAGGAGAAAGCCCTGATGAAGGCCTGAACTTCAGGTCGAAACGTCGGCATATGTAAAAAATAAATATTATAATTTATTTTTTGCCTTCCTTTTTTGACTGAGCACCCGAACTATTCTTCTCTTCATTATCCACGACAGTCAACCAATTACCAATTATTAAAAAATATTGGTTTGTTTAAAGGTCATCATTCAAAGGTTCGTAGGGCTCTATACTCGCTCAATTATTATACCTGACTTATACTACATCAGCACAATGTTGATGAGAGCGGATTTAGCCAGGCATAAATGCCTCAAAATATTTACAAAACCCACTTGTTTTGTTTCAAATATGGTGTGTTATATGGAATACTCTAATTAACATTTGCAAGTAATATGCTCTATGCTCTTCAGTTTTTCTTGACCAACAATGTTTGAACTAGTAGTAAAATCATGTTGTGATGATGACGGACGGACGACCTCATTATCCATCATAGCTTCGATGAGACAATAAGATGATTTTAAGGGGTCGGAGAACCATGCATGAGGTTTATAGTCCCGTCATCGATAGTTATAAGAATTCCTCTGCCCACATCACTTAAAAAACTATACATAAATTATATAATTACTTCTGAAATCAGGCTTCAGATATTCTTTAAACATACATGAGTTATATACAAATATAATAAATGAATAATCATAGTTGTTCATAAGTTATGTATTTGTTTCAAGTTACATATTTTTACATTTTCTTATTAAACCGGCCTAGGATTATAATACGATAACCCTCATTTATTAATGTAATAAAAGCATGGTTGATGAGAGGATGGTGGGTGGTAAGTAATATCTTTCATAAAAAAAGTGAAAATGGATAAGAATTTCATATTAATAAATCATTTGCAGAGAAAATCGATGATTTTATGATGTATTGTGATGAATAAAACGAAAATTTTTCAATTATATTTGACTATTTGCAAATATAGTGGAAATCAAAATGATATTTTGATTACTTATCTATAAATAGCGTTTAATTTGCCTAGCTTACTCATAAAATTTGAAAAAATAAGCGATGTCATAATCTTCCTAATACATTTTATTAATGTTTATAAATTCGATTATCTGTGGTTTATTTTATTTTTGTGGTATTTTATAACAGTCGAGTATATTTTATCCATGTCCTTGGTGACAAGGAAAAGTTGATTATTTTCGATAATTCTCTCGCAAGCTTCCAACAGCATTTGTACATCTTTGTCTATGTGCTTGTTAAGTAATTAAAGATCGTTTAATTGACCTACAAAGTATAAAGTTCACAACATAACTATACATGGAATTGGTTTAAGTATTTTACTTATTGTTAGTTATAATAGTTTAAATATTAAGTTTATAATAGTAAAATTCCTGATATTCTAACATTTTCATTAATTTGTATATATATATATATATATATATACCTGTACCAGCAGTTTTTTATGTTGTTTCGGTGTTTTATGAGTGATAAAATGTTTTTTGGTGGTTGGCGTAAGTGTATTAGAGTAGGGTTAAAGGTATGGTGTTAGTTGCTGCATTGTGTATAATGTTATGTAGTATATTAATGGCATTGTCAATGTTTATAGTTCTTTGTAACCAATAAAACCCAACACCATTATCTTAATATCCCAGTTGTCCTAGACCTTATCCCTAATTTTTTTTCCAAATTACATCAAAACCTTACACATCACCCAAACCCACTTGCACAATCCCTACTAGCTCAAATCCATCCATACAATTCTCCTTAACGTTGAAGCTGCAGTTGCTCAGGGACCTAATGTAAGCATATATTGGAGTTCTGAAAGAATGAATTTTTTAAATATTGTATAACAGCATGTGTGTATTTAGGTAGTTATTTTGATTAATTTAGTTTAGTTTTTTTTAGATTATATACATTTACATATGGTGTTATTATGTTGCTATTTATTTAATGTACATAGAGCTACTCCTCTATCACTATTACTAGTAGTCCTTAGCTGTGACAGCCGCCGCACTTCTGGTGCGGTATTACGTCCTACAATCAACGATCACTTTGATGTTAAACTTGAACATGCATACAAAATCACATGCATTTACCCTAGGTCCTAGTGGTAAACTTGACATACTGAAACCATTTTTGAAGGACATTGCGACAGACAAACGACACATATTAGGTAGGAGACCTCCTATTATTCATGTAGGAGACCTTAACGCTAATACACGTTGTTTCCTAACGCATTAGGTTATGTACAATTCCACGTATGGTGTTTATAGTCTGTGGGCCAGACCCCCCTACCGTGCACTCCCCCACATCCCTATAAATTGCATATCGTTGTGTTTCTTGTAACTATTTATTTAAAAAAAGCCAATGTTCCCACAAAAAAAAGTTAACGAACTGCCCAAAATGGCGTCCGAATATGGCGGATTGACGACTTTGACTTCAGTTAGTTTTTTTGTTACTGACAATCAGCATTTGGCTTAATTTCGTCATAGTTGGTCTTTTATTAAAGCTGGATAGTCGGAGAATAATCGAACATAAAAAATATTTAAAACTAATTCGCTTAGGCGATAAAAAACACCAGTAAAGTCAATTTTTTTAACAAAAAAAAATCAAGTTGAAAATTAAGTGTCGTTTGTAATTAAACGGCCAACAATAGCGCAAAACGTGCTGAAATAAAATATCTGGAGAATATATTCTTCTTTCTAAAACACTGATTATTGTTTAAAATATTTGAAGTAATTCCGGAGGAAATGCACTTAAGCGGCAGAAAAGCGGTACTGGCATAGGTGCCTTCATGGGCCTCTCTCAAAACATTCAGTACTCACAAATGGCTTATTTATAGTGATATAATAACGTTTTTATTCCATTATATTGATTGTATTAACGAACAAATATTAACACAATAATTTAATTGTCAACAAAAATTTAAAAAAAAATTTAATTTATTATTATTATTTTTTTAATTCAACTTCCTTTATTCTATACGGTGGTCGTTTAAGAAGGCCTCTATTATAAAAGTTATGTAATTATAATAATAAAACTTAATTCAAAAATACTTGGTCAACGGTTGTGCAAGGAGGTGATTTGACCGAGATCACGCTCAACCGCCAGGTTTTCCCTCTTAATTAATTATTTAATTAAGGGTACCCACTTTATAGAGGCTGGGTGTGCCCCACGACCAATGAAACAGATAAATAAATTTTCTGCCATGAGCCGAGGTTCGAAGCTGGGACCTTTGCATTGGAAGCTCAGTGCCCTACCACTGAGCTACCCCACTCCCTTCACCATAATAAACCTGCTGAATATCATCCAAACTGATCATGCATTTTGACCCCCTTTTAGCAGCATCTTGAAATATTCAGTTTATTTATTTACTATATATTCGTTTAGCCATATAATGGATACTGATCTTTGTTTTCTTTTCCGATATTAGGGCACTGTCTTTGCGTTCCCTTAATGTATTTTCCCAATGTTTGGGACCAGTTTCACGTTTTCCCTCATTTTGAGACCAAATACTGACAATCAGTTCCAGTTACCTAGAATAACTTAAAGTTTCACCCTTTCCATCTTTCTTTGTGCAGAGAGAATAATGCATTCAATATTAAATTTTCCTATTTTTTTATGATATGTTTCATCTTCCGAACAAAATAAAGGAAATAAAAATGATTTTTTTAATAGTGATAAATGAATTTTACTAAGCAACCCATCAACTATTCATTATATGTAGTTCAGATTAAGTATATATTATTTTTGTTTATAAAACAGGTATTAATATGACTTATTTCCGGGGAAGCATATACAATTAAAATTATCTCTAAGAATCAATAAATATATAAAACAAAGTGTTAAATTGCAAACGTTAGATGAAAAATTCAAGATATTCAGCAAAGTATTTTTGAATTAAGTTTTATTATTATAATTGCATAACTTTTATAATAGGGGCCTCCTTACACGACCTCCGTATAAAATAAAGGTAGTTGAATTGAAAAAATAATAATAATAAATTAAAAAATTTTTTTTTTAATTTTTGTTGACAATTAAACTATTGTATTAATATTTGTTCGTTAATACAATCAATATAATGTAACAAAAATGTTATTATAGCACTATAACTAAGCAATTTGTTAATACTGAATGTTGTGATAGAGGCCTATGAAGGCACCTACGCCAGTACCGCTTTTCTGCCGTTTAAGTGCATTTCCTACGGAACTACTTCAAATATTTTAAAAAGTAATCAGTGTTCTAGAAAGAAGAATATATTTTTCAGTTGTTTTATTTCAGCACGTTTTGCGTTATTGTTGGCCGTTTAATTACAAACGACACTTAATTTTCAACTTGAATTTTTTTTTGTTAAAAAAATTGACTTTACTGGTGTTTTTTATCGCCTAAGCCAATTAGTTTTTAATATTTTTTCATGTTTTCTTATTGCATGGCTGTTCAGCTTTAATATAAGACTGATTGTCAGTAACAAAAAAACTAGCTGAAGTCAAAGTTGTCAATTCGCCATGTTTGGACGCCATTTTGGGGCAGTTCGTTCACTTTTTTTTTGTGGGAACATTGGCTTTTTTTAAATAAATAGTTACAAGGAACACAACGATATGCAATTTATAGGGATGTGGGGGAGTGCACGGTAGGGGGGTCTGGCCCACCGTGTATTAGCGTTGAGGTCTCCTACATGGATAATAGGAGGTCTCCTACCTAATATGTGTCGTTTGTCTGTCTCAATGTCCTTCAAAAATGGTTTCAGTATGTCAAGTTCACCACTAGGACTAGGGTAAATGCATGTGATTTTGTATGCATGTTCAAGTTTAACATCAAAGTGATCGTTGATTGTAGTGTTATATACAAATCTAGAAGCGACGTAATACCGCACCAGAAGTGCGACGGCTGTCACAGCTAAGGACAATAGTAATAGTGATAGAGGAGTAGCTCTATTTACATTAAATAAATAGCAACATAATAACACTATATTTAAATGTATATAAACTAAAAGAAACTAAACTAATCAAAATAACTACCTAAATACACACATGCTGTTATACAATATTTACAAAATTCATTCTTCCAGAACTCCAATATATGCTTACATTAAGTCTCTGAGCAACTGCCGCTTCAACGTTCAAGGAGAACTATATGGATGGATTTGAGCTAGTAGGGATTGTGCAAGTGGATTTGGGTGATGTGTAAGGTTTTGATGTAATTTGGAAAAAAAAATCAGGGATAAGCACTAGCGGATCCAGGATTTAATTTTAGGGAGGGAGCTTCAGCCCGAAAGCTTTCTTTTTTCCATAAAAATAACGATAATTACTTTGGAAAGTAAGAAAGAAACTAACTACGTATCTGAACTGGTGTTTAAGTGATTCCTAAAGCCCTTTTAAATGTAATTATATGAACGATTATACTTTAAGAGATAAATGTTAAATATTTTTTTCGATAAAACATCGTTATATTTTACCATTTTGGGGGGAGGGGCTTCAGCCAGAAAGCCTCCCCCCCCCCGTAGATCCGCCCGTGGAGATAAGGTCCAGGACAACTGGGATATTAAGATAATGGTGTAGGGTTTTATTGGTTACAAAGAACGGAGCATCAACTATCGTTCGAAGGACTTTGGACTGAAAGGAAAGGATTGAATGCGTTTGATGTTAGAAAATTTTGCTATCCCCCACAGTTCTAGTTTTTGGTCTATGTGTTGTAGTTGAGTAATTTGTCTTCAATAGAAAGTTTAGATTTCCTGTTCAGTAGTCTGTATAGTTGACCTTATCGTTTGTTCAGTTCTTGTCTATTGAGTATAGTTCCATGTTCGTCTTCAGTCTAAAAGAGTGTCAAGAAACCGGACTGTAGGTACCAAGGAATGTATCGGGTAGAGTGTAGGGTAACTGATCTGTAGGATATCAAGCTGGTAGGTTTGTCAGTTTTTGGGGAAAGGATATAGTGGAATAGTGGAATGTTCCCATAATAGAGGGAAGTGGGTGATTCGTGGGATGAGTTCGTAGATAGATGCGAGGTATATGATTACTGGATGGAAGTTTTCGAAAGATCTGAGGGATAAGGAGTTCATATCCAGGAGACTAGTTCTTGAAATTGAAATTTCACTTCGGAAGGATGACTCGCTTTAGAGGACAGGGAGAGATGGATACGTGATGTAAGGAATCCCTCTACTGTAACTCGTTAAGTGGAACTTTTTTTCCAGTATCAAAGTAAAACCTGCATTTTACTAGGTTTCCCTTTTGTAAGATGATTCCGGAAGTTTTTTGGAGGCTTATGGACAGACCTAACTCACGAAGTATTCTTCAAGTGCAATTTATTGCCCTCTCCCCAGCTTCAACACAGGAAACGGTCACAGCTTGATCATCAGTGAAACTTGTAAGTAGAATAGGATCGTGGCCATCGAACAATTTGTACCATTGAAGAGTGCTGGACTAGTTGTTGTTTGTCAATGCTACAGTCACCATTATTGCCCAGCGAGTATTATTGCGATAAGTGCTCTTTAGTATTATCTATAATTGGTTTAGGTTTATAGTAGTTTTTTTTAATATTTCCAATTTGAATAAATCCGATATAATTTCTTACCGAGAGACAAAAAAACAGGAGAGACTTAAATCCCTCTCAGAAAGCCGTTGCTCATCCAATGACATGGGTCCTTATTTTGTTTTTGTTGAATCAAAATCTGGCAGTATAGGTCAGGCTCACCCGATGCTATTTGGGAAATGGCTATTACAAAATAATAATGGCTATTACAAAGAATGATAAAGTTCAATATCAACAACATTCTAGACATAAGAACAGGCAATAGACGAATTAAAATAATCACTTCAACAGCGATAACTGCCAACTGCCTGACTGAATGTCAGTTTTTAAAAGATCAAGATTTGATGGTTTACATATTACTATTTCTGGCTAGAAAGCCGTCTGTGATTCGTGTTGACAGTTTAAGTTTGCCTGAGGACGAAATATTATGCAATATGCATTCCGAAACTCAACTTATTTCAGTTGAATGAATGAAAAAGTTCGCGAGTGAAGGTGACAAAATAAAAGTATATCCACTAGAAACTTGCCTTGTTTCATTTCAAGGTCAACTATTGTCGCCTTGCATCACTATTCATAGTGGATATTGCCGTGTATTGCCATACATACCTCCCGTTCGTCAGTGTGGAAATTGCCTTAGGTATTTCCACTCTAGTACTCAGTTTCTTGGTATACAGAGATTCGCAGTGGCTATCACGTTGTAAAAGTTTGTCCAAATACTTCCTCTCCCCTACTTGTGTTCACGCACCTACTGTATAGGCAGTCATTTGTCAAATAGCAAAGAGTGTCCCGTACTCAAGAAAGTAGCAGAGGAAAACAAAACTAAATATACAGAATTATCCTATTCCTCAGTGTCAACAACCAACAAGTTCCAAGTCCATTTGATTTCCCTAACTTGAGTGAGGCGGCTATCGCGCAGCGCCTTACCACATAACTTTAGTTAAAAACCCGCGTTCTCTTGTTTCTCCTGCAACAAACCTTGTTATTGCTCCCCGACCAGCGGACTCTAATCCTCTCAAACCTATAGTATCCAACCCGCACGCCCCTTCGGAGGCAGAAAATATCAATCTATGCTGAATAATTTAATTAAAACTATGACCCAAACATGCCGCAGACAGAGTTAGTAGTCCAGATAGGTTCGGTACTATATAATATTTTAAATAAAATTATGGATATAATTTCGCAATCACCCGACAAATGACAATATAATCAAAATATAGACCTCTGCCGACTTGGCTTTCGCTCTATAATCAGTATTAATATGTAATATATGCCCTCCCTTTTAATTGAATTAACAATAATAACGTATAATTGCCACGGTATTAAAGATGAAAGTACCCAATGCTGAAGAGGACTCCAGAATCAGGTTGAGCTACAATCGAGCCCACCATTGATCCACTGATTGAAAATAATATTTCTATCTAAAAATGTTTGTTGCTTCCTTCATAATGTACAAATCTCTTACTTCCGTTTGATATCTGCAGAATTTTTTATTCTTTTCACTTTCAATTTACTTACCTTTGCAGTCATTCTGCGAAAGTGACAACATTTTGATTTTGCATTTTTGAACTTTATCTTCTAAAAAATATAATTGATATGATAATTAATCTATACAAATATTGATATATTGATAAGAATTTTGTGAAAACAGAATTTTCAGAAATCAGAATCTTGTGAAATTAGATTTAGTAGCCATTCCGTCGAGATCACACCACACTAAGGCGTTACTGTCATTTGCGGAGTGGGTGCTGGATAAAAAAGGAGCGCTCAGGAATTTAAATAAAAAGTCAAGTATTCATATCGTTTATTTATATTTTTTCCAATTTTCGTAATCACGTTATTCCTTATCAATATAATAAAGTAAACAAAAAAAAAAAAATATTTCACTTCTCTCAAATATTCATATAAATTAATTTAAGAAATTAAATTATGGAAAGAAATATGAGAATCACTCGATGCTCCCCGCTGCAGTTCAGAATTTGATTTAAAATAAAAGATAACAAATATTAAAACATATGTAAAATTAAAGAAGTATTATTAATTGGAATGCTGCTTTTCTATTTCAGCATATAGGAAATTTGCTAAAGCCACTATTGACATCGCTGACAAGTGCGTATCACATTTATTCCTAGAATAAAAAAAAAATTAAGTATAAGTATATTTGAATACTTTATCATTTTTCATATCATAAGGAATATTGAAAAAGTAAAGTAGAATATAATATAATTCTGCTTCACCAAAATTGTATTGATGTTTTCTTAAACAAAATAAGTAAATGAAATAAGAAATCAATTTTAAAATTGTTATCTTTGTTCTCATGGAGAGGTTTTTCAACTCGGGAAACCTGTGAAATCCCATAAGTCATTGTGAAAAAATTATGGCCAAACATAGATTGCGGATCAGTCTCCCAATGATAGAACTGATCGTCATTCACTTATGTTGTATTTAATCTGAGGTATGGTAAAAACAATCGTTCAATGAAGTATACACGTCCTACAAGTTACAGACATGGTTTCAGTATCCAATCTCTAAATTTTGAATTATAATGCAATGAAAACTCGCCAGACTATTTTGAATTATCCTCCTAAAGCAATCGCTCATTTCGTAAAGAATGATACTTTATTTTCGGGAAAACTTCGCCTACCTTAGCCATACAACTTAGGAAGTTACATATTATTAATATGAAGACAATATTATGCTTTAGATTTGGAAATATTATGAATATCAAATATCAATAAAAAATATTATAATGATTCAGGTCAACGATATGGGACAAAAATTTGGAAATCATATTTATAATAGGTGATAAAGTGTTTCTTTTTCCTGTTTCTTTCTCGGAAAAAGAAACACTTTATCATCTATTATTTAAATGCCCAATATATAATGATTACAGAGTAAGAACTTATCAGGGTTTGGGAAATCTTAATAGGATCGAAATATTCAAGCCAACCACTATGAAGATATGAGAAAATTATATTTTTTCATCGTTAATATATGTAATTATAGAGATTTGGTGGGGTGATCTAAAATATTGTCCTCTGAGTATTTTAATAAAAATGTAGATTGGATTTCGGCATGGATTACGATAAATGTTAAACGGGTTTGTTTTTTGGGTCTCGTTCTCTTGTTTGTTTCTTTGTTTATATCA
Source organism: Nezara viridula (assembly GCA_928085145.1). NCBI lineage: Eukaryota > Metazoa > Arthropoda > Insecta > Hemiptera > Pentatomidae > Nezara > Nezara viridula. The sequence continues at coordinate 78,629,509 of OV725079.1, read as the reverse complement.
ATAATCTGGTAATTTAATTTTAGTATGTGATTTGATATTAATATTTAAAGCATAAAATGTATTTACTGTTTTTATTGTTGTTATGTGTTCTGTTGAAAATTTTAGATTTTATATTGATGTTGATAATTGCCATTGTTTTAACTATCTGAATTTTTAATAAATGTGATTTTTAAGTTATCCTTTAGATTATTGTAATACTTATAACGCAGCTTAAAAAGAAAAAAAATGTATTGTAATACAATAAGGTTAATGTTTATAATATAGAGATAGACTCTGTTTGTATGGGGTTCTTCTCTGAAGACAAAAAAGTATTAAATAAATAAATAAACATAAAACCGTGAAAGTTAAATATTCAATAAATATTTACTTACAGTGGATCATGTACTGACAATGAAAAGCAACCTTCTTCAAGTTGTAAACTCAATATGAAATCAAGCGTTAGGTCTGTTAAGAAATCTTGGTACCTACTAATTCCGCAAACAGCAACTGTAATATTCATTTTAGTTAACCAATTAAAAAGAACTTATGATATTTATGTTAAACATTCTACTGGATTGCTAGTTATTCAAGAAATGTTTTCTACTTATTTCTATTTTTTTTTTTTTTTTTTTTTTGTCAATACCTTCTTCAATGGCTATGTCCCGAAGTTCTGGTGGCATTTCATTCTCCCATGCGTAAGTAACTTCGGAAAACATTTTTTCACATTTCTCCCTAATTGATTTTTCTACGAGACTTAATGATAACGACTGAAAGAGAATAAATTTTTTAACTTAGGTATATTTATTGATTGCTCTACATTATAAAACTTATTGATGATTAAAATATAACGGATATTTTACATGATTAATTTAGTCCAGTCAATGAATGGCAAAAAAGTGCTTGTAGAGTGCATGGAGAATGGACAGGCATTTAACTTAGAAATATAAGTTTATATAAAACAATTTTTTGTCTTCGATGTCTTGTTTTCAAGATATATGAAGAAGTCTGGGGAAAAGACTTTTACGGCGCCCACTCCCCAAAAAATGTTCAAAGTCAAATTCCTGTCCACTCTCCATACACTCTTCAACCCCTTCGTTGACTGGACAAATTGTAAAAAGGATGTTCCGTAAGTAGAGGGAAATGTTTGAAAGGTTGATAGTAGACATCGAAATCTTAAAAAAACAGCAGTATATTAGGAAATTTAAGATTTGTTTTTTAAGCGAGCCAAGTTTTTTTGTTGAATTGCAAGCAAAGCAAATATTTGATTTAAGTAACTAAACACCGTCCTATAGTAAACTACACGACATTAACTTTATATAAAAGTATAGTTTGTCATTGTTAAAACTATTGGGCGGACAGTTATGTTTATAAAAAAAGTCCTAAATTATTTGCGATTTTTTTTATCATCCTTTAAGTGTACAACATTTATTCCACTTTTATAAAAACCTCCTCGTTTGATAAACTGTAACTCCATATTAATTAAGTTGAGGCTTATTAAGAAAAATTTTGCGATTCACTGCAAGTTGTGTAAAGAAACGATGTGATTTCCGATCCAGTCACCTTCAAATGCATAAGTGTTTTCGGCAAAAATGAATACAATTAACTGTTGCAAAACCTTTATTGTTCCGTGATATGGGATGAATTCTAATAAACATAGTTGCCTAAAATCACATTTTATTTATAAAAAAAAATAAAAATAATGATTTTTTAAATATTTTCACGTAAAGTCGTTATGCAACTGTCTTTTTCTACCTGATCCCCGTCATAAGATTAATATGTAAATGAATTTGTTTGTATTTACCAGTGAAAAATTTAATTTTTATTACTAAAATTTACGTTTAAAATGAATTGAAGAAATCTGCTGATTTCTTTAATTATTTTCACAGCTCAAATATTACCGCTAGAAACATTAAGTTTGTCACTCGTAAATAGGCATTGTATTCCGATGACAGCAATCTTGGAGAAAAACACAATTCATAACCACCTTACATCAGAAATATTTAAAAAATCATTTTTTTATTTTTATAAATAAAATGTGTTTTTAGGCAATTATATTTATTACAGTATCACGGCAAAAAAAAAATAGTTAATTGTTGTAATTTTTGCTGAAAACTCGAGTAATTTTGGATAACTGGATAGGAAATCGGAAAAATTTTTCCTAATAAATCTCAACTTAATTAATATGGAGGTACAGTTTATCAAACGAAGAACTTTTACTAAAAGTGGGATAAATGTAGTGCATTTGAAGGGTGTTAGAAAAAAAATCAAAAATAATTTATGAGTTTTAATTTAACGGAACTTAGCTGTGTTTGTTCGCTCGATATTTCTCTTTAAACAGTTTTAATGATGACAAACTCTACTTCTGTTCAAAGTAAATTTTGTCTTATTTAGTATGCAGCAATGTTTAGTATAATATATTTTTTAAGTTATCGCTTCTGATTGGACAAAAAACGTGACTCGCTTATAAAAACACAAATCTTAAATTTCCTGCTTTTCTGCTAAAAATTGGGCAATGGTATATAACAAATTTTTTGTAGATGTTGGTGTTTACTATCAACCTTTTAAATATTTCACTCTACTTACGGAACACCCTGTACATTACCGCATTATATCCTACAAAATCTGACTATTGAGTTTGTTTCAAGGGATTGTTAACTGGAAACATTTTTTAAAACTTTCACATGTAATATCAACCATTCCTTTTTTTCTTATAAAGTAACTTCGCAGTTATCCAAAACATAATTCTAGAATATTAGCATAACAACATATATTAAAATAAAAAATTAAAAATTAAATAAATAAATTACCAAAAAATAAGTCTCTGGTCTACGGCTTGTCATCTTTGAATCATAGATTTCGTTGCTAAATCCTTTAAGAAGTAACCTCTGATGTTTATGGCAACGCTTTTATTGATATGCAACGGGTGTTTGGTAAAATTTTCATGCACGCAGGACATCTCTATGAACTGAAAAGGGGTCTCTACAGCACCCATTACCAAGAATATTATCCACAAGAACCACCGCATACTTTAGTGTGCGTAGAAAAATGATGGTGGTTCGCAGGGCTCTATACTCGGTCCATTATTATATATAATTTATATATTCTGCTTCGAACGAGTACCTAAACTTAATAATTTGGTTAGAGTGGCTAAAGCACTCTTGCTCAATCTCCACTGGGTTTAGCCCCAGTTACACGGTTCAGAGAGAAGTTTAGGGATCTTCTGAAGTCATGCTTTTCCACAGTTGGAGGGACAAGTCTGGTTTGGAGTTCTCTCGCCAGCTTGTAAATATTGTATGCAGGTATGTATGTGTTCTTTTTATTTATTTATTTTATTCTTATTTATTGTATATATATATTTTTTTTCTGTATAATTTATTTTATTTATTGTACATAGAGTGTGAATGTGATCTTTGAACACTATTATAAATGTACTTGAGACAGATTGTAATATTTTTCAATAAATAGGATTAAAAAAAAAGTATAGTATATCACAATAATATTGATGACAGCGGATTAAGTCAAACATACAGACCCCAAATTATTTACCAAACTACCTTGCATTATATCAAAAATGGCTTATTAGATGGAATATTGCAATTAATAGTTTTAAGTCAGAGAAAATCACAAATATGCTCCGTCGTGGTCTACGTCCTCCAGTTTTTCTTGAATAACATCGAGAGCCGTAGTAAAATCCTGTTCCGTTAATGACTGTCGACCTGGATTCACCTCATATCAACAAGACCACCATTTAATATAATATTATTATATCAAATCGCCGGAATTTCCAAGCATTAGTGTTTTATTATCCATATTTGGATCTATTCTGGTTCGAATGACTAATAATTTATTATTACTAGTGTTTGTCCAGTGGTCGAAATTCGACCATAGCCATTAAGCATTTGAGGAAAACATAATTAAATAAAAAATAAATTCTATAAGTAAAGGGTAAATCATGATTCAAAAATCCTCATTTATTAATATAACTAAAATTTCAATTTCAATTTAAAATAGAGCTTAAACTACTTAAAATTATTTATAAGTAATACAAAATAGATTCATTCAAAACTTTTAATTTGTGTGTGTTATTATAACAATAAATCAATGTTATGATTAAGCAAGTAAAAAATAAATTTAAATTAGCTTGAAATAGCTAAATAGCTGAGTTTAAATCCATTTTTATGCAGAATTTCTCTGTAAACAATGTTCTTTTTCAATGTTCTGTTATTGTTTAGTCGATAGGCTTGCCCATTGCCATTGGAAATATAAACTTCAAAATTTGAAATGAACGTGCTATACTTGCTGCCATATATAATAAATTGTCCACGCGAAATTACTGGAAGTCGCAATAATACACGAATTTTTCCAAAACTTTGACCCTGCGATTTGATGATGGTCATGGCAAATGCAGCAAGAACGTTGTTGTTTGAGATTTAAATGGAAGTATTGTATCAGAAAGTATTTAATTAGATCTTGGAATTCAAATTCTTTTATTTAAAGTAACTCTCGTCAGTCTAACTCTCATTCGTGTTCCATTAACTAATGCTTGTGCAGTATTTAAGTTAAGAATGAGTATAACTATAGAATTTATTTTAAAATTTCTGAGGTTGGAATGTTATCTCATAAATTAAATTCATTCAATGATATCATCTCTTCAAGTAATATTCCTAATTATCTCAGTAAATGTAGAGTTTTTGATTTATCAATAACCAAAATAAAGGAAATCGAATTTGCGAAAGAAAAAGTACTAAATGTTTAAAATGATATATCTCTGCAACAAATAATCCGATTTCGATGATTTTTTTTTATTTTACATCGATACATCGAAAAATTGTGTACTTTTTGAGTTCGCAAATAAAATACTGAATTCATCATAAAAATGTATACAGCTTGTTTTCAGGAAAGGATGTTATAATACATAAATTATAAAGGTTTCAAGGTGAAGACTTTAGCCAGGTTTCATTGAAATCGTTGAAGCCATATTGGCGCTACAGTCTAAAGCGAATAAAGTTTTTCGGCCACCATTTCGAAAGGAAGTGATAATGAAACGTATATGAAAAAACTTCTAAATATTATTGAGACGTTGTGTCAAAATTTAAAAGAAATCGGTGAAGAACTTTCGGAGATTATCGGTTTTGAACAAACTACCATTTATGTTTTTATCCACATGCTATTTCATATTTTTATTTATTGATAACACTAAAGCTCGTCAATAGCTATTAAACAAAAAAACAAGGAAGAAAATCGGTTGAATAATAGAGGAGTAAAAGGGGCTGAATCGTTTTGTGTTTGCCTATTTATATTATGATTATTTAATATTTGGTTGAGGGAGGTGATTTTAAATTAAATCCTAATTTTTTATATAATACTATGTTTTGAAAATTTGGAAATAAAACATAAGTTTAAATTATTATGACTGCAGTATATTTCTACTCACCGATGCAACTACGGTGTAATACAGGCCTTGGTGGGATAAGCTATAGCCCTTGGCATCGGAATCAATCATATATTTTTTACATAAGTCCGATTCTTCATGTTTCATCACAACTTCGAAGAGGCATTCAACTGAATTTTCGAGAGTAGATAAACCATGCCTGAGGTTATTTTCAAGTTCATATGGAAGAGATGTTGATATATTTAGAGTTTTAATTTCTCCTGTCATCAATAGCTTCACGGATTCCCTTACTCTCTCCACTTAAAAAATTATACATAAATTATACACTTTCTTTTGGTATAACGCTTCAGGTAATCTTTTAGTATAAATTAGTAACATACAAAAAAAAAAGAAATGAAGAATCTTAGTTGTCCATAATTTTTTTATTTGTTTAAAATTAGATATAGTGATATTTTATAACTTAATCGATATAAGGTTATAACACCATAATTCTTGGTTATTAATATAAAATGTACAGTGGATAAGAGCATAGACGCCGACTTATGAAATTATAGGATCACGGGGTTGAGGATCTGGAAGGGCGGGAATATTGGTAGGAACATATGTTATGTGTCTATATGCAATATATAACATGCCTGTATGAAAAATTACCATCTCAGTTAAGTATTGAGTAGTTTAAAGCTCTGATGACAAAAAAGCGTTAACACGTTTTTATGTCACACAAAATACAGACAGTTTAAACAGACAATTCCCTTTTACAGTTTAGGTGAGTTTATAAACCCAAAATAGGACACCATAAAACAAATTCTACTATAGCTGCTAATAGATAGGCACAGTCCTTCCTAATGTACATGGTCGATATGTTCATGAAGACCATACGGTAACAATTTGTTTGGGGAGTTGGACCTCCACCACGGCAGTGTTGGGGGAGCACAAGCCCCGAGAGCGTCGGCGCCTATCGATAAGAGGATGATCTATTTGAATTCGTTGGTGGTTCCTCCCGGCCAACTCTAAGAAGGTACCTTCCCCGAACTTGTTAGTAATAGTTGATTTATATTCACACATCTTTAGTTCAAGAAATATAACTTTAAGTCATGTTGTAACTTTTTTTGGGGGGTGAGGAGTCCTCCCCTTCCTCGCCGTTAAGGCTATACGGGGTTTTCCCGGGCCAGGGGGTGTGGGCGGGGATTGAAAAGACGCCTTGGCACCGGGACGCTAACTCGTGACTATTTTTATAGCATTTGTCCATATATCAGGTTGCCGGGCAACGGTGGTAGTCATGTTGTAACTTAAGCAACATGCATCCCAAGAAAGTTCAAGATTGTCGTCCTTTTTCAAAATTGATGGTTATCTACTTTCAATTCCCCACGCCCCCTCCCATTCCACCTACTTGAAACATCCACCGATTTAATTTTACTACTGTTCACCAACATTCACTCTCCATCCCGCCCAAACTGCTGAAGTTAAATAATTCCTCTCTATCTACTTCCTCAAACTTCTAATCCCTCTAAGGTAAAATTATTTATAAACTAATTACAACCAAAAAAATCTCCTGGATACAATCTCCTCACTTCCGAAATTTTTATACAACTTTCCAAAAAAAGCAATTATATTCCTTACCTTTCTGTATAATTACATCCTTCGTACAACTCAGTTTTCTTTGGTGTGGATACACTCCATATTAATTCTGTTCCTTAAACCAGTTAAAGCTGTTAACAGTACCTCATCCTATAGACCGATAAGCTTGCTCCCGATCTTTTAAAAATCTTTGAAAATCCTTCGCAAACACATCCTCCCCATACTCTAACCACACAATAGCCCTCCCCATCAGTTAGGATCACTAGCGGATCCAAGATCTAGTTTTGGGAGGCTTCAGCCCAGGGGGGCTTTACAGATGAAACTATGAGGGAAAAAATTTTATTTTTCGATTGCTATGAAAATTCGTATTTGAAGGTTCGGAAAAGCGAAATACTAATCTCAGTTTGGTTTCTCTGGACTGAATAGTTTCGCCTGTGATTATTTATATAATGATGTTCCAGACTTTCAGCTGTTAATTTCCTATTTCTCTGGTATCACTACTTTAGGTTAAGAAAAAAAAAATACCTTTAATACTTTCAAGCTCAGACGTACATCGTGAAATTATCTGTAACTTTGTTTTGGTACCATATAAAAAAATAAATATATCAGTCCAGTAGTCTTGGAGAGAAACCGCGGATGACAATTGAACCCATTGTGCTAATTTTAATGTTGACATAATTTGGTAAAATGACATCTTTGAAGCTTATATTGATTTACTGTTCAGCTCATATGCTTTTATTGACCAATGTCCTGGTTAAGTATTCTGAGTTAGTCACTATAAGTTAGTTTAAAACGTTCCGGTATTATATTATATCAGGTATCATATTTCTCACGCAGAATATAATTAAGGAACAGTAATTATTTATTTAAATATATAATTTTTAATGAGATCTGTTAATGATATACTTTAATTTAAAATAATATTTCACATCAAACAAGTGAAAATAAATCATAATTTTATCTTAAAAAATAATTTACATATATAAGCGGAGTAAACCGGTGATTTTATGACGTATTGTAATGAAGAATACTAAGAATATTCAATTACCTTTAACTACACGCAATTAAAGTGCAAATAAAAATGGTATTTTGATTACTTCGCTATAAATAGCATTTAATTTGCCTAGCTCACTCATAAAAATTGAAAGTTTCAAAGCTATAACCTTCCTAAATGATATTATTATTGAAGAGAAAAATGGTTGGGCTGATAAGTAAAAAAAAAAGTATATTTATTTTTGCCGATGTTTCAGCCCAAAGTTCAGGCCTTCATCAGGGCTGGTCAAGCGGTTTCCGGAAGACTATGACCAGCCCTGACTTTCGTTTGACCAGCGTGATGAAGTCCTGAACTTTGGGCCAAAACGTCGGCAAAAATAAATATACTTTTACTAATATTTTTACTTTATTTTTTACTGATAACCCCGACCATCGTTCTCTTCAATTATTTATTACAGTCAACCATCAATTCACAATTATGATATAATGGAAACAACACATAATGGAATTTCTAAACAATAATATTGTTTAGAAATTCCCTTATGTGTTGTTTATTTTATTTTTTTTTGATATTTTAAAATAATCGGATGTAGTTTACCCATGTCCTTGGTGATGGTTAAATTTAAAATTTTATCATTATTTTTGATGAATGTTTCACAAGCCTCCAATATTTGGTCTACACCTTTTTCTATGTCCTTGTAGACCGATTTAAGAGCGTTGAGCTGACCTAGAAAGTACAAAGTATACAACATAATTTTACATTGAATTGACTTAAGAATTTTACCTATTGTTAGTTATAATAGTTTCGTAAGATAATATTTGGTAAAATTCCTGATATTCTAGCAGTTTCGTTAAATTATATATAGATGTATATAATTCGCTTTTGCATTGACACTCATTTTCTATATCATGCCTTGTTCGAAAAGGAATATAACTGATAGAAATTGAGCATCGGTTACTAATTTAATGCTCTCATTTAATGTTTTTCACTGCCAGTTTAATATTTGTATATAAAGTAGTATAGTATATTCAAATAGTATGTGTGCGAGATGGAATGTCTCTAACATTTTTTAATAAAACCTCGTATGTGTGAAGAGCGACATTGGAATATGAAAATTAAGCAAATGCTTGTGTGGTGTGAATTGATCCGTACAGATATTTCTATGATGTAAAAAATAATCGGTCTCTGGTGACGTGTAGGTAACATATTATATTATTATACTGCACTAGAACCTGCTAAGCTGTTTTGGGACAAACTAAAAGGACATACCATCGAGAAGTATTATGTCAAAGACGACATTGGCAGTGATTTGAGATTTTTCGAGCTTCGCAAAGTAGACCATGGTCGAGTTGATCGCCTTAAGGATCGTTGCCTCTGCTACCAGAGGGACCAAGAGCAGGAGGAGGAGGCGCATGTCTGCCAACTGTGGGCGGCTGCGTCACCTCATTCCTCTGATATGGAAGGGCATCCAACCGCTCCCCCTCGCGGCTTAGCTAGAAATTATTATTTTTATAATAATTTTATACTAGTAGGCCCGTGCGAAAGATTCGCACAGCATATAGTTATCAAATGCCAAATTAATAAGAAAATAAAACAATGCAACGTATTAACAAACGATTAAGAAATCAAATGTTACTTTATCGACAAATATAATCGACAAAGAAACAGACATTAATTTAAATCTTCATTTTTGTTTGGAACCAACATGTTAACAAATTTCAATAAGCTATATCTTTGCTAAAAATTGTCTGATTTCGATGATTTTTTTTTTTTCATTTTGTAGGGAATTTAGTAATCTTTTATATAATCATGGGCATGATGAAGGGAAAAGTGTGTAATTTTTCAGTTATTCGCAAATAAAATTTGTTTTCTTTCATAACTTGTTTGCCTGAATTTTCGGGCTGATTGGACTATTTTGCCCGCCTGAAGGAGAAGAAAGCCTTCGAATCGGTGGCTCAATCTTGAGATTTGGTGAAAAATTGACGATATGGCTTGAGGATCAAAAACACCATCGATAAATAATATGAACTTCTCCTCTCTCGATCATACAGACCTCAAGTCGACGAAATGAGACATGTATTCAATGACAGTACTACAATTAATGTAAGGTTGTGTGGATGCGAACCCTATGCCTTGTGTTATCTCAAAAATAGTACGTTTTTGGGCTTAAAAACGCAGGATCCGATACTTCCGAAGGAACTATCCGGGTCTTGATGTACGCATCAAAATCTTCAAGATCCAATTTGTCTCTTATCGATCTACAGACCTACCACCGTTCAGGTATAGAAGCCTAGCAAAATGTTTGTTTGTATCGACTTTATTTATTTTAGAAAGAAAAACAAAAGTGGGGAATACGATTCGCTAACCCCCCGTGAAATTCTGAATCCAAGGGTACCCCATTTATGGGATTTGAGCATGACAAGAGCTTATATTTGGTATAAAACCGATTTCGAGCCTTACTGTAATAATATATGTGGAGATAAATATTCCTTTTAATTAAAAAAATCACTAGTCAACCATTTGTAATTTTTGAGGTTTTTGGTTTTTTTTTTTTTCTCATTTTAATGTCTTGGCATCAAAGCAGTAAAATATAACCTCTTCCGAGCCGTATCTCTAAAAACATTATTTAAAATTTTTAATAAAAATAAAGTAAAAACATTAATCGATCCCCAACATGTAATAATTCTAATGATTAAAGCAATAACTTACTTAGCATTGTTTTTTTTATAAATATATAGTGTTTGTGTAATGTTATTGTTAAAATTAAAATTAAATTTAAAGATAAAATTAATTATTTTAGATGTTAATTTTTTTCTGCAAGTTTTACAGATATCATAGATCTATTGCCCTCCTTTTCCGTCTCTGTATATCATGGGCTATTGATTTCCAGTTATTATGCAGTTCTACATCATCTTTGCAGAATTATATTATGTACGTTAAATTAAAAGTAATGTTAATTAAAAGACCAAAAATGTCTGCAATATCAGAAGAAAATCTTATATTGTAGTATATTATAGTTTAATAATTCAATTTACATTGTGCTTGATTGGTAAAAAATGTATTTCGTATAGTTTAAAAACCAAATAATTATATGAAACCGATCAAGAAGAAGTAATGGAATCATTTCAATGAAAATTTGGTACGGAATCTTTGGACCAATATTTAAAAAAAAAAATTAATAGAGTTATCAAAATAATAACCTAGAAATAATAATCAAAATTATAATAACCAAAAGAAAATATCAAGAATATATTAAGAAAATCACTTGTTTCTCGAACCTCGAAGTCAGAGGTAAGGTTTGGAAAATTTATTTGGAATTGTTCATGATTTTCCTGTCAATACTCGCAGTTCCTTCTTTCTGCATTTATTCTAAGGAATGTACAGTGAGGTCCAAGCTCTTCATGGGGGTCCGGTTTGGGATCAACCTATTAGCAGAAATGAACAATGGCAAAACCTTCAGTTTATCAAGTCTGTGATACTGTTTCACCTCCTCACCAAGATTCTGATATTTGCGAATTTTTCAACCACCACCTTGTGAAGATTAGCAACCTGCGATACCCCTATTACGACAATTTGAGCATGTTTCTCTTTGCCACGTTTTTGTGTCAGAGAAGATGTTCGTTTCTAACAAGCACCTAATACCCTGATGTAATATGCTGAATCGATTGTGTTGTAGCTTCTGCATCCTTTTATTCAGTTTCAGCAAATAACTGGATTCACCATGGATGATTTTTTATCTACTCCCGCAGTCGACAAACTATGTTAAAATCTTTAATGTAGCCCTTTTGACTTCCAAGTAGAAGCTCTTGATTCCAAGCGGGGAAACGTTTTCTTCTTGAAGATTCCAGGTAGTGAAACCAGTGTCTAGCCCCGTTGGTCCAGACTGTGATGCTTTCATCGAAATCCTCCATGCTTAGTGATGAATAGGAAATTCCAGTTGTTCGGGAGGACCCATTTTCCCTGAAGTCTCGACTGTTCAAAGGGAAATTACTTCTTTAATACACTTCGTTTTGGGGTAGTTACCCACCGTTGTCCCATGTCCCAATGGTGTCCTCAGGATACCTTCCATAAAATCTTCGTTGCGGCTGAATATTTAAGGCCCTGAAATGCGCCCCTCTCCCTCACGACTTAGATCGTTCATTGCTAGAGCTAACCAAGATGGACCTACCCTCTGTCCCTCTGTGTCCATTGTTATTTGGTGTGATTCTTGGCAGCAGCTATCCTCATCTTCTTACCCTCAGACCCATCTCGCAACTAGCAGGCACAACACCACAGCAGGCATGTGGTAAACTTAGACAGTGGCAGATAACCGCTCCTCCTCCAATACTCTCTGCAACTCATCGAAGACAAGCTTTCTTAGAGCAGGACCAGGGTTTGATCCCTGAATGTATCTATGGGTACCTTAAGTTTCTACTTCGTAGTAATTTCCTCTAATCTTGACACGTCTCTCCTGGAGATAGCATATTAACAAGTGCGAATAAGTTGCTAGGATCATCGTAAATTCTGCAGGTGCTGGAGTACGCGAGGCTACCATACATTGTCGTAAGCGCAGGATAAATCCAGGACCTTGCTCATCACAGAGCGGAGACATATAGGTATATACGACTTAGAGAGTTATCTCCAGCTCCTGTCTTGTAGAGGAATCAGTTAGAACCTATTATTCACCTACAAGTCACAGTATTGAAGCAGAAAGTACTCAGTGTTGAAGAGGACTTCAGAATCTAGTTGAGCTGCAATCGAGCCCAACATTGATCCACTGATAGTAACTAATACTTACTATAATATAAATGTTGGATCTTTCCTTCACGAAATTCAAATCTCATACTTTCGTTTGATGATCATTTATTTGCAATGTTTTTGATTTATTTCATCTTCAATTTACTTACCATTTCAGTCTGTGAAAGTGATATCTTTATTATGCATTTTTGAACTTTATCTTCTAAAAGAGTGTAACGTAATATACATTAAATCGTTTTGTTCATGTATTTTCAAATAAATCCATAAGAAAAAAATAAAATCCAGACTGGGATCTTTGCGAGTCCTCGGCTAAAGAAATCAGTGTTAGTAACCATTCAGTGGAGATTACCCCCACACTAGGACGTTACTGTCAGTTGTTGAATGAGTATCTGTTCCTCCAGTCCTGAATAAAAAAAAAGGAATTTTGAGGATTTTAAATAAAAAGTCAAATATTTATCTCGTTTATTTATACTATTCCATTTTTCGTGATCCCTATATTGTTTTAACACTTCTTATCAATGTTAAAGAGTAAACAAAAAATTTCAAATATTCATATAAATTAATTTAGGAGATTAAATTATGGCAAAAAATATGAGAATTACTTGTTGCTCTCAGCTGCAGTTTTGAATTTGATTTAAAATAATATAAAACAAATGAAATGTTCCTAGGTATTACAAATTATTCTCTTGGGTTTCACTTTGTACACACAGAAAATTTGTTAGAGCAAACATTGATACTGCTGACAAGTGTGTATCACATTTACTTCTAGAATAAAAAGAAAAAGTATAAGTATTACTTTATCAGTTTTTTATACTAGAAGGAATGCAAAATATTTGAAAAATTAAAATAGTATAAAATATAATTCCATATTGCTGCCTCACCAAAATTTTATTAATGTAAAACTTTCATCATAAATTATCCATTTTAAACACATCTACATTGTCGGGTTTTAGTGAAAAGAAATAAGTAATCACTCGTGGGAAGGTTTTTCAACTCGTAAAACATGCATTTTTTTACAGTTTGTAGTTACATTCGAATTGTTGAATTGATAAATCCAAGCAATCGTTGAGACAAATTTGGGCCAAACATGGATTGCGGATCAGTCCACCAAGATCGCCGATCTGAGATTCTTCTACAAGGCAGGGAGCAGGGATAAGCAGGTCTCCTATATGTTTCCTTCCTGTGATGAGCAAGGACCTGGAGAACTTTATTATAACCAGTATTTCGTCAGTTCTTGCTAGAGCAAGTCATCCATGGCAATGCAGACCGACAAAGGGCAAGAGTATTGCTGTTGCTCCGATGAGAGTGCTGATGGACGTACAACTGAGGATGGAGATATGTCATGTTGATGCTCTTCGACATAGCCTCTGCCTTCGACAGCGTCTGGTGGCCAATAGGATTCCAGCATTTGCAAAAATATTAAGCTTCCAGCAACATATACGCCTTAGTAAGCAGCTAACTACAGAATAGGCGTGTAAAGTTTAGAGGTAATATCTATGAAACTGAAGCTTCTATAGAGCAGGGATGCCCACAGGGATACGGAAGAGAATTCAATCACCCCTCACTTGGGCTATCTGAGAAATAGAGTGGCAAATGTCTGAACGGCCTTAGTCGAGTAGGGGTCGCTTTCTGGGGCCTCAGATACTCAGCAACAATGACCATATATAAAGATATAGTTGCAGGTACATTGAGGTATGCGTCCCCTACGTGGAATCGGAATCTCTCGCACCGACAGAAGACTAAGTTGGCGACAATCCAGCGAACGGCTCTGCTGAGAGTCACAAGAGCGTACAGGGGTGTGTCTCATGAAGCGGTGCAGTTATTAGTGGGAGGGATGCCTGCGAGAAGATATATTCAAGTACACATATAAGAAAGTAGGATCAGCACCTCTAATAGTGTAATTGTGTCTGATCTATGAATTTTCTTATTCTACCTCGTTTGCTCTGTTTTTAAGAAAAGGTTAAAAACTATTAACTATTAAAATATCTTGGGAAGGGGGGGTGGGATAGTTTTTGCGCCATCGACCTTGGTAGAGATGGGCATCCCTGTATATGTCATTGGGTTAAATATTCTTTCCCACATATGTATAAAATGCTAATAGCTAAATAGTCAATAACAATTTACTTACAGTGAGCCTTGTTTCGACAGTGAAAAATAACCTTCTTCACGTTGTAAACTCAATATTGAATCAAGCATTGCCTCTGTTAGAAAATCTTGGTACTTGCTAACTACACAAATGGCAACTGTAATATTCATTTGGTTAACAATTAAGAAGTTCTTATGATTGTTTTCTGTTCAATTTCAAGTTCAATAACATTCATCTGAATTTCAATTGGACCAAGTATTCTACATATAACTATTATTAACTTTTCTGTTAATACTTTCTTCAATGACTATGTCCCTAAGTTCTGGTGGCATTCCTTTCTCCCATGCATAAGTAACTTCGGAAAGCATTTTTTCACACCTCTCTTCAATCGATTCTTGAACGAAAAATAATGGTAACAACTGAAAAAGAATAAAGTATTAAACTTAGCCATATTTATTGAAAGCTCTATTTTATAAAACTAATAGATAATGGATATTTTACATTATGAATTGTCTGTATTAGTGGATTATATCCTGCAAAATCTATAAATAATCCTATCCTTGGATTTTACCTACACCAAAAGATCAATATCTTTTGGTACATATATGCCACTTAAGTAATTTTGTATAAAAGTATATCTTATTCCAGCTGAATATGACTTGTAATATATAAACCATTGAGGTTGCAGTCTCTTTATTCAAAGCAGGCGAAGCTAGTTAATGAGCTTTCTGCCATTCGCAATTAAAACCTATGCACCCTTTTACCAAATAACTTAACACAGAGATCTCTAAACTCTTTGTCCGGTGGACAACATTGAGACCTAGACTAAGTTCAACAGATCGCATCGAGACCTCCACACAACTCCCACCAGCCATGGAATGTGGTGGGAAAAAATTCTTGTTCCTTAAATGACATTTGAACTGTGGAATGAGCTTTCTAAGAGAAATAAAGCTATGGTATAAATGTTGTAGTAAGGTCGTGTGTAACTAATTACCTATATTTCATATTTGCAGTACTTTTTCAAATTTTGCTATGTAATCAAAGAAACTTACGCGAACCGAACCTATGTCCTGCCTGCGGTCCGTAGTTTGGGGAATCCTTCCCTAGCACATTGGACCATGTCTCAGTGCACGTTCTTGGATTTTTTGAAATTCTTTGTAGGATAAGTTTTCAATTCCTGTTCATAGAAAATTTGGACCAATTCCGAAATATCAAATAGTCAGTAGATTTTCATTATACTGCAATAACTAATGAAATATTCTGAAAATGTGCACATTAACAGAAAGGATTGTTGACTGGAAACATTTTTTAAAACTTTCAAATTTATTATTAACTATTACGTTTTAGTTAAAAACTAACTACAACATAATTCTAACATTGTAGTGTGTACCTCGACACACCTTTACCACTTTGCATGCCACCAGAATCTTTCTTACAAAAAGAGATGTAAAATGAAATCAATAAATTAAAAAAAGATTAGTCCTCGGTCTATCGCTTGTTATCTCAGAAATTTTAGATTTCGTTGCTAGCTTTTTTAAGAAGCAACCTCTGATGTTTGTGGTAACGGAGGCTTTTCTTGATATGCAACAGGTGTTTTTAGTGAAACCTGGTATGCACCCAGGACACCTCTATAATCTGAAAATGGTTTTCTAAGGTACCTATTACCAAGAATATTATTCACAAGACCCAGAACTTATTCAGGGTGCACAGAAGGTTAGGCTTTCGCTCCCAATATAAATTGAGAGAGGATGGGGATATCGTTTCGCCTCTCCCTTCTCCCCAATATTTCGAATTAAAAAAATAAAATCAATAGCAATTAATCTACATGAATAGAATATGTAAACTAAAATCAATTAAGGAAATAGGAAAAGTCGACTAAAAGACGAAGCTAAGGCCTTGAAGTAGATACGCAAGTATTTTACCATGCACTATATTTCTAATATTAAAATTTTAGTTTATTTTCGAAGATAATTATATGTAGAAACATATCCATAGTTTTTATTATTTATTCATGTGCATCCTTCCATTTCTACGTTAAGATTTTATCACATTTCTCGGGCAAATTTGAGTATCAGAGTTTATCTCACTGCCTCAAACCTTTAAATAAAAATAAAATATGTAAATAGATTTGTTGTTAGGCAATCACTTTTAATGAAACACATCCCATATCACAGGAAAACAAGAAATAAAAGCATTACAACATTTAGTTATAGCCATTTTTGCTCAAAACATTGGTATACTTGAGATTTGTAATTGGTGCCCCGAGATACTACCATGTCTCTCACCATTACACTGAGTTAGAGTGGCTCTTCCCCTCCATTCGAAGACAATATTTCCTAGGTACATTCCTCTATCATATCATCAACAATCATCGTCCTTCCTACGCCTACAACCTTCTCCAATTCAAGTCCTCAGTCCACTCCCTCTCCACAAGATCTCGACCTTCCGACCTTTACATTCCTTCTCACAGATCTGCCTCGTTCCAAAACTCCTTTATTGCACGTTCTGTTAGTTTCTGGAATTCCCTTCCTATCAAAATTCGACATTCTTCATCCTTATCTACATTCAAAACCCTCCTATTCCAATTCCTGTCCCAAAAACAGTCAGGCACCAGCTAATCTTTTATGTAAAATTACACATTATCTATAAGACCATATTCACATATATCTCATGACCTGTATACTTATTATAGATTCGACTTTCTTTTTCTCTTTTTTTTTTTTTGTTTTTCTTTTTCAACAGAAACAGATTTTACTGTTAAGAAGAATATACATTTATTTTTTCTGTATTTTTTCTAAAAGGGTTTATTTATATTTTAACATCGTACATAGTTTTAAGTATCTTAGTATGGTTTCAAGAGTTTTTTATATAGATTTTTTTTTTTTATTTTGTATATAGTATGTATAACCAATATTTTTTTCTTTTCTTTTCTTTAATGACCTATTATTATCTCAATTTGTTATGTTTGTTTTTATCTGGCCAGATGTAAAATTTTAATTTCTGTACTTTTTTTTTATTCTGAAGGGACTTCGTCCCAGAATAAAATTATTTTTCTATTCTATACTCTTAGGTGATACGATAGAAAATCACATCTCCTCTTTACACAACTTTAGGTAAATCTCAGAATTTTTCCTGATAAAACCGAAGAGTGATAAAAAAAATCACAAATAATTCATGAATTTTTTTTTAAACGGAACTTAGCTATGTTTGTCCGCTCAATAGTCCTGTTTAATTTTAAATTTTGTGTTTTTACTATGGAGCGGTGTTTAATTACTTAAATTAAATATTTTTTAAGTTATCGCTTCCTATTCAACACAAAACGAGAATCGCATAAAAAAAAGAAAAAAAAAAAAAGAAATCTTAAATTTTCTACTGTTCTGCTGGAAATTGGGCAACTTTTTATATCTTATATCTTTGGGCATTTCCTAGATCTTGATGTATACTATCAATCTTTTAACTATTTCTTTCTACTTACGGGACATCCTGTATAAGTATTTGTTATATAATTAATATAGATGTTTACATTTATATACAGGATGCTCCGTAAATAAAGGGATTATTTTATGGAAATGGTACCATATCCACAAAAATGTTTATATAAACAGAAGAAAATTGAGAAATCCAAGTTTTTGATTTTGGGTTCATTACATTCAATAATGAACCATTGTGATCAACCAAAAAATTAAAAAACTTAACCCTCTCTCAAAATTTGAGGTTTCATGTTTCATAGAATTCGAAAAACGAATACAATTTTTTTGTCCGTCCGCCGTCCGCGCATTTTCTCAGAATCTACTGGACCTATTTTTTTCAAATTTGGATATAAAATCAGAGGTCTCCTGAGGATGATCCTCCTTCACCGACATTAATATCCACCTTTTACTTTCAAAATGGCTGCCGAAAAACCTGCGTTGTTATAGACTGCAGCGCCTAAAAGAATTTACAGATTTCAATGAAACTTCGCCTAAGTCATTTTTTCGACGCCCTTTAAATTTATTTATGTAACATACTTCAACGAAAAGGAGCTGGAAAAAGTTACGAGGGATGGTAAAATTACATCCCGAATAACTCAAAAAGTATACACTTTTTTGTCGATATGGTGACAAGATGGTTCAAAGGTATTTAAATTTCCTAAAAAATAAATGAAGTTTCATCGAAATCAAAGCACTATTAGTAGAGATCGCGATTTAAAAATATTTAAATTTTTAAACTTAACCCGCTCTTTTTTTTATATGTTCTACTGCAAAGGTCCTTTGTTTTTGTTTTTGAATTTTTTATGTGTTACAGAAGTAATGCTATTTTTTTAAAATATAACTAATGATTAAAAAAAACAAGTTTAGTCCAATAATTGGAATCACATATTATTTTTTTTTTTTTTGTAAGTAGGAAGGTAATGTTACTTTAAATGTATAATTTTTTGGAAATAATAAACCATTGTAAAATAATTTGCAGCGTATTTAACTAAGTCTTGTTTTTTGTTGAATAGGACGCTTCTTAATAAATTAACAATTTATTTACACATCTTGAGCCGAATCTCAAACTTTTGCATAATAAACCTCAACTTATTTTAGTAAATATGGAGTTAAAGCTTAAACGGCGAAGTATTTCTAAAAATGGAGTATCTGTAGTATAATTGGATGATGGTATAAAATAAATCGCGAATAATGATTTTTTTTTAAATAGAACTTCGTTTATTTTAGCTGCTCAGAAGAGCTTTTCAAATGGTCTTGACAATTACAAGCTCTATTTTTATTTATTAAAAAGTGTATCAAATTAACAGTCAAGAAATTGTTAATTAATTAAATATTTCTTTATTTATTTCCTCTAAAACAACCTGACATTGAAAAAAATAAATAAATAAAAATTTGGATGTCATACTTTTCTGCTGAAAATTGGCAAATTTTATTTATTATTATTTTTTTTATTTATTTTTTTTTTGTTCTTCCCTACCTCGCCTTTTAGGCTATACGGGATTTTCCCGGGCCGGGGGGTGAGGGCGGGGAATTTAAAATCCTCTCCGTCACCGGGACGGGAACTCGTACTTTTTAAATCTTCTCAAATCCCATTCGGCCACCCCGCCCCATATATAATATTATATATAATAGTACAGTATAATAGTATACTACAGTATAATAGTATAATAGTTTAATATTATACTGTCTGTTATACAATTAATTATCTCTCACAACTTATATGTGATATAAAAGGTACCGAGACCTTCTACGTGGTTCCATCCTCCCTCGACCAACCAACCTATGGGTGGTTCACAGGAGTATACTCGCTCAATCATTATACATAACCTATACTGCAATGTTGATGATCACGGATTCAGCCAAACATAAATACCTAAAATGATTTGCAAAGCGTTTAAATTATTAAGACTATAACATTGTTATACTCACCGATGCAGCTACGGTGTAAAAAAGGCCTTGATGGGATAGGCTATAACCCCTTGCATTGGTATCAGCCATATGTTCATGTACATTCCCTACTTCATTTTTCATCATGGCTTCCAAGAGGCAATAAGTTGAATTTGTGGAAGTTGGAGAACCATAGATGAGGCTCTTTTCAAGCTTATAGGGAAGACGTTTTTGTGTCTTTAGATGTTTAATTTCTCCTGACATCAATAGTTTTAACGATTCCTCTACTCTCTTCACTTAAAAAAATATACATAAATTATACATTTACTTCTGAAATTAAGCTTCAGATTACTTAAAACATATCTTTACTGAATAATATTACATTCTGTCACTAAGGAAATTAGTAAATAGTGATAAAGGAGTTCACTCACAATGTATGTACAAAAAATAAAAATCTGGCAACACCCAACTTTCAATTCAACGCTCAACTGCCTTTAAATAGAAATAATTTTCTGGCCATTATGGGATATTGTAAAATTTTTGAATTGCTTTTTTAACCTAGCTAAAGCTAAGAGATTACAGCTAACAAATCATAAATACTATTAAAATAAAACAAAAGTCCTATTTATTATATCACCGATTGATGATTGTACGATCTGTTGATTATGGATTGTACGACTATTAGTTATTAAACTGCTATTTTACATTGCAAAGTATACTAAAATGGAATTAACAGGTTTGCATTGTCTGTCATAGATAGGTCAAAAGTTGTCACATTAATTGTAAGTGGATACTGTTGGAATATCACAAAGGAAAAATTTATTAAATTATTCATTAATTTAAATTTCTAAAAGGTTACATGATCATTTTTCGGAATAAATGGACGATAGATACCTAATTATTTAAATAGAATATCAGATCTAGAGTTATTAAGCCACAGTAAATATATTTAAGATTATAAACATATCCAAGAAATATTTTTATATTTCACTTCTTTTTTTACACAAGTACAATGGAGTAGTATCTTAAACAATGCCGTTGCCTTGGATTTTAAGTACTTTTACAAACTTAAAAAACATTTTAAAAGTTTACATTTAGTAAAAAAATTTCTTTTAATTACCTTGAAAACATGTGATATAAGTTAAATAATATTAGTTTTCAAAAATTATTTATAATTTGTTCGCCACTCTCCGTTACTTTCTATATTAGATATTGTGTTTTGTGTAGTGACGATGTATTATACGTATACCATCTGAGTAGTATTTCCGGAAATTCATTTTCGACCTGGTTAAGCATTTATTTATTCTTTTCTCCAGTTTTCTATTATCATATTTTCACAGATTATTTTTTTTTATTGTATATAGTTTTTATTTATTATTATTTAGTTATTATTTTACTTTGTTAATTTTGTTTTATTTTTTTGTATATACGGTGTGAATGTGTTCATTTATCAATATAATTATTGTCCCTGTGACAGAATATTATATGTCTAAATTAAAAAATAAAAAAAAGACATTTACAACTGTATTAAATAAATACATCTAGTAAATTAGAACATAATATATATAATGACATGAAAAACACTTGCTGAGTAACTACCCAATGGTAGCACTCTAATATATTCTTTTAAACTACATATTTAGCCATTTTTTATATTTACTGTCAATAAAATAAAGTTAATTTTTTTATATAAACCATATTAAAGGTACTTTAGATTAAGACATATATGAACATTGGGCATTTAAGCCCTGTAAAGTGACATCAACGGGGATAAGACCTAAATGATATTAAAGACCACTTAATTATACAATGCTACATCGAGTTTAATCAAAATCGTTTTAGCCGTTTTTGAGAAAATCGTAAAAATGTGATTCATCGTTTATATAAAGAGGCACTTCCGGTAGCCAATTTTTACAAAAAAAAGTTGCTGTAACATGCAAGATATATGTAAACCTTAATACATTATATTAATACATTCTGCCACATTGAAGGGGATTAATATTAGGGCTACAGTAATCATTTAAACAAAATGAACATACAAATTATGACTAAAACAAGGAAAAAGAAATAAAGAAAAGAAAATAAGAAAATTAATATACATATGTACAAAAAATGAAATAACAGATAGAAGGTAAATGAAATTAAAATAAAAAAAAACGCATTCACACCTATGTACAATATATAATGGAAATAAAAATGAAATTTTATAAACGAATCTCTAAATAGCTTTTCATTTGCCTAGATTATTCATAGGAATTGAAAGTTTAAAAATGTTATAATCTTCATAAATGATATTACTCGTGTTTAGAAATTAGACTATCTGTTAGTTTTTTTTTTTTTTTTTATATTTGATAAAAGAGGATATTAAAGAAATATGATGCTTTTAAGACTTTATGAAAAAAAGAAACATAAATAATGACAGTTGAACACAAGTTTTTTTTATGTATATTGGATAAGTCTATTGATAAATTTTAGAATAAAGAAATCGCTGATTTCTGTATGTAAACTCGAATAGCTCCTGTGATAATTTCGTTACACCTACGAAATTAAAGAATAGAAATATTTATACATTAATAGGTGTTACTTTTTCTGTTCAAATTGAAATATCAGTCAACCAAAAAGGTACAGGAAAATAATCGAGTTAAGTTTTCCCATGTCCTTGGTGACCATAAAATGTCGATTATTTTGGATGAATGTCTCACAAGCCTCCAACAGCATATCTACATCTTTGTTTATATCCTTGTTAGCTAATTTAAGAGCGATTAGCTGACCTGAAAAGTATAAAATAAACAACATACATTTATATCTCATTGCACCAAGTATTTTACTAACAGATTTATAAAAGTATATATATATATATATATATATATATATATATATATATATATATATATATATGTAATGAACTTTCATCCTGAGAATCTCCACGAATCGTGGTTTGCTCCTCTCAACAGAATTATGAGCAGTCTCGGGTATAAGGATGTCTTTTGATATGGGAGAAACAGTTGGTTGCTAAACAACAAAAATGACGTCCTGGCAAGATGGAACAACCACTTTATTTCTGTAGATGTGGAGCGTCTGTTTAGTTCTAGGTACAATCCACTGCACCGTTATCTAAACTCCTTCGGTATTGACGAGGAATATATCATGTTAGAAGTGCCTATACAATAGAAAAGAGCTTTCATCCAGTTCAGACTCTCCGGGAGATATATCATTATCTTAAAGGTGTCTCATATAGAATAAACACTGAGCTGGATTGCTCTATATGTAACTAAAGAAAAGCTGAATTGATGGCTTCTATCTTGAATGTCCGATGTAAAATTCAGCCCTGATTGTCTTCTGGACATTAAAATATCGAATGATGATAGACCCCAGGGTGCCAATTTTTAAATTCATCGTCTAACAATGATGCAATATTTGAAATCTTCCAGTTTATTAGGTTCTCAAAATCAGATCCTTTATTTTATATAAATAGGACAGCTTTAACCTATTATCATTTGTAATGATTCATGAGTGAATCTTGCAATTGTGTTATATTATACCAGTAATATATCTCTTGTTATTGTATTGTATTGTACTTTGATATGAAGTATATTTTTATGTATAATATTAGTGTTATATTAGTACTGCGTCAAATATAAAATAGCCAGCCAGATCCACTATAATTGTTCTATACAAAATACAAAATTAAAAAAAAATTGTAATGAACTTATATATACATATTGAACCCGATATTTTTTTTTTAAATAATAATTTACTATAGTTCACATAATTTAATAATTTTCACTGCTAGTTTAATATTTGTTCAAATATATAATATGAAATGTGCACAATTTTTTTTAATAAACTCTTCCTATGTATGATGGGCAGTATTGAAATATGAAAATTTTGTAATAGTTAAAATAGTGTTTTTTTAAAAAATAGACATGAGTTCGCGTCTCGGCAACGGGGGAGTCTTTTAAATCCCTGCCCACACCCCCTGGCCTGGGAAAACCCCGTATAGCCTTAAAAGCGAGGACCCCAAAAAAAAAAAACAGTGTTTTATTTTTTTTCCTCTTACGAAAAAAAAAACGATCTCTAGTAATGAGTTATATTAACATATTCTATTAGATTTTTCTAAGCTGTTTTGCGATAAATTAAAGCGACATACCATTGAGAAGCATTGCGCAGAAGATAAAACTTGAAGTTACTTGAGATTGCCCAAGATCGTCGTAGTAGGACAGGACAGAGTGGATCGCTTTAAGGATTCTTGTCTCCGCTACCAGAGGAACCAAGAGCAGAAGGAGGAGGCGCATGTCTGCCAACTGTGAGCGGCTGCGTCACCTTATTCGTTTAGTTACGGAATGGACTTAATCCGTAACAATTATTAATATTAGCTTTTGGTTTATTTAATCATTTAATCATGCATTGACCTTTCTCATGACCTTTATCAAAGCATTAAGGCACAAAGCCCTAGATAGTCAGGTCAGATAGCTTAGAAATAGTAATCTAGAATGTACTGACTGGACAGAAGGCACTTATCAAGACTTAGGGAACAATAACCGATTTCAGCTAAAGGGTACTTTCTCACAGACTTCATATCAATTCTAAAAGATAAGGTTATCAATTCTTAATAGATATACCTTCATTCACACTCTTCCTAGACCGTCCAGAATTGATCCATCCCACCTACTATTCTTGAGCATAAAACCCCCATCCTTCTAAGACCAAAACACTCATGTAATTTATTCTCTTGATGTTTCTTACTGCAGGAGACCTGAAGTGAACTTATGTAGTCAACTCATATATCCAGAGTATATTATTCTGTATTTTAGATGCCATTTGTAACATTATGAATAAAACCAATATTTATAAAGTCTCCACTGCCTCCGATTCGTTAACTCTTTGATATGGAAGGGCATCAAACCACACCCTCACACGGATGGAGTAGAAAATATTTATTTATTATTTCTTTTATTATTTTAATTACGAACGCCACTAAAGTTCTTTAAAAATTCACTTGCAAATATTTTTTTTATTTTTCAGGTTTTTGGTTTTTTCTTTCTTCTTTATTTAGTTTTTTATTGCCTAGTATCGATATAACAAATAACCTTTGGCTTATTTCGTTGATCTTAATTTATATTGATAAATATGACCGCCATTCACAAATGTTTCCTTTTAGGTTTTAAATAAATTTGAAAAAATTTTGCAAGCAAATAATTTCTATTCGAAAGTTGAAGTTTGTGTGGATACAAGCACCAGATTTCAACTACACTGACAGAAAAAAAATTCCACCCACTTGATTTTTTCATGTTTTCATCTAAAAATATTTCTGTATTATATACAATCTCATAAACTGATCACTGGACGAGTAAACTGGGACAAATTTCGTGATGATTTGGAAAACAAACTAGACCTAAAAATTCCGCTAAAGACAAAAGAAGACATTAATGGTGCCACAGAAAAACTGACATCAATAACAGACAGTATAAATAATAACACCTTTATCAATAAGATTAACAACTCACAAAATACTAACTTGCCACAGCATATTCGTATCTTATTAAAGGAAAAACGAAGTGGCATTGAGGAAGTTCGAAGTGGCATCGAACTAGATACCCAACAGATAAAGCGCATTACACCCAATTGACTAAGAAACTGAAATCAGAAAATAGAAAATTCAAAATTTACTAAATTTTTCTGAAAAACTTACATCTACCGATAAATTACTATGGACGACCACTAAAAGGCTCGTGAAATTTAAAGACTGCAACCATCCACTACTCACTGAAGCCCAAACCTGGTCTGAATCCGACGAAGAAAAATCCCAAATATTTGCTCACCACCTGTTTAAAACCTTTAATCCACATCCCGATATTCTTAACCCAAATCACCTTGAATGTATTGAAGAAGAACTGGATATCCCACTCCAAATGTCCCTTCTACCTAAAGCCTTTCATCCTTCAGAAATATCCAACATCATTCTTCAGGTTACCTTCCCGAAAAAGCTCCTGGACACGACCTAATTACGTCCCAGATCCTAAAACTACTTCCTCGGAAAGCCATTCTATTCCTTACTTATATATATATATATATATATATATATATATATATATATATATATATATATATATATAATGCTGTACTCCGATTCACATATTTTCCCGGCCCTTGGAAACTATCCATTATCAAAATGATACATAAACAAAAAAAGCCACCAGAATACCCATCCTCTTATCACCCTATCTCTCTTTTACCCATCATGGGCAAAGTCCTGGAAAAACCCCTCCTAAAACGCCTGTACCCAATCCTAGATTTTAATCACATAATTCCAGATCACCAGTTTGGATTCCGAAGATCCCATTCCACTATCCAGCAATGCCATCGTGTGGTGGATGTTGTCTCCTCTGCATAAGATCGAGTAATGTACTGCACGGGCGTCTTTCTCGATGTAGAACAGGCTTTTGATCGAGTCTGGCACCAGGGACTGCTTTACAATCTCTGTGAATTCCTACATCCTACATACTTCCTCATTATCCGTTCGTATCTAACTGATAGATATTTCAAAGTAAATCACAACAATACTTATTCATCTCTCTTTATTTATTTTATTTATTTAAATCTCTGCCCTGCCAGTTTGGCAATACGAGTATTTGCAGTATTGGATAGCTACACGTGTGTGCATAACTAGCCACTACTGCAATCGATACAATAAGATTTTCTGTTTAGCTTGGCTCTTCCATCCTCTGTGGTGGAGCTTCTTCTCTTCTACCCAAATATAAGTGGGCTGGGCCAATGATGTCTTTCCACCCGTACACAAAGGCCTTGTAGTGCGGGTAGTTCTCTCTGGTCACTAGCTGAGGTAGATCGTGTTCTGTTAAGACATAGAGCCCAGTCTCCCTCAGCAACTTAGCCCTCAATGCCTCATAGGCGGTACAGGCTAATAAGACGTGCTCGGCGGTCTCCGGTACCCTACAACTTGGGCATAGGGGATCAATGTTCTTACCATGTTGAACAAGCTTTGCTCGGAATCCCCCATGCCCCGTGAGGAATTGCGAGACCCAATAGTCCCCTACCTTTAGTGCATCCGTACTGTCGTGGATGGCTAGCTCTTAAGAAGACTGGTCGTAGACTCCTCATCAGCAAGGTCTCCAACAATTTACTCATTATAGGAAGGAGACATATAGGCCTATATGACTTCGCTAACTGCTTGTCCTTATCTCCTCCCTTATAAAGGAGTCTAACATCAGCAATCTTCCATATTTTAGGGAAGTAACCCCTGTCTAGGCAATCATTGAACAATGCTAACAGCCTTTGTTCAATGTAGGGGATACTATTCCTTAGTATTGCTGTGTCTATCGAATCCAAGCCAGGAGCTCGACCAGTCCTTTGCCTATCCACGGCAGCACGGGGATCCCATATGTCCCATGGTGGGCATAGGTCCGTACCTGGTGGGCATACCGTAGTGCGTCTAATGTATCTCTCCTCTTCATTATCTTGGGACGGATCATCCCTGGGGTAGGTTTCCGCAATGAACGTTTTTGCCGTCTCCTCCAGAGTGGTTGCCTGAGTAGCTCCGCGTTTCAATGCGGCTATTACCTGTTGTGGATTTAACTTACCCAAGGCAACTCTGTAAGGGATGCCCCAGGGGTTCTTGGACGATTCTTCAATAATGAACTCGTCCCAAGACTTCCTTTTTCGAGAGCGCACTTCGTTTCGGTATGCTCTGGACTTGGACCTATACTCGTCGCGAAGTGTGGCGCACCTCTCCTCACTACCACACTTTTGATAGGACCGCCGGGCCTTGTAGAGCTCTCTCTTCATAGCAGTTAAGGCCGGCGTCCACCATGGGATAGGTCGAGCTCTCACCTTCCGTTGCTGGATGGATTCCTCAGCGGCGTCACGGATGACATCTGTGATCCTAGAGACCCTATAATCTAGACTATCTGTCTGGTCCGTCTCCTCTTCATCCCATTCTTCATCTACTAATTTTTCCTCCAGCGTTGACCTGAAGGCTTTCCAATTTGCCCTTCGGGTTAAATAACCCATAGCGAGGCCGTGGGAACTTTCCATATTTTCCACCAGCTTAAAAGCTATCGCTTGGTGGTCGGAACTCGTCTCAGATCGTAGGATCCAATCGTTGATGCGACTCGCTAGCACCGGTGATGCTAGTGTTACATCAATCCAGCTCTGCCCTCGAGCGCTAGAAAACGTTGGCAAGGCAGAGGGATCATTCATTACCACTAGCTGGCTTCGGCCAATGAATTCTCCGAGTTTAACGCCTCTTCTATTCGTTTGATTGGATCCCCAGACCGTGTTCCAGGAGTTGGTATCTGAGCAGATGATGATGTTTCTATAGCAAGCCGTGATCATCTCCATGGCGGATATGTCGTTGTCTATATCACCTCCGTCAGGAAGATATGATGAAACCAACGTAAAGGTAATATTACCCCATTTGATATAACATGCGACACAATCCGCCGTGGTAAACTGCCTCAGATCCATCACATCGAGGTTTGGGTTATTTACCACTTTAGCTGCCCTGGGCCTCCTCTCTCCACTGCTCAGGGCTATAATCCTCGATGTGAGGCCAAACCCCGTGACCATGTTCCCACGGCAGCTCGGTTCTTGAATCGCCATAACATCATAACGTCCAACAAGAGCCCTCAACTCATCCGCTACGATGCGACGACGGCCCATGTTGAGCTGGAGAATGGTGATATTATTCATAGTAGGTCCTCTTAGCCACCTCATTTGACCATCTTAAGTGTACAGGGCACTCTCGGCTGCCCGCTTTATGCTTCGTTTGGCTTTGCGGTGCACTCGCCCGCACACAGTTAATACAAGTCGGGCCAGTTTGTTCCTTCTTCCTTGGACAGTCCTTGAGTATGTGTCCATTGGCTGCACACCATATGCATACAACGGTATCCACCGTACAGGTAGCCTTCGTGTGTCCATAGCCTTGGCACTTTGTGCAACGAGGGGCGTCGAGGTAATCCTTAAACGTCATGGACCACCATCCTCCATCTAAAGCTGCCATTTCCAACAGCTGGAACCTCACCATTGGGTGAACTTCGAGTACCCAGTTCCTACTTAGTCCATTCCTAGATACTGAGGATAATAATGGCCGTATATCATCATTAATGAGTGTAGTAGGGACTGACTTCTCGTTTATTCTTCCCCACAAAAATCTCGTTAATTCAGCTGAGCCCCATGAGTGAGGGACACCCCTCACCTCAATCTTAGGTTTCTTTCTTTGTGCTAGTTTTGCCTGAAAACCTTTCTCCCGTAATCCCTGCCAACCAATTATTTTAGTGGCATGGGTACTGTCTTCTAATCGGACTAAAACGGAACCACCTTTGGTTGCTCGAACAATTTCAGCCTTAACACCTATTTCTGTGGGGGAAGGCAGGGCATTGATAATGTCCACCGGACTCTTACCGGTACCGCTAATAGTAATAAACGCCGGCTTGAGGGACTGAGTAGGTTTTAAAGGCAATTTTCGTACTATTTCGGCCAATGACTTCGGCTGATTTGGACCGAACCCAGTCAAAGATTCCGCCTCTGTCTTATGCGTTTCATTTTCAGTTTGTAGGCTTTCGGGACCGGTAGACTTTTTAGTCTTTTTCCTATTTCTTTTGCTCTTAACGACTGTAAAAGGAACTGCGGCTGGTAAAGGCTCAGGCGGGGTCACGTTAGTCGCGGATGACTTTTCGTTGCTTTTTCCAGGGATGGCGAGGGGACCATTAGATTTCATAGTGGTTCCTGAGAGAGATTCTATTACCTTCGGCACTGTTTTCTCTATTACGATGCTGGTTATCATCGAATGTACTGAAGGTGAGGTAAGTGTTTCCTGAACCGCTTTATGGACAAGTAAAGATAAGCCCTCACTCTTATCTTTGTACTGCTTTGTCCTTTCCTCCAACGATTCAATAGCGTCAATGAACCACTGTATTTTGCCATTAATGTGGTTTTGGTCTTTATTTTTTATACCTTTGTCAGCTTTAGTAAGGTATATTCGGAGGTTTTCTTGAATTACCTTTGCTTTTTGAAGGAAGTCATTTGAGATTCCTACCTCAGAAGCTTCTGCGTTATCACCAAGAGAAACCTTTCTCGCCCTTTTTGCGGTTGAACGTGAAACCCTTGGAGGGTCCCCTTCTTCCCTTTCATCTCCCTCCATGTTGTCTATAATATTACTCCTGGACAAGTCTTTAAAGAGTAGACACTTAATAACTTAAATAGTATCAGTAATAATATTTCTTATCACTTAAGACAGGTTATACTTACAAATTTATTTTTTTTTACACAGATTCAGTAATGTTAATTTCTGTGTGCTCCCTGGGAAGGTCTTATAGAGATCTTCTACTCAATATAACACTCGGAACTCAAAATTTTTCAAACAAGAACTCCTTCACGAAATTTATACTACTTAACCTCTCCTGTCCAAACTTCAATCTATGTACACTATTTACACTTACAACTATTAACAACAATAAAAAACATGATAAAACACTAGAAAACAATAAGATGGCTATGAACAATTAGAACAAAACGAAAATACAAAACACTGCCTCAAAAGATAGCTCTTTAGTAGACCGCAATTAATCACAGTAACCTCGCTATCACTCTGATATTGCTCTACTCATATCTATTCATCTCTCTTTTCCCAGTCCGCTGGTGTTCTCAAGGTAGTATCCTTGGTCTTATCCTTTACACAGTTTATACAGCTGGCATCCCAACCTATCCCAACACTGTTATTACCACGTATGCCGATGATACATGTGCTCTATCCGTTAATAATGACCAGACCATTGCATCCCAAATTCTTCAATTACACATCACAAGCCTTGAAGAATGGTAACGAAACTGGAGGATTAAAATAACTTCTAATAAATCTCATCAAATCACCTTTACCCTTCGACGTAAACCTATGACCTCATGTCCCACAGTATCCTTTAATGATACCCCACTTATCCATGTTGAACAAATCCGATACCTTGGACTTCACTTGGACAAACATCTAACTTGGCATCCTCATACTAGACCGAAACCGCTCGACGTTTCCGACTACTCCAAAACTTACTAGAGAAACGCTCTAAGCTTCCAATTAATTACAAAAGACTCATATACATGACTACAATAAGACCTATTTGGACTTACGGAATTGAGCTTTGGGGCTCCACTAAACCATCGAATTCCTCTCGTATCCAATCGTTACAATCCAAAATCCTTCGTAAAATCCTCACTGCTCCTTACTTTGTCACAAATAAAATAATCCATAATGACCTTAAAGTTCCTTATGTTTCTGACCTGGCCCAATCAAGCTATCAATCTTTCCATAACAATCTTTAGAACCATTCAAACCGTCTCGATTCCAACCTTGTTTTCTCTTCGATCTCTGACAACCCTCCGAGTCGTCTGAAAAGATGACCTCTAGATCTCCTTTTGTAAATACATTTTTAGAGTGCTACCAGAGGGTAGTTTCTCAACAAGTGATTTCATGTTATTATATTCTTTTGTTCACATTTACTGAATGTATTTTTATTTGTAATACAGTTGTAAATATCATCAATAAAAACTACTTTTTTTAAAACTTCCTTGAAAACGATTATGATACATCTATAAAGAAAACTGCTGTAGGCACAGGCGGATCTACGGAGGTGGCTGTAGTGCCTCCCTCTCCCCTCCAAAAAAATAATAAAATATAACCTTGTTTTATGAAAAAAATATTTCTATAAGTACTATTGTTCGTGCAATTAGGTTTAATAGGACTTCAAAAATCACTTGAACACCATTTCATATAGGTAGTTATTTTCTTTCTTTGACATAAAAAAATAACGAACAAAAGCTTCTTATGTTTACACATAAATGTTGAAATTTGTAGTTTATACTTTTCGATTCAGATAATTAACAAAATTAATGAATAAATAAAAAAATATATTACATTGAGCAATACGTTGTTTTCTATTCTTTCCCTGCCAACCACAAACCACTTAATAAAATTGACATTGTTAGCGATTTCAATAAAATTGTGAAGGAACCAAAGTGTTGAAATCTTGAGTCAAGAACCAATTAGTCTCTTTCATTAATTGCACTAATTACTTCTGTTAATTTCCGATCCATCTTTGTGGGGTTTCACAAGAGGAGTATTTAAGACACTTTTCGGAAGGTGGCAAGCATTCAGTCTTCTGGGCTTCAGCAATCATGTAAGTTGGGTAAATCTAGCACAAGAACCCTCAAGTTACACTATCTTTTTTAACCAATTATTATTAACATTTATTTGCTTTACAGATTCTTAAAAACTAAAGTAGTAACAATAGAATATACTGAAATAAGCTAAGTTATGATTTCAGAATTTAACTTGCATTTGTAGGGAATGGATTCATGAAGTGGTGATTTTAATAACTACGTCTTCTTTTCATAAGAACCTCTCGTTTCTCTAAAAACTTAAAATAAATTTGATGAATATTAATCATAACTAGCCATTGGTTCAGGGTAATAAAGGACGAAAAGTTATTTTAAGTAATATCTCGTTACAGGAAAGATCGGACTGCCGAAATATAATTTATTATAAACAATAGCTTAAATAAAATTTGGCATTAGAACATGCCATTAGGTAGGTAATGTGTACCGAAAAAGGTTTGGATCTGGGTGGTACAACACCTGTGCTTGACCATGCGGATGATCTGGTCCTGTTAAGCGAAGAATCGGAAACTATCAAACTAAATACGATAAAGTTAATGAAAACCGATAAAGAACCTGGGCTCGAAATAAACACGGATAAGACAAAATATATGGTTAGCAGCGAAAATGGCGATATTGCCGGTGATATCATATAGAAGGAAATATAGTTGAACACGTAGAGAAGTTAGGTATCTAGAGTCTACGATAACAAAAAAAA
The DNA here is from genome assembly GCA_928085145.1 of Nezara viridula. NCBI lineage: Eukaryota > Metazoa > Arthropoda > Insecta > Hemiptera > Pentatomidae > Nezara > Nezara viridula. The sequence goes on along the minus strand of OV725079.1, from coordinate 78,596,506 downwards.
AAAAAATTGAAGAGGAGATTAAGGTATAAAGTATTGCGTAGGATATTCGGACCGAAGAAGGATGAGTTAACCGAAGAGTTCAGGCGGTTACAACAACGCTGAATTGTGTGAACTGTATCCGGTTAATATAATTGAGGTACTTCCCATATAATATATAACTTCCCATTTGATTACATTGCGGCGAATCAAATGAGCTTGTAAAATTGTTGGGTTTAGTAACAAAAGAATCCCTAAAAGGTTAATATTTGGTGTACCGAATGGTAAACGCACAACGGGTAGACCGAAGCGAAGGTGGGAAGATAGTGTTATAGCCGATCTGAAGGGACTGGCTTTGGACGGCGAACGGTGGAGAGAAGCGTGTAATAAGCGATTGGTGGTGTCTGCATAGGTGTTCGCTAAGTATTTTATTATTATTGTAGCTTAAATAAAACGAAGGGCGGGATGGCTGAGCGAGTTAACGCGTTTGCAATAAAGTGCACTGCCTGACAACACGATAACCAGATTAAGGGATTACGAGTTTCGAGTACCATTCCCGTAGGTATTTAACTCTCTGATATTAATACCCTCCCTTGTCTTCTAGCCCGGGAAAAATCCTTAAATCCGAGAGGCAGGGGAGAAAAGAAAAAAAATCTTTAATAAAACGGCATTAAGAAATCGTTTATTTTAGTATGTAAATGAACTGCAAATATTTAGTTAACTCTATGGTATGTTTAGTGATTTTTTTGCTAAATAACGGCATCACATAATATGTTTATTTTTAACGTGCTAACGACAAAAAATATGTTTAATATTCATTTTAAAGACGTAGGATATAAAAATGAGGAAGAAGATAGTGAAATATTGAAAGCTACTTACTAAAAAAGTTATAAAATCTCTCAAATGATCCTCAAAGCTAACCGCCCAATTTTTTCGGCTATATCATAAATTTTGAGCGACTTGAAAACTGTATTCTGTGTTTCTCATATTTCATCATTCGTTACTTTCGATGGTACTGGTATTTGTAAGGGGAACTAGACCGACAAAAGAACTAAAATTAAGATCATTTTCCAATTAATTTTTTTTCTTTCTATTAACCATAAAGATAATTGTTGACACATATACATCGGCTAAGAGCCGTTAGTTACAATCTGGTGGCTACATATTGATTCGTTTATTAAAATGTAATCTAGCTCTGTGAAAAACAAAAAAAAAAACAAAAACGAAATGCAAAATATTGCTCTAGCTTTATGTTGTGGTGTGATGAATATTTTTAATAACTTCCAGTTATCTACCGAATATTCGGCGAAACATGCAAGTTGTCGAAACTAATATGATTTTTTTACTAATGATTATAATTGATTTCGTTTCCTGATTATTCTGTGCTAAAATCGCCAAAGTTTTTAAAATTCGTTTAACTAGAAATTTATCAACAAGCAACTAGAGCTATCCGTCAGTATTATTTTATATTGTGTTTTCGATTAGGTTTGGATTTCTCACCATTGGACTGTTATTCTGTGGACTTGCAGCTGCGAGGAATAACTTCCCAGATTTCTTAATGGAAAAAGAGAAATCTTTCAACGAGGTAGGAAAATAAATTAAATACATAAATTATCAACTTCTATTGAAAAGAATACGATTCAAATATTTTTCTGTTGCAGATCGACACACCGGTCGGTCACTTGATCTCAGCTCCTCTAGACATGGGAGAGATGCCTTGCCAAATGGATGTCAAAATCGTAAGTAAATACTTACATTTGTTAAATTGTCAGTGTTAAGTGTTGAAGTATGTTAATATACAATAATAATAATTCCAGACCCATTAGAATATTTATATCTCTGGCAGAATACTTATATAATAGTGAACTATACGGGACACAAGGATGCATAGGAGGTGGTTTCATGGCGTAAGTTACGCCATCAAAATTTTTGAGGGAGAGGGGACATTTTGACGGGGTTTAGAATTTTTTATGGGTACACATTTCGAGGGTGTTATGAATTTTCTAAATGAAAAGTTTCAAACCGGGTCACAAGAGGAAACTATAGAGTAGACTAATATGCAGAATAGTGTAATATGCATGAATTTAGCTTGCAATGTTATGAGAAAGAGGATAGCAATAAAATAGTTTGGAAGAAGAGGGGGGGAGGGCGATTCAGGCGTCATAGACCATGGGGGGATGGGCACCCATGACTGGTTATATCCCGTTTGCACGAGTGTGGGTGGCTATTATAATAACGACGCTTATTCTTTAAAACAATTTTATTTTATATATATTTATTTAATAACACCTTTAGTATTACAACGCTTACAACGCTCCATGCAAATTTTCTACTGTCTGAAAATGCTGTCAACTGTTTCGGTATGCGTGTCGCTATCTCTTTTTCAGCTTCAAAGAACTCAAATCTTGTTATTTTTCCTGCAGATTGACGAATAGTGGTTTTTTACTTATGATACTGAAACAAAACGCCATTCTATGGAAGAGCCTCTGTGCCTTATTGTATATAACATAAATCAAAGAATATCTACTACCGACTCTTCAGTGGATATATGTAACTCAATATAGCTGCTATAGTTTTACATCATTTTTTATAATTACTAATTAATCTATATTGTTATTAATCATATCATAAAATAGCACATTAGATGTCTGAATACATTGAATGGCCAAAAATTAATGTATCTTGATCTCTGTTGGTCATATTGTAGAGCAGAACATCCGATTCAGTGAATTGGAATTGCTTCATACCACTTTATATATTTATTGAAAATCTTTCTTTAACCGTCCTTGAGCTGAGCTGTTAATTTCAAACTAACACAGAAATCTGGAAAATAAAAATATATTATCTTGTTCCCAAGAATTATTTTATACCTATTATTCCCATCTAGGAAGAAAACTTGTTTTAAGTACATTTATGTTTATAATTTTTCACGTCTTATCTTTTTTGTGGAGGGAAGTTTGGTGTGAAAGTAGAAGACAAGAAAAGGGATAGAAGCATAGAAGTTCTAATGGTACTAAACTTTCTTGTCAGTGAATATCCAAGTCCGTTCCCTGAGGCAATATAATGGAATTTATATACTGAATGAAATCAAGTGAAATTAAGTTGGGATTCATTCTAATTAGGGAAACTAAATTTTTACAAATTAACTACACAAATTGTACTCTGAACCTGTTAACCAAACTAGGAGACAATAAAACTACGAGTTCGCGTCCTGGTGCCTGAGGGTCTTTTAAATACCCTGCCCTCACTCCCTGGACCGGGAAAACCCTCGTATAGTCTAAAAAGATGAGGTAAGGAAGAACAAAAAAACTCACCAAAAGCAATTTTTTAAATATATTCTTACTTGCTTAGATTTCAAGTGTCAATTTATAAACCAAAATATGAATTTAAATGACATGAAAAGTATAATTTTAGCCACTTCATTGCCATAGCTTTCAATGGTGTGCGAAATGCACCGGTAAATTTCTTCATGATTCTTCAATTTATTTAATTTAATTTTTTTTTATTCCAGATTGAGCGCGTAATTGGAAAATGTGAGAGAAGAGGTGGTTCGGAAGCTTGCATCGCAGGTTCTTACGTTATTCCCAACCATCACGACTGTATCATGAATCGATAGATCAACACCGGATATTTTACCAAATAATATTATTTATATAGTCAATAAATTGTAATTATATTCAAACCAATTAATTAATTACTTTTTCCCTATATTACTTTTCCTATGAATATTAATGATGAAACTATTCCTATTGAGTAATATTACAAATTATCTTAATTTAGGACAACGATTGCAGTGAAACCATTTACACCGTATCAACAGATAATATTGATAAATTCTATCTAAATAATAAAAAGATTTTTCAAAAACACAATTCTGAATAAAGTAAAATAAAAAAGGCATTCTTATACACTCTGTTAAAAGGGCCAGATGTAATCCAAACCAGGATTTACTTCTCACTAGTAAATGGGAAAGTATGACTCCTGAAGATCCCAACGATTCTGTCTTAATCCCTATAATGGGCATTAAAAGCCTGTGTTGGCGCTATTGATAGACGCGCATGACTTGATTGGAGAATCTCAGCATTGACGGAACTCCAATATACATAGATCTCGGGGTAACTGCCGTTTAATCTTTGAGGATGATTGTATGAATGAGTGGAAAGGAACGTGAAGGAGCTGGATGATGGATTAAGTTCCAGCGAAATTAGGAAAATTAGCAGGGGATAAAGTCCTCAACAAATGGGATTTTTCAGGCCATGCCATTTTTCAGATAATTGAACATACCGACACTTGTCTTCACGAAAAAAAATCAAACTTATCTAAGAAAGTTTATATAACTAATAAACAATATGTGTACATTATAACAACTTTGCTTAAGAAAATAAAATTTGAAAAATATACACTGACAGGCAAAAAATTCCACCCACTTGATTTTTTCATCTAAAAATATTTCTACTTTTGATTGGTCTATTGATTTTAATGAATAAATTGGTAATCTTTTAGTTTGTTTTCAATTAAGAATATTAATATAGAGGACAATAACCCTTAATCCTTAATTTGATGAAATGATTCTAGATTCCAATGTTTACTTTCTATGGAATCAAAATGTTTATTCAGTATCATTAGTTCAGTGCCGTTTCCTGCAGCACATTTCTCAGTCTCCGGCTTTTAATTTTTTCAATATTAAGTTTAAAAATGCCTCTTAGTACTGAGGATGTTGCGCGTGGTGTGGCACTTATTGATGATGGACGTTCTATTAGATATGCAGCTAATGCCATCGGAGTTCCATATGAAACTTTACGTTCGTCAGGCGTTTTCGGGAAATTGGTTCTTACAAATAGAAGGCCCGGTTCTGGACGGCCTAGGGTAACAAAACCACGGGATGACCGATTTTTGACTTTGAGAATTTTACGAAACCAGCACCTTTCCGTTGTTCCAAGAGGAGGAAACACGCGCTACTAAACGATGATGTAATTAATTTCTTTTAGAATAATAATGATTCGTTTTTCAATTTTTTTTTTTTCTCTAATTTTTCTTACCCAATCACATTTTGATTATTAAAGGCATTTAGCTTAATACAGAAGAAAAGATGATTGCCTAGAAAAGGGACATTTCCCAAGAATGTGGAAGATTGTCGACCTGAGAACGACCTACAAGGAATGGGGCAGGGATAAGCAGCTCCCTAAGTCATGCAGACCTATATGCCTCATTCTTATTATGAGTAAAGTCCTGGAGCACCTTATGTTGGTCAGTCTAAGACTGGACCTAACGAGAACCAGCCATCCACGGCAATACGGTTCAGTGTAGGAGAACCGCTAGTACACTGCTGAGAGTATACGCAGATTTTGAACAAAGGGAGGAGCGATATGTCATGGTGCTGCTCTTTGATATTTCCTCTGCCTTTGACGGCGTCTGGTGGCCGTTTGTGCTCCAGAAGCTGTAGAGATACGATACTCCCTGCAACTTGTATTGCCTTGTAAAGAGCTACCTACAGAACAGGAGGGTGAAGGTTCGAGGAATTTCCTATGAGTTAGAAGCCTCCGTAGAGAGGGGCTGTCCACAAGTATCAGTCCTTGGTACAGTTTCATGGAAACTGGTTTTTGACGATTTGCTGAGTGTCTTGGAAGAAGAGCAGTTCCCAGCTACTAATTACGTAGACGATGCAGAGGCGGTTTGAAGGTCGAGACCTTCTGAAGTTCGAGGCAGAATGGTGCGCCAACATTGTGGCGAGATGATTGGGAGGAAAAAGCTGAAGATTTCCGCTGTTAAAACCCAGGCCATACTCCTGAGAGAGAAAACTGATAGAGCTCACGCTATCACTCTACTGATCCAAGGAGAGAGAATTCGTCTTCGTAAGTGAGGTGATAACTTACCTTATAGTGAGATTTGGAAGAAATTTCAACATAATGCCTCACTTGGACTGTTTGGATGGTAGAGTCAACCTCTTACTGAATGGGCTAAGTAGAGTCGGGGTTCTCTGGGGCCTCAGATACCCAGCGAGAATGACAATCTGCAATGACAATGACAAGTTCTCACGGGACATGGAGGCTTTCAGGCCAAACTGCATAGCTTTAGCAATGTCCCAGGTACCGCGTTCCAGAAACTGCCTAACGCGTATTAACGACCTGCACGGTCTTTCAAGGACTTCGGGACACTTTTATGAGGAAAACGGGATTGTACGTCATGACAACGATGATTTCCTCTCCCTCATGAAACAAGAGAACTACTCGTATTTTGAAGAATTTGTTTACGGATTGAATACAACTGTGGGACCGGAACACTTTAACCTTTGTGCCCCCTCCCCCCCCCCCGGCGAAGAGAAGAAGCAATCCATAATGAAGATGTGAACTTCAGTTGAAGCACTACCGTCTAAGTGGGTAAGGTAGTTTGATAAAATATTTATTACGCTACCCTCACCAAATTGACGTAAGGTAATAAATAAATAAGTATCTTGATTATCAGGTTACCGGGCAACACGCTTTGCGGTGCACACGGATTAGACCACTCGGCCATCCCACCCCTTATTCAATAATTTCTATCAATATTCAGGTATGTCATTTTGGCTGTGAGCCATTATATGTGTGGGGTCCCTCAATCTCTGAAAAAGTGTTAAAACCCTTTTTTTTAATCCTCATTTCATTAACTTGAAGTAAATAACATTCTTTTGACCATCGTATTAACAATGTTTGACTTTTCGGTCTTTGAGATCAAAGTTGCCAACTCCAAGGAATTTAATCAAGAGAAGATGAAGAATCCATTATTAAAAGTTTTTTATTCTTCAATATCAAATGAAAATGTGAAGAAATTAAAATTTAATAACGTTTCACGTCACTCAAATAACGGATTAATCTGAGAGAATAAAATTAAAGAACACTGTAGAACCAATTATGAGGCAATCAAATCTGTTTTATTAATTTTATTTTGAATCCTAACAGAAGAGATTCAATTTTGGTTACATTGGATTAGAGGTAAATGAATTTAACGTTATGCAAGAAAATAACATGAAAGTAATTATATAACTGAATTAAATATTACTTAAGTTTATTTGACTTGATTTTTTGATATATTATTTATTTTGATCATGCTTGAAACAACTAACAGACAACTTAAAAAATTAAGGTGTGTGCTTAAGAACACACGGTAGAAATGAAAACAGCAACAAGGCAGATTAATAATATGAAATATAAATTATAAATAATATCTCATTATATAGAGGGTCAAATGCTGAACATTTCTCTCGCTTACAGTATGAAGGTTCGATTTTTAGCTTCTGAGATATTTTATTCCATATCTTCCCTTATAAAACCTTTTAATTTAGCTATGCGGTTTTATTGTATCCCTATATTATAAATACTAATATTATTGTTAAATAATGTTAGTTTTCCAAAATTATTATTTATATTTTTGCTTCCTCACTACCGAAGGCATTGTAATCGTGCGGGAGGTTTAAAAATAAATTGATCTCAGTATCGAAAATTTTCACTCGCGTCTTACGTTTCAGACATCAAGGATCAAATTTGGTTCGGTGTCTGTCTGTAGTGATATCGATGTAACGTGCATACCAGCTAGTACCTTTCATCCGATTTTCAGGAATTGTGCGGGTTGGTGCTTAGATGGCCCCATATCAACCTTATCAAATTTCAACCAAAACTTCCGTTTAGGCTAGCGCAAACGCATTTTTGTATATATGCCAATATTTCAGAAACGGCTGGTTCGATTTGGCTCCAAGTTAAGTAAAAGGTAGGTATTTGTGAAAAAATAATGTAAAGTCAATTTGATTGAATTCTGTTTATTGCTTTACTTATATATGCTCAAACGTGTCTGCCTTGATACGTCTATATATCTATAACCACAAGTTCGATTTGGCTCAAATATGGAGGGAAGTTAGGGGTTGGTAAACAGATAATCAAGTAGGTATGAATATTATTAAATTCTATTCACTACTCCTAAAAACAATACTTCTGCTTTCGGATCAGTAAACGTATTATTTGAAAAGCCTATAGTTTGAAAACTGCCAGTTCAATTTGACCCAAACTTAGAGGAATTTTGGAGAATAGTATAGAAATTACCTAGTATTATCTTATTAAATTCTATTAAATAATTAAAATTAATATAAATAATTGTTAACAATATAATGGCAGTGAAATGTGAAAGGCACTGATCATATGGAGTAGAAGTTATGTTAAGACGATAGTTTCTGGGGTTATAAAATTTTAGGTTTTATTCCGTTAATTATACTGGAGTAAAGTAAATTTATACTGTATTGTTTCATGGATTCCAAACGTTACTGGCATGATACTTACAGCCGTTACTTAAATTTCGAGTAATTTTCAATAAATTTAAATTAGTTTTTACTCTGTTTGTAAAAAAGAATAACCTTATTTGTGAATGTGTTTATTTCTATTGAAGTTCAACTAGCTCGTCGAGGTATCGAGTTTCTGTTTGATTTTTACATATATCTTTAAATTCCAGCTTAAATAGTTTTGTTCTGACTGAAGAAAATGGTCTCGTTAACTCTGGAAAAAAAAATTTAGTCATGTTTTAGTTTATATTTTGTACCATCCATTTTTGGAGTGAAAACATGCAGATTATTCACATAATACTACTGTTGGTGCAAAAGGTCGTATGTAAACATTTTCAACTTTTTTTTTTAAATTAAGATTCATCAAATATGGAATCTTCAAATACGCCACTCTTTCGCATTTTAATATTAGCTGATAAACGAAATTCTTAGATATCAAACCCGAGAATGTTGAAGGGTAACTGTATCTGCGAATCGGCTTCTTTTAGGGATTTTTCTTTCATACAAAAAGTCGTATACTTTGTAATGTAGATATATTTTAAGTAATGAAAACGCTGAGGAAGCTATACTGAAATTACTTGACAGAGGTTTTTTCGTCACTCTCCGTTACCTTCTACCTTCTACAAAATAATATGTTATTTATTTGATATTATTTTTTCTGAAATTCTTCGCTTTCCAGCTATTTATTATACCTGTACCTTCTGACTATTATTTCCGGAGATTCGTTTTCAACCTGGATAAGCATTTTTCTTTTTTCTACAGTTTCCAATTATTATATTCTTTCAAATTTCATATTTAGCCATTTTTTATAGTTACTGTTAATAAAAGAGAATCAATTTTTTAAAATAAACTATATTAAAGGTACTTTAGAGGAAGACGTATATAAACATTGGACATTTAAGCCCCATAAAGTGAAATCAATGGGGTTAAGACCTAAAAAATATTAAAGACCACTGAATTATGCAATGATACACCGAGTTTAATCAAAATCGTTAGAGTCGTTTTTGAGAAAATTGTAAAAATTTTTTTCACCCTTGATATTAAGTGGCACTTCCGGTTTGCCGAATTTAATAGCATACTTAAAAACCTATGCATACGAAATATAAAACTAAGGTTGGACCCGCATGACCCGAAGGAGGCCCAAGCCCTGCAACGAGATGTCATTTGAAAAATTTTGTTTCAAAATCTGAAAGTATTGTAGGTAGATTCTGGAAAAAAATTATCACAAGCGACGAAAATCAGATACTTTTAAAAACCTTGCAAAAATAATCAGCGGTTACAGGCAGACGAAACTGCACAACCGGTTCGCCAAAATTGGTTTGTGAAAAAATGTAATGCTTTGGTGGGACTTCGAAAGCGTTTTGTATTTTGAGCTTATTCTTGGTGGTCGGGACATATTTAGATATACAGAGTTTATGCAGTTTGGAATGCCAAGTACCCCGCTTTGGTCAACAGGAACCAAGCTATTTTGCACAAAGACAATACTCATCGACAATACATATCGATCTCGTTTGACTAAGGAAAAATTATCGGATCTGCAAGCAGTAAATGTTTTGCATCATTCTGTTTATAGCCCAGATATTGCACCATCAATTAATTAAGAATTAAATATTTCTTCATTATAACATTTTGAAGAGGGCTGGGGAGAGAAGAAGGTTTGGTGGGAAAGAGGTGCACTGTTCACAACCAGACAACAGAAATTGAAACACAAAACTAATTTAACAAACTTGAAAGCGCAGACGAAATGTGAATTAAAGGTTCATATTTCTTATTTTAATATTACGTACTTTAAACATTATTGAATACTACTCTTCAAAGTAAAGTCCATTGTTCTCAACTACTTTCGCCGACTTTTCTTCCAATAATTTGATTTTATGTCGGTATTGGATTTGAACTCCTTTGGTTTTGAGGCAAAGTACTCTTGATAATTGCAAAGACGTAAAAATTTGAAATTAAGAGTACTTTTTCTCTAAACCATACAATTTGTACGGACATCAAATCCAATTATTGGCAGAAAAGTCGGCGAAAGTATTTGAAAACAATGGACTTTACTTTGAAGAATGGTATTAAATAATGTTTAAAGTACATAATATGAAAGAAAGCTATTATGTACAAGACTTTTGTATTTTCCTTGTATTTTTTCTACGTGATGCGACGTTAGAAGGTATATTGTTCTTCGCGGATCGTCAATGCTTGTAGATTATCTCGAGGCGAATCCTCCTCCTGCTCTGCTAGTGGTAACAATTCTTGTCTGCTTGACAAGGTCATTTGACTATTAAACAGATCAAGGAAAAATTATCGGATGTACAAGTATTAAACGTTTTGCCTGATTCTGCGTATAAACCATATATTGCACAATGAGATTATGGTTTGTTTAGGTAAATGAACATACAAATTGAAGGAAGGTATAGAGGAGGATTCAGAAACATAAATGATACAGAACTTCTTACAGAAAGATGTAGCTGGAATAATGCAAGATTTGCTGAAGGGGACCATCATGTAACAATAACTGGCAAATACGTAAAGTAGTAGGTTGTGATGTTTTCTTAGTGGAGTAAATTAAAAAAACATATTTTCAGATTAAGGAAGTAGGGAGGTATTTTGGTTCCAAAGACTTTGAAAATAATGACACATAGATAGTACAGCTGTATGAAAGTGAGATTTAAGATACTTCACCCCACCATATTATCAAGAGAAAGATTTTACCTCGGAATGCATAAATGTAACAAAATAATTTAAATGTTTGTAAATCTAAAAAAATGATTACGCCACCAAATGCCTCATTAAGACTGCAAACCTACTGCCCAATGCTTAATGATCCTCTATTTCTCCAGTGCTTAATAAAATAAGAATTTATAAAGGGAATAAATAAAAATAAAAATCTTTCAGTTGTTAACTTATATTTCCTCTAATGATTACATCAGTATTTTACTATTACTGTTAAGTTTAATTATCATGTGGAAATCTCTCAATCCAATCTCCTCAATTCAACCTCAGTTTCCTTCACTGTGAGAATACAAAAAATTTGTCAAAGCCAACATTGATACTGCTGACAAGTGTTCATCACAATTTTTCCTGAAAAAAAAACTTAATTACAATAAAGAAGTTTTGTGAAACTAAAATTAAATACACTATTGTGGGTTAATTGATGATTGTCGTGAATAATGAAGAGAAGGGTGGTTGGGGTGGTCAGTCTTTTAACATTTACCGACGCTTCGACCTGAAGTTTAGGCCTTCATCAGACTCTATTCCAGCTAGCTATTGGAAGAGCTCTGATGAAGGCCTGAACTTCAGGTAGAAACTTCGGCAAATAATTATTATTATTTATTTTTGCCTTCTTATTTCTGACTGATCACCCGACCATCCTTCTCTTCATTAAATACACTATTATTCCAGAAAAATCTTTTTTCCACAAAACAGAATTGATGTGTTCTTAAATTGAAATGTATTTGAACATATTGAAAAATATTTGTTCTTAATTAATCTTATCGTCAGCTTATTAAAACAATTCACAAACTCAAAATGAGCAATTTTCGGATTTCTTGCTTTTTGTGGCCTCATACATGAGATATTTAAATTGTTGAAACTCACTAAGTCATAGATATAATGTTTCCTGTTTTATTTTTAAAGTTTTTTGTTAGAACAGACAGATCATGCAAAAATAAATTAATAATTACCCGTATATATATATATATATATGCTATACTTCAACATACATTCTATCTCATTCAAAACTAATCTTGCTCAAAATAGTTTGGTTTAATTTATATATATATATATATATATATATATATATATATATATATATATAAATTAAACCAAACTATTTTGAGCAAGATTAGTTTTGAATGAGATATAATGTATGTTGAAGTATAGATTGAGCCCTTGGGGTTCCCTGATTCTTAAGTGTATGATACATTTGTATCTGTTTGTGTGTATATATGTACAGACAGTAAACAATTAGAATCTGTCATAATGGTTGAAAATACAATGGTCATTACAAAAGAAATTCAAAAACGTTTTGCAAAAAAGGTTTTTTTTTCAAATATTCATTATTATGCTATACTAATATTTAAAAATCAAGTAAAATTTACTTACAGTGGGCCTCCTGGTGAAAAGCAACCAGATGAATGTTGTAGACTCAATATGAAATCCAGTACTCTGTTTGTTAAGAATTCTGGGTAGTTACTCAATCCACAAACAGCAACTGTAATATTCGTTTTAGCTAATTAATTAACATGTTCATGTAAATTTATGTTTGTTTCATTTACATCATCCTGGATTCCTAATAGGCTAAAAAAAAAGTTTTATACATATAATTATTATTATTTTTCCTCATACCATCTTCAACGAATAGGTCCCGAAGTTTCAGTGGCATTCCATTTTTTAATATTGTATTAACTTCAGTTAGAACTCTTCCACATCTTTTATCTAATAAATCTCTTGTGAAAGGTAATGGTGACATCTAAAAGCAAATGTATTTTAAGTATATTTATTAATGGACCTGCTTTAAAAAACTAATAACAATTAACAGTAATTTTACATCATACAGTGTGTATTTTAATATCATTAAATGAATATAAAATTCTTATAAGAATTATAGCCAAGAAAATCTGATTACAGAAGTTTATTATGAGCTTATATAATTCAAAGTGACGATTTTAAACGATTTTAAGAGAACTAAATATATTTATTTTTAATTTAATTGCATTTATAATTAAAACAATAATGCATTGCCGAGCTGAAAAACATCTTTAAAAAAACGAATTCTTGTCATGTGTGCTCACTTGAGAGCTTAACCCCAATGATTACCTTCCCGATTGGCCCAAATGATTAATTTCAAAAATTGGCTCCAAATATATTTTATATTTTCACCATCGTTATAGGTGAGTCCCGATAAACCATGTGTGTGTGTTGAATAGATGATCCTGAAAAAATTATATTGTATGTGTGAATAAACATGTTTCTAACATGTAGGATAATTCTCTAATCTTAGCATTTGCGCTGCGGTAGAATAGTTATATTAATTTTCACTTACTTATATATGTAATGTATAGTAAGGGTAAGTATTGCGATCGTGAAAATTTTCGAATCTCAGTTTTCAACGGAAATATATGTTTTGAGGTACCCTGAGTCCAAATAACCAAGTGTCGCAAAATGGCCTGTGTGTGTGTGTTAACAGTCTAGCTCATAAATGAAAAGTAGTATGAAATTGATATTAAGTATTTAAGGTTTGTATATGGGCCGGATGTGACAGCAACTTTTTTGTTCCAATCGGCTAACCGAAAGTGCCACTTTATTTGAACGCTGAAACACATTTTTACAATTTTCTCAAAAACGGCTCCCTATGGTTTTTTAAAATTTTATGGCATTTCCTAAAAAAAAAAAAAAATTCGTTAAAATCGGACATTTCAGGTTTTTTTTCCTGAAGAGGCGAAAATTTGGATAAATTTAAAATATACTTTTTTTATTGTTGAGACTAAAAAAAACTTTTTTTCTACAAATATTTAATAAAGTATCTTTCCTAATAATAACTTTCATAAGAAATAAGTACCTAAATTTATACCTTTATCTCAGTTCTATATTTCAACACTGCAATCACCACCTCTGGAATCGACTTACTCATTCACTCTGCATAGATTACTTTTTCAACTAAAAATATCACTAAAATGACATTACTCATAAATGTTGAAATTGGAGTTAGTCATTCTGTGGTTTATAAAAGCAAAGAAACTTGTGTGGTTTATAAAAGCAGATGGAGTGACTAGATTTATATTGCCTATCGTCGACATATTAAATAGACATTTTGTAATTATAATGGTCTTAATGACTTGTTATCTTTAAGCTTTATAACCTTTAGCTCCGTTTAAAATGCACTTCAAAAAATTTTATAGTAGCCCAGCATTGCCAGAAAATAATTTCTATTCAAAGTAGAGCGGTAAGTGAAAGTTGTGTGTTGTGCCCACCAGATTTTTAAACATGCAAAATAAAATAAAAAGCCGTGGTGGCCGAGCGTTGCCCATTTAGCATTCTCCATTTTAGCGGCGCCGTACACTGGTGCGAGCGTAAGGTTCTTTGGACATTGCTCTAACTTACTATAAAATTTCAGTAAACTGTTCAAATTTGGTCTGTTTATGTTTTTTAGGGTATTGAATTTTAATTCAAGCAATTCGGTGTACAAATTTTATTTAAAGGAAAATAATAAAATATTAATATTTATCTTATAACCTATCTCATAAAGACATAATATAATAAAATATAAACATATAAAGTTACAAGTAATAATAAAAAAATTTTATTTAAAGCTTAGCTATTAAACTCGCGATATATTTATAATTTAGCCAATATAGACAATTAGATGTTATTTAATAAAAAAATGGGTTAATAATAACACGCATACGCCTGTAAAAAATTACAAACCAGCTCCAACAATACCATATAAAAAATATTGTTTTCATTTCTTCTCCTATTATTTCACACCAGGGTATTATTAATGCAATTTTTAAGTTAAAAATTTCTGAACATGAAGGGGAAACATATTAGTTTGTCACTAAAGCAGTAAAACTTCCAAATTGTTACTGTTGTGTTTTGTCCTTATGTCCAACCTATGTGTTACCCAAAAGCGAGACCGAGATGAGTCTTGGTCTTGCACACTCAGTCTTGGTCATGGTCATGGTCTTGCGCAAGATTCTCCCAACAGTCTTATAGTTACTTATTAGCTTATTACTATAGTTATATAACTGTAATTTTTTAGATAGGAGAAACCTAACTAAGCCCGAATGAAAAATTAGAGTAGTTAAATTCAAAAGTATATTGGTTATAACAATTATTCGCATATAGTAAATAATATTGTCAAGTATTAGTACCTGTTTTGCATTAATTTTTGTTCAAAAAATCGATTTTTTTTTTACCAGGTCTGGTCTTGGTCTTGCAACAGTTAGGCGGTCTTGCCACACTACTCACACAAGCTAACGCTACGGTTGGACATTTGGTTCGTAAGAATAAACAAAAGTTACAATTTGGAAGTTTTACTGCATTAGTGACAAACTGATATCGATTACGCTTCATATCCAGTAATTTTTCGTAACAACTATGCATATATTTAAAAACCGATGATCCAGCTGTCTTAGGATTCACAAGAAGTACCTAATTCTGCCCAGCACATACCGTTAGGTTTGAACAAAAAAAAAAAAAAAACGGCAAACCATCTCAAAATATAAAAAAGATTTTTTCATTTCTTCACATATTATCTCACATCAGGGCATTAACGTGATAATTAAGATAAAAATTATTGAACATGAAGGTGAAACGATGTTAGTTTGCCACTGATGCAGTAAAACTTCCAAATTGTAACTTGTTTTTTTCTCCCAATGTCCAATCGTAGCGTTAGCTCGCTCCAGTGTGCACCAGTCCGAATTCGACCTGAGCGGGTTGTAATTTATTTCGTGGCGAATCCACGGCGAAACACGGATCCAAACTGCTCTGCTAAGAATAAGTTTGGTGGTAGTTGTAGTATAACCCTCTCACCGTTTGCCAGAAAGGGCGAGGCAGGTGAAATCGAGAAAAAAAAAGCTTATATCATTAATTAATCATGTATCATTGATCTACTCACCGCTGCTGCTAAGGAGAAATACAGGACTTGGTGGCTCAAGGTATAGCCCCTGGCACTTTCATCAGTCATTTGGCTCAGGCAAAAGTCCGTTATTCTGTCTCCCAACAAAGCCTCCGTGATACAAACTGTTGAATTGAACATGGACGGAGTACCGTAGAGGAAGTTATATTGAAGATCATATGGAAGATAGTCTTCTGGTTTCAATGGTAAAAGTACATCTTTCTTCAATTTTTTCATTGATGTTGCTACTCTTTCCTCTTAAAAAAAAAAAATTAATTACCAAACTCTGGGGGGAAATTCTAGATACAATTTCCAACAAAAACGTTCAATTGAAACATGAGCTGATTCCGAACAGAAAATTAAGTCCATTTCTTTTTTTTTTTTTTTTAAAGGTAGGGACGGATTTTATTAAATAAGAAGAAATAAAACTGTTCAAGTTAATTAAATTATGACTACACCACCGTGAAGCAGACAAAAATTTCTTCTAGAAAACAGAGATTAAATTTGATGAGGTCAATGATAAAAGGAACTTTCAGGAGATCACATACGCCCGACGTTCTGCTGCAGTTCCAGTATTCATACCCGAGCATCTCTGCAATCCCGATTCCTGAAATAATTCAGCACATATTCGTAGGCTTTGCGTTATTATACCTCTTGAAAGTCCCTTTTATTATTGACCTCAATAAATTTTATTGAGTTTTATTCACTGTTTTCTCAAAAAACATTGTGTCTACTTTACGATAGGTATTATAATAATCGCAAGTATTGATTTAGATCATTATTTGATCATTATGCACTTTCAGATCGGATAAATTTGCCAGTGAAGAATAGAACTGGACATAAATGCAGAAGATTCAACTTCAAAAAGCTGAAAGATCTTTAAATCCAGAAATCTCACCAGGAAGAGTTGGATGAATGTTTTCATATTACCAATATCCCTGATACGGAGTTAAATGCGGATAGCAGCTGGACAGCCAGTTCTAAAGTAGTAAAAGATATTGCAAAAAAAGAGTTAGAATCACCAGAAAGAGCTTGACAATGTATGCCAGATAATGACAGAAACCAAAAACCACGCCTGTAGATCCATGGTTCAGAGAAAAACAAGAAGCACAGTTGCGGAATACGATGAAGAGGAGAATATCTGCTTCACAAGAAAGGAGAGCGATATGAATGAGAATGCTGAGAGGAGAAAAACGATTCTGAGAATTCTACCAGAATGTAAATGCCAGTAGAAAACCGTTCAGGCAGAGACAGGAAGTGAAGCGCCTAAAATAAATCAAATCAGACCGAATGAAGGCCTCGAAGCTTCAGATGAAGAAAAGATAAAGGGAGCCAAATTAAAATATGAGAAAGCGGTAGGCATAGATGGTTTCCTAGCTGAGCTATTTAAATATAAATGCAAAAAATTCATTAAAATTCTTCAATATATAACAACCAAGATCTTTTAGAAAGATATATAGAGCACGATGTAGCACGAGTCCCACACACAAGAAGGCTAAGTTGGGCTGCTCATGTGGTCCGAATGGGAGGAAAAGGAATGCCAAGAAAGTTGCCGACAGAACAGTTCTTCCGAAGAAGTCGTAGAGGAAGGTCAAAGACTTGATGGACTGATGGTGTGGTAAGGGACTCTCGAACTATGCTCGGCAATGTGGACTATATTGTAGCCGTATAAGACAGGGATTCCGATTGAGGATGTCCAGGACTCACCGAGTTGTAGTGCCCAACTAATAATTATAATATAATTACTAAGGTTACTACAACCATAAACTTGTAACTTATCTGTATGACATGTTGTATTATATAAAAAAAAAAAAAAAAAATATATATATATATATATATATATATATATATATATATATATATAAAATTACTAATAGAAGTGTTTACATGTTCTAAAAATGAAAAGAGCTAGTAAATCAATAATTAACTAATTTACCCGAATTCCTGTTGATATAAAATCGTCCATTCTTATCGATGATCTTGTCAATTTTGTGTTTTAGGATCTCGATGTCATTTTCTATATCTTTGTTGACTAATTTAGTAGCACTTAGTTGTCCTAAAACATATAAATTAATCAAGATAAATTTACACAATGTCCCGTAAACAAATTGTAATACACATTATATAAGCCAATTAAACGCAATTGACCGAAATAACCGATGTTATAAAAAATATCTTTATTAAAATTTTAATATGAATATTTTGATTTCTCTTACCTTCAAGCTTTAGATTCGTAAAAACATCTATTATGAATAACAAATCTGACTCAAATGAGAACATAAATACTGATAGAGTAGGAGAGACTGGCCTTTCATTTAACGAAAGGACTTGTAGCTAGTAACCATTTTAAATTCTAGATAAACTTCATCTGAACTTTCAACTTCGGTCAGTCGGTTGAAAGCCGTTTATTTCTGTGCGAAAATTTAAATTAAAGAGGGCAAACTTGAAGGTTTTTTAATGAAAGAATATACGGCTGAAATTTTGATATGACGTCAAGAATTGTCTCTAAAGGAGAATTTTCCTTGGCTGACGATGTACTCGGTTAAGTTTTGAAAACTGGCGACGTCAAAGTCATCAAATTTGGCCAGTCGGATGTTAGTTGAATGAGAAAAAAAATTCAAATAGTCGGTTTTTCTTCGATTTTTGTTGTTTTTAGGAATGCTGAATCTGAATTTGATGATCTCAAATAAAATTGTCCATTGCGTTCAGAGATGTGTTTTCCCAAAACTCATAATCTATGCATCTCTTAAAGACAATTATCATAATTTGAAAGAGCGTTAAATTTCCTATGTACCTCGCGTAGGAGCGTTAGTATCCGAGAGGGTGAGACGGTTGTTGAAGCTAATGGAATCGAAGGCGGATTTCACTCATAGTATTTGCCGCTCTGAATTTAAGAGCTTTTCAGCTTTTCAATGGTTTTGATTTATTAATAGTTTTGATAACAGAATTATAATGTATAAACAAATTACATAGCTTTTATATATTCTGTTAGTTAAAAACGTCAAAATTCAAAATAATCAAAAACTTTAGAACCGAAATGAGCTTCAATGACCGAGCTCGCTAATGGCATTTCAACTTTTCGTGCATTAACGATTCCACCTAAACTCAGTAAAATTTTTGATGCATTATCAATTTAATTCAACCTTTAGAGTAGAGTCGATATTTTGCGAGTAGACGAAATGTCGTTTGACTCCTCGGACTTTTACTTTTGGTATAATTGTAATGGATGTAGTAGTTTTTAAATTTTTTTTATAACTACATATCGATACCAGTTTAGGTAAACCCTGATGTATAAGGTCTTACGTACCCTTTGCGAGGATGGCGCCGAAAAGGAAATCGTCCGATGCTTCATTGCCTTCGTTGTAATTCAGGAGCGAGTGGATTGCTCCAAGAATGCTGCCCTCTGCAACAATGGGGACCAAGAACAGAAGGAGGAGGCGCATGTCTGCTAACTGACGCCTGCTTCTCGTTTCCCCCCTTTTAAGCGATGACACCCTACCACACCCACTCAAAGCGTGTCGTATTGGATTTGAATTTTTAATTATATTTCAAAACATTACAAGCCATTATTCACAATTCTTGATGTTTTGAAAAGACCTGTTTCTCCTATGATTGTATTAATTCGATCATTTTATTTTGTGTCATACTTAATTGATTTCATTTTATTTTATATATATATATATACATGTGTATATATATATGTATATATATATATATATATATATATATATATATATATATATATATTAATATTGCCCAAGACTTCCATCGAAGTCCTATACTGCCCCTATTGTTATATTATCAAACAATGAAGGTATGGATGATTTTTGTCTAACTTGATCTAACTTTAGATTCTTCTATAAAATTCCATAACAGCTGAATGATAACCATATCAAGATCTGTCAGTGCTTGTATAAAAACGCTATTTTTTTGGATGAGGGGGTATTTATTCCTGAATTTATCAAATTTGCTGCATTTTAGTATAATGTGCAAAGGGTCTTCTTTGCTTTTTTCTTTTCTTGCTATTTTTCTTTTCTTTTTAACGTAACTCAAGTGTTGGAGACCCATGGGCGTAGAGAGAATGATTTTATTTTTTAATTGGTGTTAACAAAATTTTTTTCCTATTTCTTTATTGAATAACATGACACTTTTTCACAATTAAGGATATTAGCAGTAGAGTTGCCAATTCACACTCCGTGTAATAAATATAAATAAATTAAACGGCAAAATGATAATACCAAAAATAAATTTATGTAAATTATAATACAGGATCTAAATTAATCAAAATAACAACATAAATACAGGTATACTTTTGTTCAATTTTCACAAAATTCATTCAATCAAAAGAGCTAAGGTCCGAGCATTTTCCTCTACTTATGGAAAGAAAAGCAGGACTCTCCAGGAATCACGAGATTCCAACTCCACTCACTCTGCCGCATCACTGGTATTAAGTTCCAGTGAAGGCCGAGCAGATGCACTATAACCACAGACGTAAATGGCTTCAGTAGTGAATATGGCCATTGTATAAGCGCCGATGTATGCTTATTTACTAAAGGTCTCTGGACCATTGACGCTTCAATCTTCGAGTAGGTTTGTAGAGATGGGTGGAACTAGATAGGGATTTTGGAAGGGGATTTGGGTGATATATAATAAGATTGTGTAAGGATATTAAGGTCATAGTTTAGAATTTGGTTGGTTACATATAACAGAGCATCAATTTTTGTTCGAATGACTTTGAACTGAAAGGATTGGATGCGTTTTGTTCATGTTGGAAAATTTTTCTGTTTCCCACAGTTTCAGCCCGTAGGTTCAAATAGGCTTTAGAAGTGTCTTGTAGATCAATAATTTGATGTCAATTGAAAGTAGAGATTTTCTATTCAGTAATCTATATAGCTGATCATATCGCCGGTTGAGTTCTTGACTTTTAAGTCTAGTATTCTTCACACAGAAGAAGCCGGAAAAAAAATTACGATGTTAACATTTGATATCTGAAAAACACAAAAAGCATTAACTTTTTTGTTGATATTGTATTTTGCTGATGTATGGTCATTTGAAAGTACATTAAATTACCTAAAAAATCAACAAAAAAAATCATTAAATCAGACGATTTGGTAAAAAAATAAATTGTTCCAAATATTTATCAAATGTTCTAATACTGATCATTATTTTGCCTTAAAGAAACTGTTATTGTGTATAAGTATGTATGTGTTCTTTTTATTTATTTACTTTTAGGTTATTTTATTCTTATTTATTGTATATATATTATTTTTCTGTATAATTTATTTAATTTATTGTACATAGAGTGTGAATGTGATCTGTGAACACTATTATAAATGTCCTTGAGACAGATTGTAATATTTTTCAATAAATAAGTTTTAAAAAAATAAATAAAATAAACAAAACTGTATGACAGATCTTTGTAATTGCTGGACGGATTTAGATGAAAGTTTTTCTATCGTTTAGGAAATTTCTTCAAAGTATGTTCTGACCCAAAAAAAGAGAAAAAGTGCACCCTTTTTGAGTTATTCGCAAATTTAATTTTAAATTCAACAAAACTCTTTTTCAGGTCCTTTTTCGAGGAAGTATGTTATATACATAAATTTGTAGTATTTCATAGGGAATACTTTAGGAAGGTTTTTATTAATACAGTTACAGTCGTTTTAGTGCTGTAGTCCATAGAGAAACGGGTTTTTCCGCCGCCATCTTGAAACAAAATAGCGACAGGTGATGAGCCCCTTAAAGGCACATCTGCAACACCAACTTAATTTAGATACAAAATTTCAACCTTCCAACTTTGTTAGGAGGGGGCTGTAGAAATGCGCCATACTTTAAAAACAGGGGAAAACGTGAAAAATCGTTCTTGCATGCAGTAATTTTGATGAAACTTTTCCAAAGTTTAATAGTATTGTTCCGCCTGGAAACTCTTTTTACCGATTTTCAGCTTATTCGTTCAAATAGCGGCCGCTGAGGAAGCCGAAACATAGCGGGAAAATATGTATATATATATATAAAACTGAAATCTCTAAAAATTGCAGAACCGTGATCTAGGAGTCCAAATAGTTATGATTGTGTTTAGAAGTTTTTATTTATTTTATTTGTTTATTATTATTATTTTTCTTTCTTTTATTTATCTTCTTCATCAGTATTATTTATTTACTTCTTATATTTATATTATTCTTTATATAGTTATGATTGTGTTAGAAGTTTTATTTTATTTTATTTGTTTATTATTATATTTTTCTTTTTTTTTATTATCTTCTTCATCAGTATTATTTATTTACTTCTATATTTATATTTATTTCTTTATATTTGTATATATTGTATGAATGAGAACTTTAGCCCTAATGCTTATAGCCCTCCAGCAGTGGCTGCATGTATTATTATTCAATAAATAGATTAAAAAAAAAAAAAAAAGGAGTCCAAAGCGAATAAAAACGACTTCCGACTCAGTGCAAATAATCTATTTTTTCCGAAGGAAAATAGACAAAAAAAAGGAAGTCATATATATTAATATCTTGACATTTTATTGCATTTGTTTCGACTTAATCATGTTTTCAATTAGAGAATCTAGAGGTTCATCACAATTTCTGAACCCAATCTCGAAGTAGAGTGCGAAAAACAAATTGAATAAGCTAAAAAAAGAAAAGGGAAATACAAATCTCAATTTAACCTTCCACACCCTATATATTTCCCTCCTGTTTTTTTAATCAAAACTTCATTCGGATAAGCCCGGAGACGGATTGTCCACTTCTGGAAGAAATAAGAGTTGGAAAGCATTACCTTCTTCCTTTATCTTTTCTTAATTGAAAAATATATTATCTTAAGTCTGGAGCTATGAAATCTTTCCTTTGTCAATTTTAAATATTTTCTTTACCTTATATTTTTAATATTTATATTACTTATATATTTACTACCTTATATATTTATACTATGATTAGATAAAATTTCAAAAATTGCATTGCTATTACTATGCCTTTACTACATTTATTCTTTATTATTCTAAAAATGTTTATTAAAAGTATAATATTTATTTATTAATTTCGTAGAATGATTCACTTACTATAAATATCATTTCGCGTAACGTTCTTGCTACGAATTAATTATTAACTAAAAATATATTGGGATAATGATGAAGAACAATCTTTATAACAATTATTAAAAAATAATTCAATGTTTAATATTAATTTAAATTGACATATAATTGAACTATTGACATTCAAATAAAATACTATACATGTATAAAAAATTATGTGATTAAAGAACTAACTGTCAAGAAAAGTGTAAATAAGTAACGGTAATTCAGATGGGAAGGTCATTGATTGTATTGCTCATCTAACAAATCCATGACGTTAAATGTATACACAGAAAAATCGCTCGTACTTATAAAAAAGAGAACTTCAGTAAGCAATTTTTTTCACTGATTTTACGTTTTGATACCTACTACCGACTGAAATAAGTCTCAACCTGTATTTTAATGCAGCTAGTTGTTTATAATTACTTTATGCTTAGATTTTACAGCACAATTATGAAAACCAACAATTATAACAATGAAAACCAAACTAAAACTAAAACAGAAACTGAATACATATACATACTTACATAAGCCCATATGGATATACTCATCACAAATATACGGCATCGCTAAAAAGACTGACCTACAAAAACTTCAAACGTTCCAATCAAAATTATTGCTACTCATAACAAAAGCCCCTTGGTTCGTGACTAACAAAACTCTGCATACTGACCTCCACTTTCCAACAGTTGATCAACATACACTTACCCCTTATCAACGATTTTACACTAATTTAAATGGACATAATAACAAACTAATAAGAGACATGGCCACAGCTGACATACCTCAGAACATGAGGAGGGGACTAAAAAGGCATTGGATGAGGGATCTCTTTCCTTAAACAACTAAGTAATTGAAACAAATTAGGGAAGTACTGCTGAGTACTTTCCTTTATCATGCCTGTCATGTCATTATTTCATGTATCACCATCACATCTGCTGATTGTCAACAATAAGTTGATTGGCGCAAATACATTTTTTATAGACAAAAAAAAAGAAGAACTCTAAGACTGTACCAAATTTAATTTTTTTTTATACTTATTTATTCAAAAGTATTTCAAAGAAAAAATCAGTAATTTTTCTATTCCAAAGAATTAGGTGTTATCCCCGTTTATATCACTTTACAGGATTTATATGCCCAATGTTCTTCCTCTGAAGTATCTTTAATATGGTTTATTATAAATAATTAACTATCTCACATTATTAAAAGTTACGAAAAATGCTAAATGCTTTGAAAGAATTTGATAATTGAATAAAGGGGGAAAAATAAAAATGTTTATCCAATTCGAAAATGAATCAGAGGAAATACTAACCAGAAGTTACACATATAATATATCGTTGGAAATCGAAGAATTTTAGAAAAAAAACAACATCATATTAGATATTTAGATACTTTCTATATTTAGAATGTCGTAGAAGATAACGGAGAGTGGCGAAAAAACTATAAATAATATTTTTTGAAAATGAATTATACTTAACGTAAATCACATGCAATGAAATTTACTAACTAAATATATTATTTTAAAATATTTTTAATTTTAAAAAATGTACGTAATCAATGCATGACATTATTTAAAAAACTATTTCATTGTACTTGTGTGAAAGAAGAAGTGAAATATAAAATCATTTCATGGATATATAAAGCATATGTTTAAGGGAACGCGGTAGCTCAATCACTAGTCATTTTTATTTAGCCGTGAATAGGCCCTGGGGTCGGGAGACCCTCCTGGGGCACACCCTGCCTCTATAAAATGTGTACCCTTAATTTATAAAATAATTAAGGGGGAAACCTGGCGGTTGAGTGTGATATCGGCCGCACAGAACCGTACTTCCTCACAAAGTACCGAAGATCCTTGATGGGTTTTAATGGTACAGGTTTACATACATTTACACATTTACTGTAGTTTGATAATTCCAGATCTGATATTACATTTAAATAATTAGGTATCTATCGTCCGTTTATTCCGAAAAATCATCATGTAACCTTTAAGAAATTTAAATTAGTGAATAATTTGATGAATTTTTCCTTTGTGATATTCCAACATTATCCACTTACAATTAGTGTGACAACTTTTGACCTGTCTACGACAGACAATGTAAATCTCTTAATTCCATTTTAGTAAACTTTGGAATGGAAAACAACAGTTTAATAACTAATAGTCGTACAATCCATAATCAACGGATCGTACAATCCATAATCAACCAGTGATTAATAATTAGGACTATTGCTATTTTAATGGTATTTATGATTGTTAGCTGTAAGCTTTTAGCTTTAGCTCGGTTAAGAATGTAATTCAAAATTTTATAATAGCCCAACATGGCCGGAAAATAATTTCTATTCAAAATTGAACGGCAAGTGAAAGTTGTGTGTTGCGCGCACTAGATTTTTATCATCGAGTTTACGTACCATGGAAAGTAAAACCTCAAATATTGAGAGTGGGATTAGCTCTTTCTTTTTTCTTGGTAAATTGAAAAGTTTCATAATAATAGTATAATAAATTCAGTATAATAAATCAATATCTCGATTCACTACAATTTAAATATATAGATATTACTTATTTAGCATTTACTTACTTACTTATTTAGCACAGAAAAAATTAACACTTATTTTTTATAATACATAACAATAGTAACATGCAAATAAAATTAATAGTTTTTTTTTTTTATGTACGAATAATTTTTGTTCATTATTTTTCGTATTGTTTCATAATTTGGATAAACGACGATTTAAAATATTTTAAGCAGTTTTTGATTCTGGCCTTCATGCTATGTTAAGAAAACATTTTTCCATTACCGATGAAGAATATTAAAGGTCTCATAAAAAAAAAAATCAATTAAGGTATTATTTTTTATATCTCAATAAAATATTTTTAAATGCAACAAGAATTGAAGTAGAACAATCTACGCCAATCATTTTTTTCGTCCTAGCTGTATCAATTAATTATTATGATAACTATAATAAATTATTATCCATAAATAATACTACATCTAGTACTGTGCACAATTACTGTTTTAGTACCTGCACAGTATAAGGCTTATTCAAACGATATCTTATCATATGTTTCATTACCAATATTATTCCACTACTTAAGTCTGTTATAAATATTTGAGGATTAATTAAAATTTCAAAAAAAAAAATCACATTTTTTTAATATTATTTATTTATCGATCTCTGCCACAAATGGATCCAGACAATTATTTTTATTTTTAAATATACATCGCAAATTATTATAACGTTTTAAATGATGAATCGAATTTAAAATTTATCGGTGATTTATCGGCTGCATCCGTGATGGAAGGGTTGTATGTGGGTATCTGCAACGCAGGCGTTCACTCCAAATCCTATTTGAGAACAATGTCCATTGAGTTGTTTTACCTGTAAAATTAATTCGATTAAAAATTTTATATTAAAATAAAATTTAAACTAAGAAATGGTCATTATTTCAAAATATCAAGTATTAATCTTCTCTAATAGCACTAAATAATTAACCAATCAACGCTCTACCAATTCTCATATTTTTCCACTTTATGTTGGCCAGAAAAATATAATATCACACATTTGAAATATATATATACATAAATATATATATATATATATATATATATATATATATATTTCTTTTTTTTTTTTTATCGGTTGGCTCTACAGACATTGTAGATCTTTGGCCGCCTGAACCAGCCTTCCCCACCTCTGCCTATTTTGGGACTTTTGCTTTCAGTTTGCTGCGTGAAGCTCAGCCGTATCTTTGTTTATCCTATCTATCCATCTGGTTTTTGGCCTCCCACGTGGTCTCTTGCCTACTACTCTGGCATTCAATGTCGTGTAGAGGCGTCCTGATGGATTACTAAGAGCTACATGCCCTGCCCATCTTAACCTCCTTGCCTTCATGTCATGAGATATTGACTGACCCATTTCTTTCAACAGTTCTTTATTTTTCTTTCTCCTCCATGTGTCAAGGTTCTGGTCCCATATAGGTCCTGTTATCCTGGGTAGAACTTTTCTTTCAAATCTTTCAATGTGCCGGTTAGAGGTTTCACAACCGTACAGCAGATCTGGCTTAATCACGGCGTTGTACACCCTTATTATGAGATTTATGGAGATCTTTATGGATTTCAGCACGGTTGAAAGAGAGAAGAAAGATCTGTTCGCACTTGTTATTCGCTGGTCTATCTCTGTTAGTTGATCATTTATTGAGGTTATTGTGGAGCCGACGTATTTGAATCTGTCTACTTTCGAGAATGACTTAGAATCCACGTAGATCATGTTATTAGGGTGGATGTTTCGGCTAACTATCATGAATTTTGTTTTATCTACATTGACCTGTAGTCCGATTTGCTCTGCTTCTTTTAATAGTGTCCGAGCGAATCTCTCAATATCCTCTTGATTACTTCCAAGAACAGCTATATCATCGGCATATGCTAGGATTTTATGTTTCATCCCAACGTGCACCCCTCCATCTTCCGGTATCTGTTCCTTCTCCCATATCTTCTGGATCAGACCTAATAGCTGGCTCTGAGTTCTTCTTCCCCATCCTTGAACAATTCTGATGGTAGGTTGTCTATTCCTGGAGCTTTTCTTCTTTTAAGCCTGTCGATAGCTATTTCCACATCCAGAATATCTGGTTTTTCAACCTCAAGTGGGTCGATGTCCTAAGTGTAGTCCATGTCTTCTTCGTTTGTGGTGTACTCTTGGTTAAGCAGCTGCTGGAAGTGTTCCTTTCAGATGCTTAGGATCTTTTCTTTTGATGCCGTCAATTTGCCACCTTTCCCTCGCATTTGTGTATTTCTCGCTTTCTATCCTACCCTTTCTTTCCTGATATCTGCGAAGAATTCGCATATATTTCCAGCCTGCCAGTTTTCCTCAATAGTTTGTAATCTTTCTTTGTGGAATTCTCTTTTGGCTGTTCTTATTATTTTGTTTGTCTTTTTTCTGGTGGCTGTGTATTTTTCCAGCATAGCTTGATCAGTTTGTAAGCAGAGGACTTTTCTTCTTTCCTCCACTGCCTTTTCGCATGCTTCTGTGAACCATTTCTTTTTTCCTGAATCTCTATTACTTCTTTAGCTGTTTGTTTTAGCCCTTCTAGTGCTTTCCAGTGTTGGTCAACCGTGAGACCTTCTGAGTTCGAGGGTTCGAATTTATTTTTCAGCTCAATTTGAAATTCAGCTTGTACTATAGGGTTTTTCAAAATATGGACTTCGTACCTCTGTCTTTCCAATTGGTTCCCAATTCGGTGGATTCGCTTCAGCCTCTTACAGAGTTACAGATTCTAATCAGAGTATGGTCCGAATCACAGTCTGCTCCACGATAACTTCTTATGTCTTGTATGGAGCTTTGATGCCTCTTGTCTATCATCACATGGTCGATTTGGCTTTTTGCTCATTTAGGACTTGCCCAGGTATACTTATGTATGTCCTTGTGCAGGAACATCGTACTGCTTACTGCTAGACCTTTAGCTGCTGCCAGACTAATGCATCTAACTCCATTGTCATTGCTAGTTTCGTGGAAACTTTGGCCTCCGATGATGGGCTTAAATTGGGTTTCTCGACCTATCTTGTCATTGAAGTCTCCCATGACTAATTTTATGTCATGTTTTGGAGCCTGGTCCACAACTTTTTCTAACTGATCGTCCTAAGAAATCGTCCTTCACCTCATTCTCTTTTTCTTCGGTTGGTGCATACACGTTAATCATCGTGATAATAAACCAACGATCTCTTACGCACAGCACACTTATCCTTTCATTAACTGGGGCGAAGTTTATTACTGACTTCCTTGCGGATTAACTATAAATCCAATGCCAGCTGTCCCAGTTTTGTCGTTTCCCCCGGTGTAGAACAGTGTTTAGCCGTCTATAAAGGTTTCCCCACCACCTGGCCACCTTACCACTTGAATGGCTGTTAACGGTATGTTGTACCGTTTTACTTCATTAACTACCGTTTGGGCGGCTCCTGGTCTATATAAGCTCCGAACATTCCATGATCCGATATGGAGCCCGTTATACAAAGCCGGAGTCATTACCGTGTTAAGACAATCAGATTTTCCGAGGCTAGTTTTAGGTTTCTTAATACGTTGTTTTTGACGGGATAGGGTTATAAACCCTATGTCCAACCGCCAACCTGAAGGACCAAGAGCTATGTCTACCACAGGGTCACTCACCTCCCTGCCTCCAGTAGGCTGACGGGTCTCACATACCCGAGGGGAGGAATCTCGGGCAGCATGTCTTTCCGTGGCGGGCGGTCACCCAAATCGGACGGTCACCCATCCAAGTACTGACCACGCTCGACGTTGCTTAACTTTGATTACCTATTGCAAGCGCCTTAGCACGTACGGCTACCCCGACCCTCCCTCCCCCCTCCTCCCCTCATATATATATATATATATATATATATATATATATATATATATATATTATTACCAGTCTTTGAGAGGCTTATTTTAAAATCTTCTATGATATCCTAACAATAATTGTGACTCATTTATTGCTATCCTTAATTAAACTAAGTCTTTATTTCATGTCATTGGTTGTTATCGATGGGTGAATAACATATATAGCTGGGATATTACAACTTTTTTCTTGAAAATTTGCTAACCGGAAATGCTGCTTTATATTATCTATTTTACGCATTTTCATAATTTTCACAATTTTCTCGAAAGATTCGAACTCGGTATATAACTTTACATTTAGATGGGTTTTAATATCAGCTAGTTCTTATTTTCATTGATGTAGGTTTGAATGGTTATTGTTTGATTTTTGATTTTTTTCCCTCTAAACTACCTTTAATTTGGTTTATTTTAAATAATTAATTAATCTCATTGTCAGTAATAATAAAAAATGGCTGAATATAAACTATGAAAGAATTTAATAATTGACTGAACGAGGAGAAGAAGAATAATGTTTATATATATCGTTGAAATGCTGAGGATTTTAGAAAAAGTCATAGAAGATAACAGAGAGAAACTTAAATAATTTCTGAAGACTAGTATTATATAATGCAAACCACACGTTTCCAAGAAAATTAAGTGAAATTTTCTAATTAAATGTAATTTTTTAAATTATCTTAGCCATTATTCATAATTCTTGATGTTTTGAAAAGACCTGTTTCTCCTATGATTGTATTAATTCGATCATTTTATTTTGTGTCATACTTAATTGATTTCATTTTTTTTTATATATATATATTAATTATAATATATATATATATATATATATATATATATATATATAAGTATTCCACCGAATCAAGCCAATGACATTGTTAAAAAAAATTATTTTATTGTAGTTGCGTGAAGCAAGAAATGGAGCATACAAATATTTCATGAATGATTAAAACATGAGTTCATAACCTTAACTACATTCACTGTAGTTTAATGACTATAGATAATTTTACACGCGAAAATATGAATTTAATAACATGTACAATATTATTCAAATTTAGTTCCTATAATTTTTACTATGTTGTACAATCCTTACTGATTTATAGATTAAATATATAGATGTGTTTTTGTATATACATAGAGCTCAGAGGCTGGAGTTGTGTGGTTCAATAAGACATATGGAGTTATTTGTGTTATTTTAATTTTGTTAATGAGATTTTACACTTTATGATTAAGCTCCGGTAATAATGAGCATCAAAAACTTTGTAATGGCCAATCTTTGCCATAAAATGTTTCTATCCAAAACAGAGCGGTAAGTGAAAGTAGTGTGAGATTTTTTTTACACGTACACTGTTTATGATGGTGAAGATTTTGTTGACTACAGATGACATGGTTGGGAAGTTAGTCGGAGATACAGTCTTTGAGAAATGCAAACACAAATCAATTTATTTTATTCTGTGCTGAGTTTTCGGCACAAGTTTTAGGACTTCATTAGCGGTCCTACACCTTCAGAGTGTCTAAACAGCGTCAGAGTGACAATGTGTTTACATTTGGTAGTAGCCCTGGAGTCAGGGTCTAAAAATCGACCTGATTTTAGACTAAGGTTTGATTGTAAATTACGAAAGTGTATGTTATTCTGAGTAAAAAGAACCTTGTCTGCTATTCCAGGGTCGCTAGTTTAAAAAATGGCGGCTGATTTTATGAATATTAGGCCAGTAACTTAAGGATCAAAACAGAAGATCTATTGAGAAAAATGAGAGAAAGTTTTAATTTTTTTAACTCGTATATATGGGTTTAGACATGTAAAAAACAATTGCTAATGGTGGCTACCAAAGGAAGACTTTTTACAGCCAAAAAGTCAGATTGTTTCGATATTATTTTGTTTTTTCACCTGTAAATTCTAAACGATGCATCAAAGTGATAAATGTATTCTTTAAGAAATTAAGGAACGTGAAATTGTGATTGGAACGAGTACATAAACATAATAATTTGGTGACGTGATAAGGTATAAAACCACGGTCAATTAACGCTGGATTTTACCAAATTTGTCAACAACTGAGACAAATTACTATAAATGGCTCTGTCATTTGGAAATGAGTTCTCTAAGAGGAAAAACCCATAGAATCAAAGTTGTAGAGCATCAAATTTTGTGCCCACTGAGTACTGACATTTTTAATGTAGGCAAATTAGATATCTCAAATCGGGATTCGTTTTTTTATTGTTTTTTTTTTTTTTTTATGAAATTCGGTATCTTTCGACACATTATATAACAAAACCCTTCGCTGTTGAGAGGTGAAAAAGAGGCTTATACTGTATGTAACAGACTGTAAACAAAAAAAACTCAATAGAATAAACATCCATTCTGTTGAAATATTAAAAATCACGTATACCTTTATTACCAATTTCTAACCATCGGGGATTACCGATTTTTTTTTTTTTTTGGGAATAAGTGCCCTACATTAAAATGGTTGGTACTCAGTGGATCCGAAATTGTATGCTCTACAACTTTGACTCTATAGGTTTTCCCTCTTATGGAATTTATTTCCTAGCTATAGGGCCATTTATATTAATTTGACTCGGTAGATCGTGGTTTTCTATCGTCCCACTTAACTAAATTATTAGGTTTAGGTATTCCTTCGAGTCGAAATTTAACGATCTTTGATTTATTAAAGAATGCATTTTTCACTTTGGTGCATCGTTTAGGAGTTATAGATGAAAAAACAAAAAAATATCGAAAAAGTTTTAGTTTTTTGGCTGTTAAAAATTTTCTCTTGGTGGCTCGCGTTAGCAATATCGTTTTTTCACATGTCTAAACCCATGTGAATATATAAGTTAAAAAAAATAAAAACTTGTCTCAATAGATTTTCGGTTTTGATTCAGAAGTTACTGGCTTAAATTCTGTAAATCAGCAGCCATTTTTGAAAGCAGCGGCGCTGCAATGGCAGACAAGCTTAATTTTACTTAGAATAACATACACTTTAATAATTTACATACAAACCTTCGCCTGCGACCTGGTCGATTTTTTGGCCCTAGCTCCATATCTATAGGTGTAGGAGTCCTGATGAAGGCCTGAAGCTTAAGCCAAAACAGTGAGGCTGATTGCGAATCCAGCGGGATAAAAGTCTACAATAAAATATTTCATCTCATCCATACTAATCTGATATTGTTATAAGAAGTCACTTAATGGTTTCTGAAATATTTTTTTACTTATAGCCGGTATGTCTTTTATATTCATGAAAATTATAGAATCTAAATGTAACATTTCTATAATAAAATATCACTTAGATTGAGATCATCGATTCATTTATCATTGTCTGGTATTAAATATACAGATTCATATACAGCATTACAAGCAAATTCAGAACACTCAACGCCCTACGTTTAACTTTGCCTATGGAAACGAATGCATGTTTTTTTTCAGATAATAATAATTTTTTTCTTTATTTCTAATAAATTAGATTATAAATAACGACGAAATTATTAATGTTTCATTATATCGGGGCATATGAATAACTTTGTACAGTCAGAGAGACAAGGGTTTAATGTTTTATGTCATCCATGCATTAAAAACAAAAAAGGAGATAGATAACAGCAATACGATATTTCACTGTTAGCAAAAAATCTGAATTTATGTTTACTATATAATCTTATCAGTGCCTGATTGCTAAGAATCTATCTGTTATTAATGATCAAATAAGCTATGTCTTGCAGTATTTTATTTTCTCTAAAAACAACGGTTAATTGTCTTAAAATCGAATTTTTAATTTGCATACTCAGTAAAGTAATTTTTTTCTTCTTAGAGTAGTCGTTAAAAAGGTCATTTCCTCTCTCAAGGCCTCAGCTAATTCTTTTTTACCGAAAACAAGAGTTTTCCACTTATAACACAATTATTATAGCTGATTTTAATGGGTAAGAACGGGCAATCGTTTCATTCCTGGCTAATGCAAAATACTGCTGGACACAAAGAATCAATATTTAAATCGCACAATCATGTGGGTAAAAAATCCCAGACTGAAACGTGGAACGGTTTTCTAACGGGTATCTAGGTAAATGTTGCTGATTGAATTAAATTATAAATGTCTAAAATGGTCTAAAATAGAGGGGAAAATTCTTCATTAAACAACTTCTTTATCGTTAAATAGTAAAAAAAAACTAAAAAACAACAACATTCATGTGCTTTTCATTGCACCAGAGACAGAACGAACTAACTTGTTGTTGAAAAATGAACTAACCCTAAGCCAACGTATGAGATGCTTCATCGGTATTGCCCTGAAATTATTCAAGTTTTTTTTTTTTGTTAGTTTACATTTTATCTAATGGTACAAACACGTTTCTCAGCAAAATCTCGAACTTCATTTTTGGACTTTTGTCCGGCTAAATTTGCAATCGGCCACTCTGAGCATGGGTACAAAATATTTCATCGATATAGTGTAAAGTCGGTATAGTCACTTTGTTTCACGTCTCCCCCTGCTATATTAAAATACCTGGGTGACTCACTGATCAACCTAATGATTCTTTTCGGGCCTTCATTTTGATTCTAAATTACTCAACCGACTCTTTGGAACAATTTTAGCTCTTAGTGCCTCCCATATTTAGTTTCTTCAGAAACTAAGTTGTTTTTATTTATCGCTTTTTTATTGAGAAATACTTTTCACATCTAAGGACGATAGTAATAGTGATAAAGAATAGCTCATTAACACTCTGTGTACAATAAATAAACTGAAAAATAATAAAGGAAATGTTTATAAAATGAAAGAAACTAAATCAAACAAAAAGAAACTAAACTAATCAATATAACTACTTAAATACACGCATGCTTTTATTTTTAATGCTTTTACAAAATTGATTCGCTCAAGATCTCCGAGCCAAGGCTTTCCCCTCCCTTATGGAAGGAAAGGCAGGACTTTAGGAGATCCCAGCGCCTCTCACTCAGCCGCATTACTGGTATTAAGGACCAGTGGAGTCTGAGCAGAGGCGCCATAATGAGTAGAACTGAGTTAAGTTTATGAATTTTAAAAGCTTTTTTTTTTTTTAATTTGCTCTGCAGTCCTTAATGGACTTCGGCGTCTGAAACAACATTCCGCCAGGCTTCCCTATCGGCAGCTATTCTTCTCCATCTTCTGATACCCATGCGGCTGAGGTCCTCCTCCACGTCGTTGATCCACCTCAGCCAGGGTCTTCCCCTAAGATGTGCTCCTCCTGGGCGGTTATATAGAAGTTTTCTAGGCAACCTATTCTCTTCCATTCTCTCTACATGGACTAGCCATCTGAGCCGGCTCCTTTTGACAGTGGCTACAATATCATCATTTTTAAACAGCTCATAGAGCTCGTCATTTTTCCGTATTCGCCATTGGTCATTTATTTTCTTCGGACCGTATATTTTCCTAAGGACTTTTCTCTCCCGGATTATCAGTAACCTCTCACTTTCCTGTGTCAGAACCCATGTTTCATACCCGTAGGTAACGACTGGCCTTATAATGGTTTTATAAATGGTTACTTTTGTATTCCAGCTCAGTTCCTTGGATTTAAATATTTTTGCCAGGGCAAAAAAACACTTATTGCCACCTGTAATTCTGGCCTTTATTTCGGCCTGCATTTTGTTCTGGGTTAGTGACTATTACTCCGAGGTATTTCAAAAGCTATTATTTAGTAGTGTAATGTGCATTTAAAATTGTATCCGTAGTAATTTTAAGCAATTAAATAACATTGAATTACTGCAAATATAAACTCTATGCAATTTATAATAAATTATAAATCATTTCATTAATAAATTATTTATTAATTAATTTATACTTACTATTTTTACTTCCATTTGACATGATTTATCACCCACTGGTAAAGGATTTGCTATAAACCGTACAACTGAGCCATCCGACTGAAGAACATATAGAATAAATTTAGACAAAATATTAAATTTTAAAGCAAAAATATACCTTTTCATTATCTTTTTTTTTTTTACCTCCTTTGAATTTTCCACTTTTTCCATAAGAAAATCAGGGAAGTCGCTTGTTGCTGCGATGACGCCACACAAAATCAAGCTGGCAGAGATATATATAAACCTGAAAAATGAATTAAATGGAACATTTTTCATTTTAAAATAGTTAGCACTTTAAATCCATGAAAAGCATAACCGCCTTTGATTTAATTGTTCAAATGAAGATATTTTAATTTCAAACATATTTTCATGGCCATGTTATAAATTCATCTTTAAATGATTTAAAATCCTATATTCTCCTTGACATACCATTTTACTTTTACTTACATGTCTACAATCTTGTAGGCTAGTTCGGGATAAGTGATCTAGATTTTGATCTGGTCGCTTAAATACTTCCCCCGAGAAACCCCTTAAAGATAGATCGGAAATTAGCAAAACTAGTCTAAGCCAATTAAAGAAAGGCTAATTGATTTTCTTTTAGAATTAGTCATTGGGCCTCCAACGCGTTGACGACATGTGATATTTTTATCTTTCAAATAATAAAATATTTTTTTACATTCCTTGTCAATGTTTAAATAAAAAAAAAAAACCATAGATAAGAAAAAGGATGAATTTATTATTAGGTTATTATTAAACCTTGAAGATTTACTTAGGAATCCTAAAAATATGAAAATGAAAAACATCTTTACTGCTTTAACAAATAAATAAATCTCAAATTAAGAGTGTACAATGCTATGATTAAGTTAGTTCTGATTTACTGGCTGCGAGACCTGGTCACCAACCCATTGTGTGTCTGACAAAAAATTATTAAAAGATTTCAGAGAAATATCCTCCATGGAATAAACAGACTGACCTGAGATCAGAGTACTAATGCCTGGAAATGAAGGGACTATAAAGAACTACTAACAGAGTGTGTACTAATGACCGACACAAAAGAAGGAAGATAAAGCAACTGCGAAAATCAGCTAAAACTGAAGAACTTATATTTGCCACTCATATCAAAATCTGGCAAAGCAGATGCCTCAAAAATTGTAATAGATGTCTTTGATTTTGTCCCAAAAGAGCAACAAGAAATAGATCTTATGTAGAAAGTTCGAACCCCTTTCTATATCTTTCACATTGTTAGTTATTGGCTGCCATGGATACTACATATAGTTTTCCTGTATTTTTACTATTCAGTATCAATTTTCTATAGAAATAGAATAACTCAATTTTTTAAATGTTTATCATATGATTAAGCTAAATATTTACTAAAAAGTTAATTTTTACAACCAAACATAAAGTTACTAAGAAGGCAGACCGACTAATAATAAATGTTTTTCATCAATTGCTAATTTTTTTGTATTGGAAATCATTCCTTTTTGTCAGTAGACTCCTCAAATAACAAAAATATACATTATATTACTGTACAACAAATAATAAGATTGTTCACTATAAATTAGGAACATAACTTTTTTTCTATTAGATGTTTTAATAACTTTATAAAACGCCTTCATAACTAGAATGCATGGACTTCTTTCTGGATAGAACCATCCATCTCTACTAATAAATAAACTAGAAGAGTTTGTTAGTTTGAACCCACCAATTTTAAGAACTACCAGTCTGATTCGAAAAACCTTCGTTATTTGCTTTGCTTCGATCTTTTATTGAGGAAAGCTCGGGCTTTTAATATCATGTTATGTCCTATAGAAACCAAGCAGTAATCATAAACATCAACCATCCTTGAAAGCTGCAATCAATTAGATATAGGACAGCTTCACATAAACATTGTTAGCAATCATTGTAAATAAAACAGCGACAAACTTTTGAGCAAATCGGAGTTGATGTAAAAGAGGAAATTTTCCCCACGGACTACTCTCTGTTGCCTTATTTAGACCAGATAGCAAAGAAAACAATTGATTTTAATGAAACTTACAAACATAAGTAAATGATCTGAATGTTCAAGCCGGTGATGTGAGCCGCAATCTTAGAGTCTGTAAAACTTTTTCTACTAGTGTTCCCATTGTTTTATTGATAGATTTTCGTCGACAAGCATAGAAAGGGGTTCGAACTTTCTACATAAGATCTTCTATTTCTTTTTACCCTTTTAGGAAAAAATCAAAGACATCTATTACAATTTTTGAGGCATCTGCTTTGCCAGATTTTGATATGAGTGGCAAATATAAGTTCTTCAGTATTAGCTGATATTCGCAGTTTCTTAATCTTCCTTCTTTTGTATCGGTCATTAGAGTACACACTCTGTTATACACACAGACACACGGACACAGACACAGACCATTAAAGGATTCTGCTAACTCTAAAAGTATTAGCTACGAAAATTATGCTAACTTGAAACATAAATAATTTTTCATAAGAAAATCCCCACTTAAGAGTACTAATGGATTTTAAAGCTTTGGGACTGATGGAAATTTATTGATATTTACTGAGGGGAGGGTTGGTGTGGCGGTCATAAAAAAACTTTTAAAACAGTGAAAATTATTTTATTAAGGTCATAATTTTAATTCATTTAAGCCACTATTTTATGTTTTTTTATTACTGCCACTCAGAACCACCTCTTTCCTCATTATTATAATACGGTCAACTATTGACTAGGACTCTTTTGAATTTTATTTAAAAATCTGGATTCCCTCGCTTATAACTTATTGTAAATATTTGAGAATCCTAGCAACAGTTCACCACAGAGCTCTTAGCATTTACCCAGTAATTTAAAA
Organism: Nezara viridula; assembly: GCA_928085145.1. Taxonomy (NCBI): domain Eukaryota; kingdom Metazoa; phylum Arthropoda; class Insecta; order Hemiptera; family Pentatomidae; genus Nezara; species Nezara viridula. The sequence goes on along the minus strand of OV725079.1, from coordinate 78,558,526 downwards.
TTGATTTCGAAAGTATTATTTGAATCATAAATGGGCATCATCATAATCAACGATTACGATTACGTTATAATAAAAAAATGAACACAGTTATTTGATTACACGATTGTAATCGTAATCGCGGTTTTTGATTTGGATTATAATCGCGTAATCATGTGATCATAGTAATGTAATTATAATCATTGTAATCAAAATTACTGTAATCATGATCATAATCGCGTAATCGTAATTAAAAAATCAAATACACACGGTTTTCTTTTTTTAGGGCGAGACTAAAAGGAAAACGAGTATACAACATTTTCTATATTCTTATAGCTCTCGGGAGCACTTTCTATGATATAAACATTTAAAAATTTTCGAATTTTCATTCACTTCTCCTCTTTTATCTGCTGAACGAATACTCGTTTTGCCACCGCTGCAACAGTTTTCCGATTGTGTAGATGTGAGCGACAATGGAGAATTGGTGTAGAAAATTTTCCGAATTACCATTCTCTTTTCGTCTTTTATCTCGTGGAGTAATGTTCGGTTTTTCACCGTTCCAAGAATTTTATAACTGTTTAGAGGCAGGCCAATGTAAACAAGATTGCTACAACTTTTCCGAATTTTCATACGCTTTTCCTCTTTTAACTCGGTTTTTCACCGTTCCAACAATTTTATTCCTCTCCCTAAAAAGAGGAAAGTTTATGTATTTGATATTTTTCATTACGATTACGTGATAACGATTACAGTGATTTTGATTACGTGATTACGATTACAGTGAATTCGATTACATGATTACGATTACAGTGATTTTGATTACGTGATTTCAAGATTGTAATCGTAATCAGGTAGTCGTTTCATACTTTAGCTTTATTGTGCTATTGTATCATGTATAAAATTGGCGTTGTCATTAAATTTTATTTTCAGTTGTGATCACGTAATCAATCATTTATTACGATTTCGCCCATAAATTTGAATCAACCCAAAATTAAAATTCTTCGTCATTCTCGCTTTCAATGCCCAGCTAAATATAAATCAATGAAAGTTACTTCATTGAAAAAAGGAGCATATTTTGGACAGGTGGAAACTTATTTGGTTATTTTTCCACATAGTTATCGGTCTATAGTTTTCATTTTATCTTACCTAGTTTGTTTTCGATTTAAATTAAGAGGATATAGTCGAATTTACAGAAGAAAAAACAACGATGACAAAGGGAAAATAGCTGAAACCATTAATTCTATTAAACAACAAGATTTGGGGAATCTCAATCCTACTTCTATGTAAGGTGCAGGTTATACTTATAACCTATCCTGCATTATTAGTTGTAAACGGGATTAGGTTCTTGACAGTTATTTAAATTTTTTTAGCCCCTGTGAATTTTTAATTTATTCTTTGCACAACTGTCGAACCTCCTAGAAAACTGTCACAATTAAGTACAGTAAGTTTTTTGGTAAACCATTCTGTCCAGTTATCTTATATATTCATCCAGCCATTGACAGTTATAACTGTTTTTGCACCCCTAGAGATAATTCTTAAAATAACAATTTTGTTTGAGAATAAATATTAGTCACTATTATATTTATTATGTGGTTTCACGTATTGGCATTTTTCAGTTGCAACTTGTGATTAGATATTTTTGGGAGATATTGACTTTCTTTCCTATTTACAGATCAACTAACTACCTAAAATCAGACTTATGAATCATCATAAACTACCTTGGCGTAGTATCATATTATACAATGTGTTATTTTCTTTAACTGTGAATAATTTTCTGTTAATTGTTTGTGTGGTTATCTTTACTTACAAAAATTAGAAAAAAAGGTATATTTGGATTCAGAAATGTTAGTCCTTGATAAATTACTGCAGTTTTTATACCCTTACTCAATAATTTTTGGGCACCCTACTCAAGATTGGAACCTAATAAAAGGTTCTTAAAGTTTCATTGTTACCTGAATTATCTTCTTTATAATTTCTTCTCCAAATATGCCTAGATTAACTTTGATTTCAGTAAATATTGATAAATGAGTTTATTTACTATTTTCTTGTTTGCTACCAAACATGGACACAACTTCTACTAAAAGTGATATTTTGATATAAATGTTGATAATACTCCACTTCTATTTTTTTTTATTTTGTTCTTTTTTGGCTTTAAGACTTGTAAAATCAAGTCCTATTTTGCACCATTTTTATTATAAATATGTTTTCTTCATCGTTGAATGAATAAAATGATTGTTCCTCTCATGCCGAAATGGGTGACAAATTATTTTTCACTGTCTATTTTAAAACAAAATTGGATGTGGAAATATCTAACAGTTTTAACATTCTTCTCAAAATTTTATTAACAGATCCAGTATCACTATTAGTAAATTTTACATCTTATTGCACTCTGATATATTTTTATGAAAGTGTGTGAATTGGCGCCTCAGCATGAATCTGTAATGTACTTGTATACAATATAAACAAGTTAATATTGTTGAGGATCCTAATATAAAATGAATTCCAGAAAGGGTTTTAGTGATTAAGTATAAATACAAAAGAGTTTCATGAAATTTTTCAAATAGTAATTGATTTTAATTAACTTTTCAACCTTTACATTGACTTTTTCTATATAGATGCTTGAAATCCTGGGCGCAGGCTCAGGTGAAAGAGGCCTGAACAGAGTAAAACCTGGGCTTCTTTTCTTGCTTCGCCTGGCTTGGGAATCTAGAGCTCGTCTTCCACTTCTTATAATGTCAGGTTTCATGGCACTTGGTGTTCGTGTTCAGATGGAGATAAACATTGAGAGGGCTGCTAGCTTTATGCCTCGCCTACGGTTACAAGAAGAAGAACTGGCTGTTTCAGACTCTGAGGAAGGATCCGATTGGACAACTGATGATGCTGGGTAAGTTTTAATAAGCAATTTTACATATATAATTTGTATTACATCCCTCCGTTTGTTTTTTTTTTTTTTTCTTCAATCAAATCTCATCATACCCACTCTTTTGGTTCTGATTGGTTCTACTTAACTTAAAGACTGGCTATAAGGGTATCAAGTAATAAATTATAAATATAGAGTTGTTGTCATATGAAATATTTTTACCTAACTTGATTATGGATTGTACGACTATTAGTTATGAAACTGTTATTTTCTATTACAAAGTTTACTAAAACAGAATTTAGAGATTTGTATTGTCTATCATAGACAGATAATAAGTTGTCACATTAATTAGTGGATACTGTTGGAATATCACAAAAGGAAATTTCATCAAACCTTTCACTAATTTAATTTTCTAAAAGGTTACATGATGATTTTTCAGAATAAACAGACGATAGATACCTAAATATTTAAAAACAATATCAGATCTGGAGTTATTAAGCTACAGTAAATGTATTTAAGATTATAAACATATGCTTTATATATCCATGAAATGATTTTATATTTCACTTCTTCTTTCACACAAGTACAATGAAATAGGTTATTAAACAATGTCATTGCCTTGATTAGGTGGATTTTAAATACTTTTTTCAAACTTAAAAATATTTTAAAAGTTTACATTTAGTTAGTAAATTTCATTTAATTTTCTTGAAAACAAGTGATTTACGTTAAGTATTATTAGTTTTCAAAAACTATTATTTATAAATTTACTCTCCGTTACCTTCTACAGCTTTCTATAATAGGTATTGTTTTTTCTAAAATTCTCGGCTTTCCAATGATATATTATATGTATACCTTCTGACTTGTATTTCCAGAGATTCATTTTCGACCTGAATAAGCATTTTTTTTTTTTTTCCCCTTTATTCAATTATCAAATTCTTTCAAAAGTTATATTTAGCATTTTTTGTAACTTTTAATAATGAGAGATTGTTAATTATTTAAAATAAACCATATTAAAGGTACTTTAGCGGAAAAGGCATGTGAACATCTTTTTAGTACAGCAAGTTTTAGGTATTACTAACTGAGAGAAATCATTGTCGGTCAAAGCGTAGAGACTAGTTTTCCTCATTAATTTAGCTCTTAGTAATTAGGAATAAATAGGAAGGGACTGAAAAATATACAATAATGTATACTATTAATATTACATAAAAGTTTAGTAGTATAGGAACTTCTATCATTAAAAACTTTCTCTTTCTATATATATTTTTTTAATTTGTTTCATATCTTGCCTATCACCAATGCAGATTTCATTGGTGTAGGATTATTTTCAATCTGCCAGTAAAATAAAAGTTCTTTGGCTTTCGCTGGGGTCAAGGGACTGTGGATTTTCTCCATAGATGTTCATATTAATATAATTCAATTTTTTTTCACAGAATGGATATTTAACTTGCATTTTTTTTAAAATTTAGAGTTAATATTTTTTTTTATGATGTCAACTATTGCATTGTTTATTGCTCATCACTTTTTACATCTTTAGATTCGATTCTGAAGATTTTGAAGAAGATGATGATGAAGAGGAAGATGAAGATGACGATGACGAAGAAGAGGATGAAGACTACACGTGATCTTAACTTCTGCAAATAATTTGTGAAAATTTAAAGAAGGAGAAAAGAAATCAGCAAAGTCATTCCTAATAATTGTCCTGGCTTTGTTACTTAAATTTCTAATAGTAAATGCTGATTTAAAATAGTTTTCAAGATTTTCTTTTTATAAATATGTTAGTAACTAATTTTTCGTATCCTACATTGGAGTGAACATTCAAAATAATAAATTAACCTTTTTATAATACTAATATATTAACATTCAAATCCATTTCAATAAACTGTTTTAAATTCTCTAAGGAAAATTGCAAATCTTAAATTATTACCGTGTATTGTTATTTCAGATATTCAATAATTTGTAAATTGAGATGAACTCTGAATTTCGATCAAAATAGCTTGTTATGAAGTATCATCAGTCTGATTATACTTTACGAAGCTACTTATCAACTTCATATTACAAGTTTGCTCATTTTCTCTGTGATATTTTTAGCCAATGTATTACATTGAAACTGGTCTCCTGATTTATTCACTTTATTGTTTACTAAAATGATTATTTCTCTTTTTTTCTGTTTTTGTAACACTTTATTATTAATATGATCATCATTATGTTAACAATTGCTCTAACTTATCTTATGGTTATTCAATTACTCATAAGAAATAAATCTGTTGTTATGTACTAGTTAATTAGTTAAGTTGATTAATTAGCACAACAGAAAATTATTTATACATATTTAAAGTGAATTTTTGTTATTGATTTCTGTGATTCATTATCCATTAATTATATAAAGAAATGTGATTGAACAGTTCAATTCTACTGAACATTAATACTTATTTTAAAAACTTTTTATTGTTTTCCTAATATTTATTTTGTTGAGAAAGTTTATTCAAGGAAGTTTATTGAGCGCACATTGCTGTGATAAGAAGATTTATTAAGATTAAATTATTTTACTTCTTATCAGTCAGTAAAAATATGTATATTTACATATGCGTATTTTTTTATTTATCTTTTGTTGAGGAATTGTATGTAAATAAGTTTTTTCTTTTCATAAATAAATAATTTAACCAATGTACGTTCATTGCATTATTTCTTGCGTGGGTTAAAATAATAAAAATAAATGACACATTCCATGTTAAGAATTAAACTTAGTCTGTATAATATATACATATGTAGATATAGTTACTTACACTGATATTTATTATAGTTTGAATTATATGTAGACAAAAGAATATTTTTTTCTAATCTGATTTGCTTAAAATTGAAAGGGAAAAAAGTTGATAAAAACAATATTCTTACTATTATTTTTTTGATTGATTTGGTTAGAAAGTGATACACTATATTTAAACAAGTTATTAAAATATTAATGTAAGTATTGGGACGATGGCAAAAAACAAAAAAAAATTGGGCCTCATGACTTCCGACTGCTGGAAAATTAATGTATAAGAAAATAGTTCAGTAATTGTCATGAACTTCATTGCTGGAATAATATTACTTTTTGTCTATGTTATACCAGAACTGAAAATATCATTGTATTATCTAATCTTAATCTTCAGCTTTGCATGTTGTTTTGCAAAACTTGTATTTTAATAAATTCATCATTATGTATCTTCTAATTTATTTTAGAATGGAATTTATATACATTCACTTTTAAACAAACATATCGCTACCCTAGATGAAAAATGGTACAACTCAAAAAATAATTTTTAATTGGTTTGTATATATATATAAATATTCTTGAACATTTTATTTATTTTTTGCTACATGAGATGCTTCATATTAAATTAATTACTACAATATGTTTTATTTAAAAAATTTTGCTTTTTCAAAAAAAAAAATAGGTATTTAAAAATTATTAATTAAAGTTACCCGCTTGGAAATATATGAAATTTTCCAAAAAAAAAAAATCATTTTGCTTCACATTTTTCTTCAAACATTCCTTCAACCAATCTACAGTTACAGCTATTTTAAAAGTTTTTTTAAAATGTCATTTGAACAGGAAAAAGCGGTTCTTCTGTAACTGCCTACTGTATTCTTTCTCAGTACTGATAAATAGCATAGTTATAGAGCTATAATGAATTTTTTGGAACTAGCCTAATAATATGTGTAGACACACTTTAAATCCAGTAATTAAATAAACTAAAAAAAATTCAATTAACACGATTTTTTATTTTTATTCTTAGCCCTATAACTATGCCATTTATGAGTACTGAGGAAGAAGACCACCTTTTTCTGCCGATTATGTGCATTTTCTAAGGAACTGTTTAAAATATAAAAATTAATCACTGATTTAGAAAGATAAATATTGTCCATATGTTTTATTTCAAGGCAGTTTTCGTTATTGAGTCTGTTTATTTACAAACGATGTTATTCGCGACTCCTGTTTTATTATTACAAATGCGAGAGAGCCGCGAAGCTTTTATACATCAAGTCAAAGTTGTCAATCAGCCATTTTGGGACAGTGTGTTCACTTTTTTTTGTGGGACCATTGGCTTTTTTTGAATAAATAGTTTCAAAGAACACAATGATATGAAGTTTATGGAGATGTGAAGGAGTGTACGGTAGGGAGGGTCTGGTCCACAGTATACCACTACTGAGGTTGAGAATGCCATGGACGAACAACCATTGCCAAAATCCGCACTTTCAAAGTGGATGAAAATGTGAATCCATTTATATTTGTGTGTGATATTAATAATTTATTGAAACCAGTGATAACAATGAGGTTTATAATTGTATGAATTTAATATAAGAAAATAGAATAAAATTATCATGAGACTTTTATTATTTATAAAATAAAACATTAAATTTTTCAATTAACATGATTTTTTCTACTTTATTTAATAATTGGATTTTAAATGTGGCCTCGCGTATTATTATTACACATGCGAACAAAAGTTATAAAAACAATTTTTTTCTGAAAATGAACATTTTACGAAAAAATTGAAAACAGCTGTAGACTGGTTGGAGATTAATATATATATATATGTATATTCTAGTAGGGAATTTAAGTCTCTACAACTTCTTTTAAATGGGTTTCCATCCTTGATGAATATCTTAGACGATATGAAGGAATGTTTAAGGAACATTGTGAGGCAAAATGATTTTTTTTCATAATGTCATATTTTTCCGAGCAGGTAGCTCGAAAACGGTTTAGAATTCGGGAAAAAATCTATATAATAAAAGTTTTAGATAATTTTATAAACTTTAATTTACTATAGGAAAAATTTTCCCTGCGAGGAACCGTTTTTGAGTTATAAGCGAAAATCCAAAAATTGTGACCTTTCCTTCCCCCTCACTCCTCCAGGCTCACCACCTATATGTCAGTACTTTTGATATGTTGATACCCTAATCACCCTGAACAACTTTCCGAGGGAATCGTCCCTGCTCACTGACTACACTCCCTTTTTGGGCATACATTGCCTGGACTATTAGTAGTCCATTTGATGTTATTGGTACCTAAATATTACTTTTATTTAACTTGCCATTTATATTCAAAGATAATATCATACATGTTATCCCGTAATTAGAGGAAAATATTTAAACATGTAATAGTAGACCTCTAGAGATATCATAAACTTCATATGAACAATAGTTCGATTTTCGGCCGAATGATGAGCAATTTACGTTTCCCGTTTTTTAAGTATCGTGGTTTTTGATGAATAGAAAGTGGTAACTAAAGCATTAATTAGTATAATTAATTAGGAATTGCTTCACTGTAAAATGGACATTTTCTTCAAACGAAAGTAAATATTGTTATTGTTAAAACCATTTAAAGAGGACTTTTGAGCGAATAATTAGTTTATTCGCTCAAAAGTAATTTTAAGTAAAAGTAGTTTATTCGCTTTTTTTTTATCACCACAGCTTAGTGCTGTGGTGATAAAAAAAAAGTTATGAGTTATGCGCGATATTTATTTATCACCATCCAACTAGATAAATATAAATATATTTATAAGTGACCAATATATATACGTGCTGATGGCTTGAATTAGTTTTATTAAATCGTAAATATTAGGATTGGAAACATTTAATTGATCACTGATAAATAGTTATCAATTTCTATAATATAGAGTTTAATAAAAACCTTTTTTTTTACACCTTTGATTTCCGCCATTAGCCTTCTTGAAGCATTGAGGCTGTTCTAGGCGAAAAGCCGTAATCGTTTTAGCCCTGGAGACAGCACCAGTTGAGAGATGTGAGAGGTATTTCATGATTCTAGATCAGAGTACAATGTGAATAAACCCAAAATTGGCAAAAGTAAAATATAAATATAGAAATAACTTCATTGACATACATACATTGCAGAGCTAACTTAAAAGTATAGAGTGAGAAAAAAAATGAATACTTATAATTATTATATTTGGTTGTACATATGTAAGAAAATTACATTTGAATATTAGATAATGAGACATGTTTAATAAGTAAAATTAATACAAAGTGGGAAAAAGGATGATCATACATTGGTGCAGAGTGTAAATGTAAAGTTAGAATAAAATAGAAGAGAGATCATATAAAGAAGGAATATTTAGAATAATGAACAATTAAATTAATTAATTAATAAAAATATACTTTATACTTTTAAGTTAACTCTGCAATGTATGTATGTCAATGAAGTTATTGCTATATTTATATTTTACTTTTGCCAATTTTGGGTTTATTCACATTTTACTCTGATCTAGAATCATGAAATATTTCTCACATCTCTCAACTCTATTTTATATGTATATTTATATATTTATAATTTAATATTTCATAGATATAGTATTTTTCCATTGTATCCATCCATATCTTCAAAATTTCTAGATACTGTAATTTCCTGGGTTTTTCAAAGTTTACTTAGTTAACACATGTTAACTTCCCCTATACCTGCTATCCTTACCGCTGCCTTTCCAGTTCTAAGTGAAACTCCTAGATGAACACACCTGTAAGTCTCTAATTTTATTTCTCTCCTGTAGATTTTGTAGAAGTATATTCACATTTTCATTTATTATATATTACACTACAACAATTGTTAGCATCTATTTACTTTAGTTTAGGATCTTGTTACTCAGCTTACTTAGTCCATATTTTATTGTACTTACTGTTTATAATTTTAATAAGCTTATTCACATTGTTTATAAATTATGTCTAAATATTATGTAATTGCCACAATTCTCTATCTTTTTGTATCTTGTCCGTTCTAGCCCTGATGAAGACCTGCAAAGTCGGGTCGAAACGTTGGCTTTCAATAAAATAGTTTTACCACTATTTAGCCTATTTATGACCGCAACCCCGGACCATCTCCTTCCTTTATAATGCAACGGTCAACTATTAAATATTCTACAATGAATATGTGTGCTAAAAGGAAGAAAGAACTTTGTCTGCTTTCTTTAGGCCGCAGCAATCTACTAGTAGACTCTAATTAAAAATTGCAATTTTAGGTGTAAAACTTTATTTAAGGAAAGAGATTTGAAACTGACCTCGATGATACTTATATTAACAGTTGAATAAAAACGTAGTCTGCCAATGATAGGCCGCAGCAAACCACTGGCAGACTCAAATTAAAAAAATGTAATTTTAAGTTTAATTTTTTATTAAAGTTGGGTGGTTTGAAACTTTGCTATATAATACTTATATGATCCTACCCGCTGGGGAACTTCAGTCGTCAATAAAATCTTCGATACTCACTTGGTCTTTAAAAAAAAGTATATTTGGCCAAAATGTTTAGAATGAACAAAATATATATCATACTATTGCTAATCAAGAACTATACCATCTATGGTATCTAACTATTTTATTTCTTAATAAATGTTTTGGGCTTTTCAACCACCTGGATCATTTTCGCCCTATATTACGATTGAATCAACTACTACATAGGCATACATAACAAGTCTACAGCTAATAAATACAATTTAAAGTTTAGAAAGTTAAAAATAGTTACAGGTGAATATGATAGTACAATTGAAAGTTAAAGATTAAAAGGAGATAAGTTAACAAAGACAATTAAAACAAAGATTAATGATTTAAGAACAAAAGCTAAAAATACGTTTTTAAAAAATAAAAATTAATATTAATAGAAGAGAAGTTAAAGAGTACAGTTTAAATATTAAAAAGTACAAGAAGAAAAGTTGAAAAAAACCATTAAAATTAAATATTAAAGATTAGAAAAAGATAAGTTAACAAAAACATTTAAATAAAAGTTTAATGATTTCAGGAATATAATCTAAAAATACGGTTTAAAAAATAAAATTAATGTTAAAAGAAGAAAAGTTAAAAAGTACAATTTAAATATTAAAAATTACAAGAAGAATAATTGAAAAACCATTATAATTAAAAAATAATATTAAAAGAAGAAAAATTAACAAGTATATTTACAATTTGAAGAGAAACCTACAAACTTAAAAAGTACCTATAATTACAATTATAAGATGTAATTAAATTTTGTGCAAATTCGTAGATGTGATTACAATTTTGTGATTAAATTAAGTGAAATATTTTGGTTTCCTTAAGGAACAATATTAAGTTTTTAATAGCATTGGGGTCCTTTTGGAGTTAGGGATGTTGATACCTAAGAGATTGGAATGCATTACTTTCGGTTAAGATATGGTTCTTACTGGTACCCCACAGGAAATACATTGAGTAGGAGAGTCTCGCCTAATTAAATACTCGTGGGTAAGCCTATTATGTCCGATTCTTAGCTGGGGGTCAGTACCACTTCTTCCCTTCTGGTCAGCAGGATATTTGGACTGTCTCTCCGGATGTATGGCTCCACAACCCTTAGCTTATTGTCTCTTGTGGCAGACCAAGTTCTTTGCTTAGCCAACCATGATGATAGACAACTTCAGAAGGTTGGTATCTAACTATCTACTATGAATGACAATGTCTGACTACTGCTAGATGGATAAGGGAGGGATATTTATACAGATTCAGGAGAAAAATGCTGACTAGGGATTTACCATTACCTACCTTAAGTGTCTAACATTAATAATAAGTGTATATCTATATATCTATATCTATATATCTATATCTATATATATATATATATATATATATATATATATATATATATATATATATATATATATATATATATATATAACTTACGTCTGTTCGAACAAGAAAAGATAAAAAAAAAAGAAAGAAAGGTCCGAAATAAAACATGTGGTTGCTCAAATAAGACTAACTTTATTCTCTCCGTAATGCTATATATATAGCATTACGGTTTGTTTACAACTGTTGAATAGGATTAAATAATATATCAACTTACATCTATCCATAACTTATATATACATATATATTAATTGTGGGGGCTGGGCTAGCCAAGCATGTTAAGGCTCTGGCAATAGGTTATCAAAGTTAAGCAACGCCGAGCGTGGTTAGCACTTAGATGGGTGGTCGCCCACACCAAGGAAAGCCACGCTGCCCGAGATTCCTCTTCTCCCCCTCCCCGGGTAAGTGAGCCCGTAAGACTACCGGAGGCAACTCGCACCCACCGGGCGTAGGATTGATGACCTTATCCCGTACTTTAAACCGGGAATCGGGATCTGGCCAAGGTGACCACATCCCGCGGTCAAAGATCTTCATGGTCTGTAGTGCCAACCAAAAATAAAATAAAAAAAATATTAATATATTAATTATTATTGTTGATTAATGTTATATATAAATTTGTATATATAAACAAAATTATTAATTTTGTTTTAAATCATTCTTTACTGACAAACAATTCTGTCAAAAAGCAAGAGGAATAAGTGATAAGTAAAAATACTTATAAAAACTAATAATAAAATAAAATTGTGAACATAAATAAGAAAGTAATAATAATGACTTTTCATTAAAAATATTGTAGATATTGATTGACACTGATTGAATAATTTTCTTTAAAAAAAAAGAAAAAAAAAGTGAAATTAAATAATTGTTCGGTTGTTATTTTTCCTGAAAAAAGAGATACTTTGGGGTGGCAGAATATAAATTCACATAATTTTTAACACCCCGAGGATAAAACTCTGTTATACAACAAACCTCATAATTTTATTCTCCATAAGAATTGTGACTTCAGTTGTAACCTACGAACAATATACATGTGAACTTCATGTTATCGATTTACATGAGCATTACACCTAATGTATTTCCTAAATCTAAAATTAAGACCATTTCCTTTCATCAAATATTTCCTATTAAATAATGGTTTATTTTCTGCTCTTTTTATTATGCTCTTATTATAACGTAATTCCTAGAACATAAGATGGCAGGTGAAATACGGTATTTATATAAGTGATATACGTGTTGTACAAATATTTATAGAGATCGGCTAAATAAACTCTGAAAAGCAATAAATGTATTTTTAACAAGAATTTATTAACCAATTAATCTTTTTATCTAGTGATTTAAACCCGAACGCTGTATACTCTCGTTGTTTATTGGGGTTTAACATCCTTTATATTCTCTAACGAGATTGACAAGATGGACAACTTACAAAGGTTACCATCAATTTGGGTTATAAGCTCAATATTTATTCCACGACAAAAAATAAAATAAACCTGCCCATGACGGATCCGAATGGTGACCACTTACGACTTTATTTAGCTCACTGAAGGGCTACGTCTACAGTTTTGCAATCGCGTCGTATTCTTGTTAATTTTTTTTTTCAAAAATATCATTAAAATAAAATCCTATTAAATATATATCTGTGTTATCTCGAATTACTTCAAGGTTTTTAGACGTTATTGAAGTTAAAATAACTGCTCCATTTTAATTTCAATATCGTACCAACATTCTGTTGAAAACAACTGGAGTCCTACATTTAAATGCATCCGTCTATCACTTTTTTTTTTAATATGTTTTCATTTATAATTTCATGTTGCAAATTAAACCAGTATCGGCCTTAGACATTCGACACTCTTGGGCAATAACTTCATCTCCCCCCCCCCCCAAAAAAAAATTATTTCTTAAGCAGTTTTATATTATGTAATATTTTAATTTTGATTTCATTCGACATTTCACTAATACAGTTGTTTATTGATAGGATAAAATTAATTATTTTAATACCTTTTTGTATTTTTTTAAAAATTTCTTACAAGTGGCGAGCGTCCCTGAAGATCGCTCCCTCCCCCCCCACCAGGTCGGCGCCCCGGTTGCCTCTCCCTAAGGCCAGCATTGATTTAAACTACACATGAACTTCAGTCAAAAATTAGTTTTCGATCAACAATGATTCTAACACAGCCTAAAGATAAGTATCTAACAAAGGTGAAACATAGATACCTAACAGATAGATGTTATTGAATATGAGGTGATGTTAGGAATTTGATTAAAAATAACTTGCATATGCTGACTCTGTCTTCTTTTGCTTTGTTCTTTCGACCCATTCTGCATATGTCAAAACGAAAGTTGGTCATTCACATTTTTTTAACAATTGGCAAAAGTAGCTATTGGATAATTTATGGATCTTATATATGTATATATATACTTTTTTTTTTTTTAACGGCTATTTCTCATCCTCCATAGTTTTTACTTTAGCTTACCTATATATAAAATATATAGAGTATATATATATATATTTCATGGCGATAGTGACAATTTTCAAATCTGAGTTTTCAACGGAAATACATGTTTTTGAGGTCTCCTGAGTCCAAATAACCAAGTACCACAAAGTGGTCTGTGTAGGTGTGTGTGTGTAAATGTATGTTAACAGTCTAGATCAAAAACGAAAAGTCGTATGAAAGTGAAATTGCATATTTAAGATTTGTCTATATCTCAGATGTTAATCAACTTTTTCGTCAAAAACGGCTAACCGGAAGTGGCACTTTATATAATCAATGTTACACATTTTTACAATTTTCTCGCAAACGGCTCTATCAATTTTGATCAAACTCGGTATATCATTATATAAGTAAGTGGTCTTTAATATCATTTAGGTCTTATCTCCGTTGATGTCACTTTACAAGGCCTTAATGCCCAATGTTCGTATACGTCTTCCTCTAAAGTACATTTAATATGATTTATTTTAATAATTAACGATCTCTCATTATTAAGAATTACGAAAAAATGCTAAATATAACTTTTGAAAGAATTTGATAATTGAATAAAGGAGAAAAAAATAAAAATGCTTATCCAGGTCGAAAATGAATCTCCGGAAATACAAGAAAGAAGCTATACGTATAATATATCGTTGAAAAACGGAGAATTTTAGAAAAAGACGATATCTAATATACAAAGTTGTGGAAGGTAACGGAGAGTGACAAAAAAATTATAAATAATAATTTTTGAAGACTAATAATATTTAACGTAAATCACATGATTTCAAGGAAATTTGCTTACTAAATATAAACTTATAAAATATTTTAAAGTTTGAAAAAGTATTAAAAATTTAAGGTTTCAAGGCAATGATATTGTTTATGCTACTATTTCATTGTACTTGTGTGAATGAAGTTAAATATAAAATCATTTCATTTCATTTCATTTCATATGTTTATAACCTTAAATTAATTTACTGTAGCTTAATAATTCTAAGTCTGATATATTTAAATAATTAGGTATCTATCGTCCGTTTATTGAGAAAAGTCATTATGTAACCTTTTAGAAAATTAAATTAGTGAATAATTTGATGAATTTTTCCTGTCTATGACAGACTATGTAAGTCTCTTAATTCCATTTTAGTAAACTGTGCAATGGAAAATAACAGTTTAATAACTAATAGTCATACAATCCACAATCAACAGATTGTATAATCCATAATCAACCGGTGATATAATAAATAGGACTTTTGTTATTTTAGCTGTAATTTTAGCTGATAACTGTAATTTTCCTGGAGCCTCCCGACATGGAAGATATGGAAGACGCCATAGGATTCCTGAAAAACAATAAAGCCCCTGGGACGGATGGGATACCCTCGGAACTGTTTAACTATGGAGGGGAAGAACTCGCAAGATTTATGCATAATGTTATAATGGAAATCTAGGCGGAAGAAGTATTACCATATGATTGGTACAAGACAATGATCTGCCCCATCCATAAGAAAGGTGATATCTTGGATTGTCACAACTATCGTGGAATATCTCTGGTATCGTGTGCATATATAATTCACTCAAGAATTCTCTTTCAGAAGCTACTTCCGTTCGCTGAGAGAGAAATAGGAATATATCAGGCCGGATTCATGCGAGGAAGATCTACGGTCGACCTGATATTCGCTATTAGAACAATCCTAGCAAGGGCAAGAGAGTATAATGTATTCACACACTACCTCTTCGTGGACTTTCAGAGAGCTTATGATAGCATCCTTAGAGATGAGCTCTACCATGATATGTTGAGCCTGGGTGTTCCACCTAAACTTGTACGACTGATACAAGTGACAATGAAGGAGGTGCAATGCACTGTCAGAATCCAAGGCGATATGTCGGACTACTTTGAAATGCAGAAGGGACTGCGCCAAGGAGATTGCTTGGCATGTCTTCTATTTAACATTGCTCTCGAATGTGCCATTAGAGAATCCCAAATTCACATTGGTGGAACGGTCTTTAATCATTCAGTGCAGTTACTAGGGTTTGCCGATGACATTGCATTGATTGGAAGAACACGGGCAGCTATAAAAGATGCTTTCTTAGCGCAGCGAGCAAGGAGCAGCAGCGAGAATTGGCTTAAAGGTCAATGAGAAGAAAACAAAGTTTATGCGGGCCGACCCAAAGGATGCAGGCCACAGAGAGGCAAATGTAGAAATCGGAGGGATATCTTTTGAAGATATCTCGGAATTTATATACCTTGGCTCGCAAGTTAATCTAAATAACGATATGAATCCAGAAATACAGAGGAGCATTATGGCCGCAAATAGAGCTTATTTTGTTCTCCAGGGACATCTCAAAAGTAGAGTGATCTCTCGTAAAACCAAGCTGCTCTTGTACAAAATCCTGATCAGACCAGTACTAACATATGGGTCGGAGTGCTGGACAATATCAAGAGCCCAAGAAACAGCTCTTCTTCGGTTTGAACGTCGTGTGCTAAGAAGAATATTCGGCCCAATAATAAATATTAATCAGGAACGACGAATGCGATCCAACGATGAGCTGATGCAGTTATATAAAGAAGCTGATGTGAGGCTAATGAAAATTGGCAGATTGAGATGGGCAGGACACATTATCCGGACACATTGTCTGAACAACATGTGCTAAGGGAATTGATGGATGAGCGGATCTTCGCCACAAGGTGGGTAAGCAGACCAAGACTCAGATGGGCTGATGGAGTGAAAGTATCCTTGGTGTCCACAACTGGAAGGCAGCAGCATTACTTGGAGAGGACTGGCGGTTGAAATTAAGGGAGGCCTTGACTCTTCAAGATTTGTAGAGCCATTCATGATGATGATGATAATCAACAGATCGTACAATCCATAACCAAGGGATCATACAATCCATAATCAACTGGTGATACAATAAATAGGACTTTTGTTATTGTAATTGTATTTATGATTTGTTATACGTAATCTTTTAGCTTTAGCTGGACTAAAAATGTAAAGCAAAATTTGTATAATAGTCCAACATGGCCAGAAAATAATTTCTATTCAAAATTGAGTAGTAAGTGAAAGTTGTATGTTGGCACACCAGAATTTTTCATTTGATGACTTGATCATGTCACATTATTCACTTCTTGATATATAAATAAAAATAGCAGGGTCATTTAAAAAGAGAAGTCCTATGCTAATTGCTTTATAAAGATAAAAAAATATTTTTATAAAGCATTACCTTACATAAAATTACCTTTATTCAATATATAAAATTTTAGAAAAATTGGAAAGGGGCAACTTTGGGCAAAATTGATAACTTTATATTTAAATAAAATAAAAATTTCTCACATGAACTGTTTTAAGAATATTCTTAAGAAATAGTATAAGTTAAAACAATATTTTTTCTAAATAGAAATATTGAATTCTTTAAAGCCCTGCTTTTATCAACTGTGTATCTCATACTTAGTATAAACCATTATCATAAGTTTCATTCATTTTTTCTATATTGATACATTGTTTTTTTTTTTTTATTTATCTACTTTCATTATTGACTTGTTCAAAAATTTTCTTTTTATTTTATAGATTTCCAGAAACTAATATGTAATATTATATAAGTGTACCCATCAAAAATGAAAATAGTCTTAATTTAGTAATTTAAGTTATTGAGTGGTGTAAGCACAAACATGGCATACATATTCTTAATTTTTTTCCACGATTCATTGAAATAGTCATGCATACACATAAAACATTTTTGTTATAAATTTTTATCGACAAACCAAATCCTGGAATAAATAACCTGCTACATAAACAAAATAATGATATAATTTAGTTATTAATGCTAATAATTTAGTTATTGATATAAATTGTTATTAATGCTTAAAAAAATAATACTTAAAAATTATATAAAATAAAAGCCATGTCAAAATAAAAATTCAGCAAATAAAATTAGGATAACTAAAAGTCAATACGATAAAATAAGGAATCTATTTTTATTCCAATGTTGATAAAACTTTATTTAAATATGAAACACATCAAAATCATCGAATACCATCCTGAGTATTTGAAATGTTTTAATTAATTCAAATGATTGATAATCATATAAAAACTGATCATTGTCGTTCTAAATATGCAAATGGCAGGTCATGACTAAGAATAAGAGCAGTTTGACTTCCACCTCCACCTTCTAACATGATAAGGTAGCTTAAAGGTGGATCTTCATTGATAAGAAATGGTAACTCAGCCATGCAACACTTGTTATTTGTACTGTTCTCGTCACATCTGATATCATTTTCATTTGGACAGTAAGTAATCACTGTAACTTTAAGCTAGACACATTTTTAATTTACTATAATTGGTAGCATATCTATGTATATAATAAATTAGGAATGTCTCAGATTGACTAATGTACTTGTCACATTAAATGACTAATGATTAATAGTATTCTATTAAAATGAAAACTAAAGCAACAAAATGAAATAGAAAACAATTATTATTTATTAGCTACCATTAAATTTTAGATTTCTTTTTTTTTTTTTTTTTAATCAAGTGGTATTCTTGTAGATGTTTCTGAATATGTTAGGCAATCTTCATACTCTGATGTTCAGCCAAAAGCTTATGATTATAGCTTTGTAATCATTATAACATTAGAACATCAATAAAATAAAATAAAAAATTTAGTCTTTTCTTTTTGTTGATACAAATGGACTATTTCTTAGATTAGTCTCTATTTAATATAGATCCATCTCAGAAAAATGACATTTGCACTAATGAAACATGCAGAATTGTTTAGTACAAGATGACATAAAACTTTTTTTACCTTTTTTTTTTTTTTGTAATATCAAATAATGAAGTCTATTTGACCGAACTCTAAGAAATTATTATTATAGTTATGATTAACCTTATTGTTGTAGAAGAGGTTCTGAAGTGTTTAGTTAAAAATTTGTTTATTTTTTTTAAGAAGTTAGCAAAATTCCTAAAAGTAATTTTTTGTAAGAGAAATAATTTTTGGTTGCATTATAATTGAATAGTGTCAAATATAGAAATAATTTTAAAACAATCGAAATGGTGCATATTTATTTAATATTTTTAAAAGCCTGTGTCAGTGTCTATTAAATAATTTTGAGACTACTGATATCTAGGTTTTGAGACTGTTTGTACAAAAATTATCACCTCATTAAGACGACCTTATTCATACCTTAGTGTTTAAATTAACATTTGTTTGACTTGAATATAAATTGTAAAGAAATTGTTTCCTCATTTTTCATAAGCGTGAGCTTAACAAATAACTGTATAAATAAATAATAAATAATTAAGAACATTCTTGATTAATTTATAGTCATAAGATTGTTCTGTCCAAGTGTTTATTACATGTCTTAATTGGACTTCATAAGGTTAAAGTAAAAAACAATGAAAAAATCATTTACTCGTAAAAGAGGGTCCCTGATAATACAGAACCCCAAACAAAACATTGATTATGTTACCTAATTAAAGAAAAAATAAAATAATTACACTAAGAGGGGAAAGAAACTATGTTTATCTTTCCTAATACAGAATAATTTATTAAAACGTTTATCCATATATTTTTACCATATTACTAAAGATATCTTCCTTCAGAAATGTATATAGAATTTATAATGTATAATTTTTTTAACAACATTTAGCCCCACCTTATAATTAAATAATTTTCATCATTTTAATTCATTTCATCTCGTATTAATTTCATTCAAACAAAAATGTCAACAATATTTGACAGGTAGTTTAAAGTATTTTTAAAATACAGATACATATGATGAATACATGGATTAAAAATTATGGCTAAGGACATGATACAGAGAATTTTTATATCAAACTATTCAACACTTTTTTTTTTTCAGTTACGAAATTTAACATTTTTCACTAATTATAACTAACTAGTTTAACGGCACTGCAGCCTATACGCTACTACATATATGGAAATATGTATTAAAAAATACAAGCACACTGGAGGTGTTATAAATAAATGTAATTTGGGTTTTATGAACAACAAACGTTTAAGAACATCTCTTAATAGACTTAGTTTTTAAGAATTTTGTTTTCTAGAAAGGTACATTCGATTAATTAAAATGAAATATGATTAATCTATAAAAAGCATTATTTTTTTCAAAATTAAATTTTGTAATAATTTATCGGATTTATTTTTGTACACAACTAGATGTAAATCTCAACTTATTTCCTTACAAACAAATTATATCTTAAATAATAAAAAACTATACATATTTCCAATTAAAGTAAGGTGGAATTTTATTAATATTAACCTTTATTTCTTTAATAATATTTTTCCTAAGAAAAAAATATTTATTTCTATATTAAATTATATCCATAAAAATTCTACATCAATATTCACATTAGTTTAAATAAAAAATACTTGCATTTAGTTAGAATATTTGAAACTTTATAACATATTTATGGATTTATTTTAAACAATTTATGTTCACCAGTAGGACACTTAGCTCTCCACTAATTACATTAGTCTTTAAAAATGAAATGATTTTTTTTTTCATTAACTTATGTGTTTGACACAAAGACTCAACTGAAGGACATATAACTACAACTATTAACCAAGAAAATGTTATTTTTTGGCTTTCTTTTTATTTTTTGGAAGAAAATGGATCAATGCTCTTAGTTACAACTATTGGTTGGTACAATGTTCTCTCTCTTTTCTCGTGGTTATTTATACATTTATGCATATCAATTATATGTAGTTTATTGTTCAGCATTTAAACTAAAACGTTTGTGAAAAAAAATTAAAATATGCATATAAAATAAATGAAAAATTACATTAGAATATTGTATTAATAAATGATATATTCCGACAATGGCTTTAATTATTTCCAGGTCACAATGTGATTCATCAAATAATTCTGCTACTAGTATTTTTAAATTTTTAACCAGTGAACAACGCTACAAAAAATGGATGATACCTATCACCAAGAATGGAGACCCACCAGTAGTGAAGATAAAAATGTACATTTATCACTTAAATGCGAAGGAAACTTCCAAACTGGTAAGCATGGTTATTTTAATATAAAAACATTCATAAATACTCCTGAACATCTCTTGAAAAAAAAAAAAAAAAAATAAACAAAGGAAGAAAATTAGAATAGTTTATATTAGTGAGATTATTTTTCTTTCTTGCTAATTTTAATGTAATATCTTCAAAGTGGTTAACAGTGCACAGCACTAACGGATTCAGGATTTAATTTTGGGGGAATCTTTAGCCCAAAAGCTTTTTTTTCATTTATATATAACAATAATTAATTTGAAATATGCGAAAGAAGTTAACTACCTATATGAAATGGTGTTTACATGATTCTTGAAGTTCTATTAAATGTGAACAATAATACATTAAGAGATAGTTTTTAATATTCTTTTCTATAAAACATGTTTATATTTTACCATTTTGGGGGAAGAGGGAGGAGGCTTCAGTCTGAAACCCCCATCCTCCGCTCTCCTCCCCATAGATCCGCCTGTGGTGCAGAGTGGTTGAAAGGCGGAAAAAAAAAACTATTTTTTGAAGACATTGAAAAATAATTTTTGTCAATGATGAGGTACCTAAAATATTTGACTAATTCAATCGCTAAAATATACACTTTTAATGTTGTACAAGCCTTTCAAATCGAATAATGGAATAATGTTTGATTTACAACCAAAATTGTTCAACATTATTATTCTTATTGCCACCCACATTTTGTATGTTTGGTACGATTTCCCTTTATAATCATTAATAGCTATTCCAAATGATACACTGCGTGATAAAATAAATTATTTATTAGTATTTTCAAGTTCTCAAATATTTTGAGAAAGTATTGGGAAAAAATATTTTGTTGGTGCAAACCTTGTAGTAGTACACTTATTTTTTGTAATTTATAAAAAAAAATAATAATAAAAAAACCTGTACCACTACAACCCATGAAGGGTCTTGTGCAGGTGGCCAGGATCATGCTCAATTGCCTGGTTTTCCCCCTTAATCAATTATTTAACTTAATCAACTTACCCACTTTGTAGAGGCTGGGAGTGCCCCAGGAGGGTCTCCCTACCCCAGGGTCGCCCACAGCCAATGAAACAGAATAAATAATTTAACTGCCATGAGCCGGGATTCGAACCTAGGACCTTGAGATTGGAAGCTTAGTGCCCTACCACTGAGCTACCCCACTCCCTATTTTAATTTATATAGTTACATTAAATAATAAAACATGACATTTTTATCTGGAGATACCATTCTTGTATAAGATTCATTTTTTTCTTCAGGACATAAAAATGCAAGTGTTGCTAGAAATGAAATGGGAAGATCCAAGGCTGAGGTATCAAGAACTATCAAGAAATGTTACATCGATCAATGGTGGGAAATATCACATTGATTCTATCTGGCTCCCGCGTGTTATATTTACCAATGAAAAGGATTCACAAAAAATGGGCACCAACAAGAAGGATGATTTTGTCTCTATACTCCCTAGTGGTACAGTTCTTCTAACGACAAGGTTATCTGAAACAAAGGTCAAAAATTTCTCAGTAGTTTATAATTTTGTTTTCTAGTATTTAAGAAGACATTCTAGTTTTTAATCAATATTTTAAGAGATGTCATATTATTTTATATTGTGATTAAGCTCCTATTGTTCCGTCCTATCCGATGTTACCATATGATAATTATTACCAGGAGCGGATCCAGCATTTTATTACTTTGAGGACTTTTCTTTTTCATTTTTCTTTTTTTTTTTTCAAATAAACGTAATTATTCTGGAATAAAAACGAAAAAACACCTACTGATATGAAATAATGTTTTAAGTAGCCATTGAAGGCTAAGAAAAAAAATAATTATTACCACAACAGTAATGCTTTTAGAAATAAATTTCTTATAATTTTTCTTGAGACAAGTTTACATTTAGTAGCTATGTATGTATTATAATTTTAAAATAGAATATATAGTGATTATTTAAGTATTTAGCTTAGATTAATCCCATAAAAAATATGGATTGTTGAAAATACATATATATATATATATACATATAATGTAAAGTAAGGCTGTAGTTATTTCACCATGTTTATTTTCTTTTTTTATATTAGCTATCTTTCAGCTATGATGCCATTTTCAAGCCATCTTTAAAACCCACTTCATAATTAGATTCTTACAAAACTAAATTTAACATGATGTGATAGTGATGTTAGTCATCTCTTAGAAACCAACATTGTAAAAATTATAATCTTAATAGGGTTGGTCATAGCCGAAACTTAGCCAATGCAAAAAAAGAAATTAAACATATTAAAGAAATTAAACATGGTAGATTCCCATTTGATCAGCAAATTTGTCATTTAAATATGGAAGGTTGTAAGTATAATTTTTTGTTTATCTATTGGAAACATTAAACCATTAGTACTCAGAATATACCGGCAGATTTTCCATAATTATTTTGTAAAATATAAAAAAAAACTTTCCTACTAAAGTGAAATAAATACACCCTTACTTTATGTTATTAAAAATAATTTCACTTAAACTATTGCCATGTATTTATTGTCATACTAGTGATTAGCTCTTAATGTCCGAGAGGCTTCTTGGAATATTAATATCATAATATATTGAGGTAAGCTCACTGCCTCAGAATGAGGCTTATGTATATGAATATTCTTAGTTAATAGTAATATGATAAAGAATGTTTGCATTTTATTCCAAAAAAATTTCTGTATATAAATAGGTAGAAGCCATGTTTCTGGACAAAATGATTCAGGCACTTTTGTAATGGAAATTCTATTTTTATTTTCTAAGATAGATAAATAAAAGTCCACTAAGTTGGTGTGAGGGCGTGGTGTGGTACCATGCACCAATTGCATTATACTTTTGGAAAAGCGACGTAGTTAACGAAGCCTTTAGGCCTGAATTTTTGTTTATCTTCTCTACTTTCTGATTAAATTAATGTTCTAATTTAATACTTTTAAATAATACCAATTGGTTATTGTTAAACGTTCCCTCTAAATGATAAATCATATTTGGTTGTTCTAGTTCATAAAATATTTTTAAAAATTGATTCTAAGCAAAAATTATTATTGAGCATGAGATAAATTTTGTTCAAGAGTATTTCTGCGCCATGCGTCCAGATTATTGCTGATAGTTTTAGGTTTAAAAAATAATATAATTATTAATTTTCCTTTTCAGATTAATGACATCAATGGTTTGTCTGCTTGACCTTGGTAGATTCCCATTTGATCAGCAAATTTGTCATTTAAATATGGAAGGTTGTAAGTATAATTTTTTGTTTATCTATTGGAAACATTAAACCATTAGTACTCAGAATATACCGGCAGATTTTCCATAATTATTTTGTAAAATATAAAAAAAAACTTTCCTACTAAAGTGAAATTTAATGTTGCAATAAAAACCAGTGTCAGCCTACACTGACAGGCAAAAAATTCCACCCACTTGATTTTTCCATGTTTTCATCTAAAAATATTTCTGTAAAGTTGTATTTGTATATAATATATGGTATTTGTAGATAATACTTAGTATTTATGGAACTTTATAATCTTTTTTACCTTTAATAATAATAATAATGTGATTGGGTAAGAAAGGTTAGAGAAAAAACAATTGAAAAACAAACCATTATTATTCTAAAGGAAATTAATTACATCATCATTTAGTAGAGCATGTTTTCTCCTCTTGCCTTCACTACTTCTTGAAGACGCCTCGGCATACTTTCCACCAGTCGGGAAATGTCCCTTTGCTGGAGGATAGCCCATTCCTCCCGAAGAGCCCTTTCAAGGTCCTGCAGTGAAACCAGGAAGTGTTGCAGGCACTCTTATTCATTATCCCATAAATGCTCAATGGGGTTCGAATCTGGAGAACGTGCTGACCAGGCTAAAACCTCAATATTTTTCTGTTGAAGGAACGTCTGCACTATGCAGGCGACATGTGGGCGTGCATTAGAATAGAACAATCACCGATTTCTACGTCTTCAGGGGGTAGCATGTAGCAGTGCTACATCCTACGCCCTGAAGACGACCTGCAAAGTGGGTCGAAACGTCGGCTTAAATTAAAATAATTAATATATTTTAATTTATTATTTATTTGACCGCACCCTCGACTAACTCCTTCTCATATTATATCAACGGTCAACCATCTCTACATCATTATTTTCTTAGTGATTTTCTCTACTTAATTAATTAAGGTAATTCTAGAAGCTGAGATTTTTTTCAAAGGGGTGGGAGTAAGCATGATTTTGTCACTCAGTTCATACCTCTCCAAATCAATTTTTTTTTTTTTTTTTATTATTTTAATGGAATTTACAACTGTATTACATAGAGAATACAATAAGTAAATGAGAAATTGGTAACATGGCATCTACAACATGAAGAGAAACTACCCATTGGTAGAACTCAAATTACCAAGTCAATTTATATTTATATTTTAAAAACCATTATTAAACAGTAATATAGGTTTTTCTTATTAGAATTTTGCTTGAACTGTTGCTGTTCAATCAGCAAATGTTCAATCAGCTGTTCAGATCAAGTGTTCCCTTTGTCCATTCTTTTTCTAATCCTGATTTTTATGTTCTTATCTATCTTCAGTAAAATCGTTATATTCATAGATAATATATTTAGCTTTGTATTTCTTGGTTAATCTGTATTAATATTGTTGAAGAAACTTCTTATAGCTAGGCTTATATTTATCCAAAAATATAAACAAGCTGTTCTCCATAGGAAGGGATTCTTTAGTACTTTACGATGACGGCTGATTTTGATGAAACTTTGTTTACAGATTTGCAATAGGCCTGCTAATGTTCGCTAAGTGTTAAATAAGTTGAACTAATAGGAGAAGAGAAGTTTATTATTAATCGGCTGATTCTGTTGAAATTAGTAATACTATATATAATAGATAATACTATATATAAACTGCTCAATGAACTTGAAAGATTATATCAATACCTGTCCTAATCTCAAGTCCTTCTATCAAACCCCATCAAAATCCAATTCTACAAGATCAATCTTAACTCAATCCTCCCAAAAATGCCTCAGTTTACTCCTCTGATATTTACTGAAATTGAAAGTTAAACAAAAATATAAAATTATAACATAAATTGTTAAAGAAATAAGATAGTAATTATAAAAACTATCTTTAATTTTTAGTGACAAACAATGCAACAGGGATTCAGCTAGTATGGGATAAGAACACTCCTTTACAGATAGATGGCTTGGAAAGAAGTCTTATAGAGTTCAATATTTTAGAATTGAAGAAGATGACATCTAAGGATTTTGAGTACAGTCACACAAGTATGAAATATTATTATTTGCTTTCTTTTAATCCTGTAATCTATTCCTTGAGGTCAAATTTAATTTAAATAATATTATCAATTTTTTTTAATCACACCTTGCCAGTTATTTTGTGGCATCATAAAGATAATGCACACTTATCATTATCATAGTCATATATCAATGCTCAAGGTAGAATTCTATTTGAAACATTCATCCATCAACAATATTATTTTTTTAAATAGCCTTGCCTAAATTTTTTAATAGTCCTCACTAAAGGTCATCTTTATGTATTTAAGTATACAATATAATAAACAACATATAATTACAATTTAATATACACTGACAGGCTAAAAATTCCACCCACTTGATTTTTTCATGTTTTCATCTAAAAATATTTCTGCTTTGGATTGGTCTATTGTTTTTAATGAATAAATAGGTAATCTTTTTGTTTGTTTTCAATTAGGAATGTTAATATAAAAGACAATAACCCTTAATCCTTAACTCAATGAAATTATTCTAAATTCCAATGTTTACTTTCTATGGAATCAAAATGTTTATTCAGTATCATAAATTTGAAATAAATTTCAACCTGATCATGCCAGATTTGAACTAGTGCCCTTTCTGACTTGAGGTTGCAATTTTGAACTGCTTGAACTTGACATTTTTGTCCCCATAGTCTCTAAAAATAAGCAATCCTAAGTAAGCATGTTTCTTGTTTTATTTTAGGAGTTTAGATCTTAAAGTAAGTCCACAATCTAGTAAATACATTCCTGTAATGTATTTCAAATAATGGACTTTATTCTCCGATTAATAAGTATAAGTACTGAATAATGTACCTACACTTTTAATTAACATTTTTCTTAGTTTATAATTATCAATGATTGATATTTCTGAAAAGTATACTAGATGGCAGATATTTTTTATTTTTTTATTATTATTATTTGACAGATATTTATGTAATCTTCGTGTATTTCAAGATCCAGGAATCCATTGACACTTTTTCATCTACTATTAGATGATTAAAATTGATAAATTCCACCTCCTGCTCCATGGATTGGAGATAAAAGTGATCAATGACATTATTTTCTATTTACAAATGCCTATATCAGATCTAAGCTTAAGTATTGAAAAAATTGTGAAATTATCAGTAATCAATAAATCAGCAAGACTGAATGGAATCACTTAGGAAATGATGAGGACAGTGAAGGTCAGGAGAAGTGTGAACCTAGTCGGGATACTAAAAGATCTAGGAGATTGCAGCCATTTTGCCTATGTGTGCTAAGGCATGAATAGAAACTGCAGTAAGGATGTTCAGTTCAGTCAGAGAGGCTTCTTAAACCAAAGAGAGGTTACAAAGGGAATAAAGATGGCGTTATACAGATTAGTGTTCTTTCCTATTCTAAAATATTTTTTTTAAGTCATGGAAACTTACTTTACTTTGTAATACCAGTAAAAGATAGAGGGAAAGTTCAGGCAAGACAAGATTTGCAACATTACCATCCTAGCCAACCTCGAGGTCATACTGAAGAAAACCATTCTAGAAGAAAACATATTAAGATGGTCTGGCCACCTTCTCGGGATGGATGGGTGAAGGACAAATTATACTATGAGACCTCTTACTTCCAACCCAAGCATAAGATATTTTCCAATTAAAAAAAGAATCATTGATTTAAGTTTGTAAATAACATGCTTAACCCTTTAAGAACAGTGGATTCATGTATGAGTCAAGATGAAATTAGACCCAGATAATAGTGGACTCATATATATATATATTTTATATTTTATATTTTTTTTTTTGTTCTTCCCTACCTTGCCGTTTAGGCTATACGGGATTTCGCCAGGTCAGAGGGTGAGGGCGGGGAATTTAAAATCCTCTCCGACACCGGGACGCGAACTCGTACTTATTTTTGTCTCACAAAACTTCATATATCTGGTTGCCGGGCAACTCGCGGTGCTGTGCACACGCTTTAGCCCATTCGGCCACCCTGTCCCATTTGTGGACTCATATATGAGTCGAGAGCCAGTCGGGCTCTTTCTCTTTATATGACAGGATGCTCAGTGATCAATTCTACTTTCAAACTATCTCATGGCCTTCCCATGAAGCAGTAGGTTATTTTTCTATGACTGGAGTTTATAAACATTTTTGAACGATACCTTACATAAAAAAGCATAAGTAGTCAGTAGAGGTGATGAAAAGTATTCTATCCTCAAGGATGCTCTCACTCTTCCTGCTCATCTTTATTAAAAGGTTAATGGATTTCTAAGAAATTTCAACAAGGAATCCATTCTAAATTTATATGGATTAAAAAAAAAAGTACTAAAATAATTAATACAAAATTTTTCAATGACCAAAATGGTAATATCATAATTTAGTAATTTATGAAAACAGGCCTTAAGTTAAATTATTAAGCTGGATTACATATATTTTTGCTATGTTTATAGAATAATATTGTCATACACTGTATAATTTTGACAATCAATCAGGCCACCTTCTGACTTAATAATTTTTTTTTAAGTTCATACCTATTATTTTTATAATTGATAGATACCTAATTCTTTATTTTTATTTTTTTTTTTTTTGTTTCAGAACAAAAATATAGTAACTTGATATTAGAAATGAAACTCACAAGGCACTTTGGACATTATTTATTTAATTACTATTTGCCTAGTGAACTTTTGGTTATTATTTCTTGGTTTTCATTTTGGATAGATCCAGAGATTGTACCTGCCAGAGTAACTGTCGGTATGCTATTTATCAATTGATTAACTGCTTGTAAAAACTTAATTATTTTTTTTTGTTTAGTTTCCTCAAGAATTATTTTTTTTTATTTTATAATTTTATTGAAATTTAC
This sequence comes from Nezara viridula, assembly GCA_928085145.1. NCBI lineage: Eukaryota > Metazoa > Arthropoda > Insecta > Hemiptera > Pentatomidae > Nezara > Nezara viridula. The sequence goes on along the minus strand of OV725079.1, from coordinate 78,529,509 downwards.
ATCTGTATTACATTAAAAATACAACAGGTAAATGTGACATTGGTAACATGACATGTAAAATATGAAGAGAAACTACCCATTGGTAGAACTCAAATTCCTCAAGAATAAACATAATTTATACCATGTAATATATTAACATTTTTGTCAGTAAAACTAAAATGTTTTCAATGTTTTCATTCAAGTTTGTTTCATTTTATTTTAAGAAATAGCACAAATTATGAAGTGTTTCTTCCTAAAATATATTTAGTCATTTTTTGCAATTATTAACTATCTTTCTACCGATAGTTGAATTTGGTGGTAGTATTTTATTATTTTTGTTTCATTGTGAGAACCATGTCCCAATGTGATTTAACATTATCTTGTTTTATCAAGAGCTCTCTCCGATTAGCACGCAAATCCTTCTTGGTCCGCGGGCTAAGGGATGAACCTTAAGTTGTTTGATGCTTACTATTTCTGCAATTTGTTTCTCTGCCGAATGTTGATAATGCAGAATAAGTATTATTATTTGGTTACAGAGGTGCTTGTGCCATGATCAAAATATTCTCTTAACATTTTGTAAGATAGCTGAACTCGCCAACTCAACACATAAGAATCTAGATTATCCATCCCCATATCCAGAAGAGGGTGGCTTGGAGTTGATTTATCACTGAACTATTTTTAATCGGCAAACAATAAATATATAAACCAAGTCACATTACAGCCACCTCAGTCATTTGAAAAATTTTAATTTAAAAAAATCTCAAAATTGTGATATCAGACATAATCAATATTGTCATGCACCTTAGCTTTTTTAGTATACTTATCAAAGTGATTAAAACTCTAAAATGACCTGCTAACAAAAACCATTCAATTTTCAGGAGTTTCTACAATGCTCACTTTCATTTTGCTTGATGTGACAGGAAAAAGTGTGCCACGGACATCTCAGTTTATGGCCAATGATCTTTGGGCTTTTATATGTAATGCTTTTATGTTCCTTTCTCTTGCTGAATTCGCTTTTGTTAATAGTATCGATAGAAAGAAAGGGTATGATCTTTTTACCATTATTTTTACTAGTAATATACGTTAGTGTTACTCGAATGAAGCTCAAGCAGATGAAGGTGACAACTGATATTTTTTATAAAATTGAACTATAGCTAAAGGTGGAAAATCATGGATTTTTAATATTTACTACTTCAACCCACATAAATTCAGTATTGATTTCAGAGCTGTTGATGAAAGGCCATAAAAATTAAGATTGGCACCTGCCTTACTTCTGAGATAAATGTGATTTGAATCCAGTTTTCTCGGAACTCAAAAAATCTTACTTAGCACCTTCATCCCCTTGATCCTTTAATTGAATTGCTTTTTCTTCTTCATCTAAAATTGATGATTGTTTGTTTAGTGCTTAATCTTGAAGATCAATAAATTTTCTCTTTCCTCATTCATGCTTAACTTTTCTCTCTTATTGTTCCATTTTCTTCATTGACTTCAATTCTTAATGTTTCACTTTATATTACACAATGGAAGTCAGATCATTATTTTTAAAATTTTATAATTGAATAATTTGCTTATTGGTTTGAAAAGGTATTTGATTTTTTAAATACTTCACTACTGTTGGTTAAGAAATTAGTGAATTGTGGAAGTTTGGTGTAAAGAAGAATCATAAATAGAAAATCCAGAACTCTATTCACTTCTTAAATTCTGGAACATAATAGAATTAATTCTTTTGGCACTGGCAATGAGTTGGTGTGTTAATCTTATTTTATATGGCCAAACTAGCATTTATGAATATATATGTTATGCTGAGTTGTCTTGCAAGTACTTTAATGTTGGTAAAAAAATATTATTTTTTTTTGGTAGAGGAGTTTTATTAGAAATTGAACTAGTCTAGTAAGTAGACATATAAGTCTTTTTTGTCAACTCTTGATAGCTAACTTTAAATTGTTGTTCAGTCCTAATCATACTGAGGGTATCAATATTCTAGATCTAATGACAATAAACCTAATGATAAAATGTAATGAGACTATAAATGAACAACATAAAAGAAAATTGCAAACTATTTCATGTAAATTTTTAAATGAACTGTGGCAATTTGTTAAAAGCGGTTAGCAATAATTATTATAGCACAATATGTTAAGAAGATGCTTTTAGAAAAACCTAAACATTGAATGATTATCAATTTATAAAAATATGTTTAATAATTTATTTATTGAGAGTTGTTGCTGTATTTAAAATACAACAATAAATTTGCTGATTCAGATCAATGGGACTTTACAAAAACTTTTGGAGAAACTATCCGTTGTTAATAATCCAATGATTGTTATTGTGAAAAAAAAGGTCATCATTCATAGATTTTTTTTTCAGGTACCTTGTGGAATGACCTGAAATATATTGAATTATTTAAAGTACAATCTATTGGATTAATGTGTCTAAAAGACTATAACTTTATTTTGTAATTATGTATATCTGTTACTAGACAATAGTTTATCATTTCATTTCAATTATTAAATAATATTTCTCACATTTATCAAATTTTTATTACATCTTTTCAGTGTTGAAAAAGTTCACCTTAAAAAATTGTCGAGCAAGTATATTCTACGTGGAGGTGTTGATACAGCAGCTGGTAGGGCAAAACTTAGAAGATCATCATCTTGTCCTTCATCACCCGAAATACGTCGTCATTTTGCTCGTAATCCTAAAGCTGCACAAACGACATTTAAGGTATATTATCAGTATATATTATAAATAGTTTATAATGACTATACACAAAATGGGGTTAGTGCTGCCAAAGTCATAGATTTAGGAAGAGTGATACTTGCTTTTTCTGTGAATACTTTCTGGCTTTTAGTTTTTCCTGAATACCTATTCTTCATTAGCTCTGGTACTCCAAATATGGGACAATCTTCAGGCATCCTGAGTATTGGTTTGAGTTCATTCTTTAGCTCCATTTGTTATTCGGCTTCCTACCTCTTTCTTTCTACTTGATCCCTCTATTGTATGGTTTCATTTTACTCTCTGACAGAGTTTGATCCTAAACAGGGTGTCTGACAATCGGCTTCACTATAGTTTCTGATATATATTTGATGAAGCTTTGATGTCTTATATCTACTACCATATAGTCAATGGTGGTTTTTCGTACAATTAGGACTTGTCCAAGTATAATTTTAGATGTCCTACTTTTGTAATTAAATTGTATAAATGAATTTTAAATAAACCTTTTTGTGTATATCTTTTACATATTCAATTAGACTGTGAAAAGCTTTTTATTTACACTTTTTTTTTGTAATTGTTGTTTTCATTTTATATTAACGTTGTACAGACTAAAGAATCATAAATATTTTTCAGCTTTTAACATTATTTAATTTTAAATGAAAAAGTTCTAAAATTAAAAATTTACTTATTATGTAATACAGTTTTTTGTTGTTTTTTTCGCCATGTTTAATGTATTCAAATATGTAATGTATTCAATTGTTTTCTTATCATCATATTTTCAAATATGTATATCCATAGGCCAAAAAAAATCATATATTTTAAATATTATATATGTATATTCTTGTTTTTTCTGTCCTGATGCCTGAATTAATGAAATTTTCGTTTTTTTCATTTTTCGTTCTTCCTTTACCTACATTTTTTTTTTTTTTTTAATTTTATTTTATTGAGATTTACAACTGTATTACATGGAAAATACAATAAGTAAATGTGACATTGGTAACATGACATGTACAACATGAAGACAATCTACCCATTGGTAGAACTCAAACCTAAATTTTAAAGACATAAAAGGATGTGTGGTAGGATTTTTCCAATTTTTGTATCTTGTTGAGTTTTTACTAATTCATAAACCATATCCATTAAATATATATTATTTAATTTTTGTTTATTTTACAGTAATTGGGTTTGTTAAAATGAGCGATAACAAATAAATTTGTTTGTTTCAAAAGAAACTTTTTCACTTATAGTTTTTAGACTTAATATCAACTTCTGGCACATGATTACTGGTCCATCGCCCCCCTATCTGTGTCGGAATGCTTTACTACTAAATACCAATCTTAACTGTTTTGATTCCCTTAAGAGTTAGGTTTACCTAGAATCCCACACTTATTTATATTTGTATGTAACAGTTTAATTAGTAATTAATGCCACTTGCTTCACTTAAGCTCTATCAGTAGTTATGCTACAGGTTCACATTTTAACTATTAATCTTTCTTGGGCATTATATTTTACAAAGTGTTGTTACCATTGTTATAATTGGACATAAGAGAAAGAAACAAATTAGTTAAATATAATAACTTTAAAATATATATTTGATACCATTGTTACCCTAAATATTATGGTGGTGTCTTACTTATCCCCACATATATTATTACAGTAAGGCTCAAAATCGATTTTGTACCAAATATAAGCTCCTGTTATACTCAAATACCATGAATGGGGTACCGTAGGATTCAGAATTTCATGGGGGGTTAGTGAATCGTATTCTCCACTTTTGTTTTTCTTTCTAAAATAAATAAAGTCGATACAAACATTTTGCTAGGCTTCAATTCTGGAATGGTGATAGGTCTGTAGATTGATACGGGACAAATTGGACCTTGAAGATTTTGATGCGTACAGCAAGACCCGGATAGTTCATTCGGAACTATCGGATCCTGCATTTTTAAGCCCAAAAGCGTACTATTTTCGAGATAACGCAAGGCATAAGGTTGGCATTCATACAACCTTACATTAATTGTAGTACTGTCATCAAAATAAGACCATTTTTAGCAAAGATACATCTTATTGAAATTTGTAAACATGCTGGTTCCAAACAATAATGAAGTTTTATATTAATTTTTTATTCCTTTGTCGATAATATTTATCGATGAAGTAACAATTGATTTCTTTATCTTATGATACGTTGCATTATTTTTTCTTAAAGGCATTTTTTGTTGGTACATTTTATTTTTTTTTTTAATAACTTAGAAAATTTCATGATCAAGGCTTTATTTTAAATATTACCATTCCCATTGGCATTAAAAATAGGCCCTAGAAAAATAATTTGTACAAATATTTTGATCTATTTTGTTAAATGAAATTATTGATGGAATAAAGATTGATTTGATCATAGGGACATGATAGAATTTAAAGTAATTAAATAGATAAAATAATATGAAAAAGATAAGAGTAAAAATAGAGAGAGATTTAATAATAATCTAAATGAGTAACAATTATTTAAATCACTGTCTTCCTTTGTTATTAGTTTTACTATTTATCTATGTTCTTATTTCTTCTGTAATTTTATCTTGCTCATATTTATATCTTTTATATCTCTGATTAATTTTTAACCATGAAGATGACCCATATGTTTGGATTAAAACTTCAGCCCATGTAAAAAAAATTACTTGCTGATTTCATGACTATTAACAATAATGTACCTCACGGTCAATTATTTCTTATCTATTGCAAATTTATAAGGGTTTTTTTTATGTGTGTTTTGTATTATCTTTTCAAAAAACATTAATAAATGCCAATTTTTTTCCTATCTTTATTATTATTATTTTTTTTAAAGGAACTAAAGGAAGTAAGTATTTCACTTGGAAATCTTGTATTAGCTGCTGGGGCTGACAAAGAAACAAAAATACAAGACACTGGTAACTCACTCTTCACCATGACTCCCCAAGAGATAGCTAACTGGATTGATGCTAAAAGTAGAATAGTATTCCCACTTACCTTTTTTATTTTTAATGTAGTTTATTGGGTTTCATTAATAGTCGTTTAAATGATACTTAATTAGGAAAAATTTAGATCTGATATAATCAGATAATGTTATAACTGGAGACTGGATTTTATGCAGTATAAAACCCTTTAACGTGCGTATAAATACCGATCATTTGGCTTAGTACTTGACTAAGCAGTGAACTATAGAACAAGTTTACTCTTAGGCTAAACAGCAACCCACAGTACATATTTCAATTATTGAAATAGTTTCTATTTTTAGTTTAAGTTAAATTAAATCAAAGACCATACTACCCATTGTTTAGAAAACAGCCCTAAATGTTTTAACACAGGCAATCCTTTTTTTATGTATTACTTAAATTTATGACAGTAACAAGAAAATTTACAAATTAAAGAATGATACTTTTCCATAAACAAAAGAGAGTTGTTTAGTTGTTGATATAGATCTTTCAGCATCAACTAGGTTAAAAAGATTAAATTACTATATGTGCTCAAAATTAAAGAATCAATATGTGCTTGTTATTTAAAATCTCTCTTGTGTTTATTTTTCAAATTTTTACTTTTATATTAAAATTAAAATAGTTTATTATAAATCTGATATGTTATACATACTCAATTATGCAAATTAAAAATAAGTGTCATTATCTATTAAGAATTGATACTTTGAAAGTTGTATTAAAAAATCTCTGACAAGATTGTAAAAAATGTGGTCTCTGGTTTGGTTATAAAACATTGTGATTCTGATTTTTGTATTATAAATGTGAATAATTCAATTTATTATAACTACTTTTAGGCCTCTTTATTCATATTGAGTTTTGAATAATTTCACTTTTATTTTTTATAAGTGATGCATAAGTTTATTTTCTAATTAAGTATTAGAAATAATAATAGTATTAATAGAAATAGTAATAGTATTAGAAATTATAAATGTGAATAATTCAATTTATTATAACTACTTTTAGGCCTCTTTATTCATATTGAGTTTTGATTAATTTCACTTTTATTTTTTATAAGTGATGCATAAGTTTATTTTCTAATTAAGTATTAGAAATAATGCAAAAAAATGAGGACAAGTTTGGCTCATTATTTACAATTATTATAAGTTGTAAATATCTATTATTGCTATAGTTTTAATTTAAGAGTGTAGTTTTTGTAACTTAAATTATTACCTGTTAACAGGATTATTAGAAATGCATTTCGCAGTTAATGTAAATATAATCAAGAATAATTTTTACAGGGTTATTAAAAAAATAGGTTGATATTTAAATTAATATTCACCATTATCATAGCTGTGTCATTTACATTATAAAAATATATTAAACTAATATTTTAAAGCAAAAATATGGTTCATTTATTTTTCATTTGTTAACCAGTTTCTTTTAAAGAATTTTTAAGTTTTGCAGCCCATTTAAAGTTGCAACATTATTCCTAACCCATTTCCAGAAATATTATTCTATAATTAAATATTCACATAAATTATTGATAAGCATTAATCACTTCTAAAATTTTAAAAATTCTTCTAGTCCTTAATGGAAAGCTTTTCTTGTAGTATATGATTACCATACCTACTGGTAAGGGTTGCCCATCCTCCTTCCCTCCCACCCCCTCTCTCTCCCCTATGGAGGTGATGGCACAAGAACCTACACCCCCTCCTCTCCCAAGATATTTTATTGCTTACTTTTCTAAAAAACATAGCAAAAGAAAGTAGAATTAGAAAAATAGTATATCATATACAATTACACTAGCTGTGGTCTGTTCCAT